>CM031240.1:951736912-952336912 GCA_018340775.1 Taxus wallichiana var. yunnanensis | reverse complement strand
TTAGAGTATATTCTTGATAAACATCATAGATATATGAACTCTAAAGTTTCCCAAGATCCCAACAATCTGCTAAGATGAGAAAATGAATATTTGGAGTCTTGATGATCCCAAAATGGTCAACATTGGAAAATGTTGTAGTTAGGAAGAGAAAAAGAAGGTGGTGAATTTGTTGAAGAGGTATGTTGATGTTCTGGCTTAGTCTTATGATGATCTTAAGGATTTTCATCCTAAAGAAATACAACATTTCATTCCTCTTAAGCCTAGGATCAAACCCTTCAAATAGAAGCAAAGGCAATATAATCTAAAGATAGCTGATACAATTTTCCAAGAAATATAAAAGCTTTTGAAGGCTAGGATCATCTTCCCCATCCACCATTCAATGTGGATTGCTAATATAGTGCATGTCAGGAAGAAGAATGGTGAGATCCAGATCTGTGTGGACTTTAGAAATCTAAATTAGGGTTCTTTGAAGGACAATTACCCTTTCCCCATGATGGACTAAGTATTGTAAGTTATTACAATCTCGGAGATGCTATCTATGTTAGATGGATTCTCGAGGTATAATCAAGTAGAGCTGAATACGTAGATCAACATAAGACTACCTTTACAAATTTTTGGGAACCTTTTCATACAAGAGGATGACATTTTGTCTCATCAATGCTGGTGCTACTTTCCGAGAGGGCCATGGACTCTACTTTTGCGCTTTTAAAGGGAAATACATTGTTGTGTATTTGGATGACTTGACAAGTGTTTTCAAATAAATAAAAAATCACTTACAACACCTTGAAAAATTATTCCAAAAGTGTAGAGAGCATGTAATTTCTTTAAACCCTAAGAAGTATATGTTTTGTGTCACGGAAGAAAAGTTGTTGGGGCACATTGTTTCAAAGGAAGGGATCAATATTGTTTCGAGAGAGTTCAAGCCATCCAACAAATTCCTCTTCCATCAAGTAAGAAATTTATCCATTATTTCTTTGGTAAGATCAATTTCCTAAGGAGATTCATCCCCGATTTTGTAGAACATACTATGAGCATTTCGCGCATGATGCAAGAGAAGAAAATTTTTGGTTAGTCCTCAAAGGAAAGAAATCATTTGAGGACATTAAACAGAGGTATTTCAAAGACTCCAATTTTGGCATGCCTGACTTTAGCAAAGATTTCATTATGTATTGTTATGCCACTAAAAATTCCCTAGTTGTTGTGTTAGCCTAGAAGAATGTTGAATATCATGAGCTCTCAATTGCATTCATGAGTTATGTCTTAAAATCTCATGAGCTGAAGTACACCATGATAGAGAAAATGCTTTTGTAGTTGTCAAAGTTGTCAAGAAGTTTAGGTTTTACATCCTTAATTCTCATTCTATGGTGTTGGTGCTTGATACAACAATCAAATCCAATCTTACTCAAAGAAGAATTTGGAACCAAGAGAGGTAATGGGTAGAAAATGGGAAAGAGTATGATCTTGACATTAGGAAAACAAAGTGCTTTGAGGTAAGGGCTGTGTGAGCTCATTGCTTTGAAGGAGCTACCAAGGAATTGTCCAAAGATGGAGTTGATGTCCCTATTATTCTCCTCGGCAGCTCATTAGATGTATGGTATATTGACATTGCTCACTTTCTGACCTATGGAGATTTTCCATCTCACTTGAGTGCCAAAGAGAAGAGAGCCATAAAATTGAGGTCTGCCAAAATATGTGCTATGGGAGAATGCTTTGTTCAAATGAGGCATAGATGGAAGGTTTTTGAAATGTGTAGGCAAGGAGAAAAAAAAAAATTTCTCTACTTTTCATTACTAGGCTTGTAGAGGTCATTTCTCCTCTATTATAACAACTCATAATATACTTCCTGTTGGTTATTATTTTCCCACTCTATTGAGATATGCATCAAAATGGGTTAGGAAATGTGAACCATGCCAAACATTTTTGGAAGACCTAAGTTGGTTGCTTTGTCACTAAAGCCAATAGTGATTGATGATCCCTTTCAACAATGGGGATTGGATTTCATTGGGCCTCTTAACACACCTTCCATTTCTAGACATACCCATGTGTTGACTACCACAGATTACTTCACCATGCGGTTGGAAGCCATCCCACCAAGAGCACTACTTCCGAGGTAGTTTACAACTTCATTAAGGATAACATATTAATCGGGTTTGGGACCCCAAACAAAATTGTGACTAAAAATGCTTCCAACTTTTCTTCTACTGAGATGATGGACTTTTGCTATGGGTATGAGATCTCACTTGCTCATTCTTTAGATTACTACCCCCAAGGGAATGGACATGCATAATCAACAAAAAGAACTTGGTGAACATAGTTAGAAAGCTTGTAAATGATTCTTAGAGGAATTGGCATAAGAATCTATATGATGCACTTTGGGATGATATAATTACACCCAAGAGAGTAATTTGAATGTCTCCTTTCCAAGTGGTGTATGGTGTGGAAGCTCAACTTCCAGTCATGGTGGAATTGCCACCTTGCATCTGATGAAAACAAAAAAATATTCAAGTTTCGTAGTTCTTTGGACAAGAGAAATTTTTACCTTGAGAAGATTGATGACGATAGATTGTAAGTGGTTGGCGGGATAGAGCTCAATAGTTGAAAATGAAGGCTTTGTTTGAGAAGAAAGCCAAACCTAGATTTTTCCAAGTGGGAGAAATTGTCTTTGCTTTGGGAAATAGGACTTGAGCCACGAGGAAGTCATGGAAAGTTAGATTGTCTTTGGCTTGGTCCTTTTAGAATTAGACATTTTGCTAGAGAGAACTCTTTTTATCTGGATTACGTGGATGATGTTCCTCTCCCACTTCCTTATAGTGGGCGAGTATCTAAAGTTGTTCAAGTCCTAGGTGACTAGGTAGTCCTTCTGTATATTCTATACATTGTTTTGGTTTTGGGTCATTCCTTTGTGTTTCATTTCTGTTCTTCCCTTTTGGTTTGTTTTGTTTATTTTCCCGTCTTGTGTGTGTTTCCTTGTATTGGTTTTTCTTTTGAATCCTTTGTAAAATGGATAAGGCACTCATCCTCTTTCCCAGAGTTACCCATAGTTCTTGATCTTGCCTTGTGTCTTTTTTCCAAGCCAAGTCATCCCTAGAAAGAGCCATCTGTTGTTGTCCTCAAAATTCCCCTCTTTTTAACTCAATTTTTGAAATTTTTAGTCTGTTACTTGGAGTATTGGATCACATCGAGCCTAGAATTGTTTGTATTTTTCCCATTCATGGAGAAAAATTTGAAAGTTAGGCGTAATGGTGAAGTTTCTTTCCTTCTTTTTATTTTTCTTCCCGTAGTCGGGAATGACAGGCGTATCTTCCCCATTATTTTTTCCCAAAATCCATGGGTAGTACATGGGAATCTTTGATTGGATGTGGTTTGGCCATGTTTCAAGCATCAAAGGTGAAATCCTTCACATGTCCAAAGATGCAACTCGAGGGGCGGGTCCAAGGACACTCCTCAAATAAGCGCATGCTTTCCGCATATCCCTGTTTTAAAATGAAGGTAAAAAAGCTCACATCGGCTAAGTATGGAAGGTTCGGTGGATAGAGGCACATGCCTCATCGGCATAGCTTCAAGAGTCAAATCCAGGGGTAGTTCTCAAACTTGCACCAGTCCTCCACGTGTCCTAGGTCCAAAAAGAGAGAGAGCCAATCGTTAAAATTGACTAAGTATGGGCGGGTTGGCGGAAGTCTCCACATGCCCTAATAGTGCAATTTCGGAAGTGAAATTAAAGGGTTAGTCTCCAAGTAGCCCCATCTCGCCACGTGGTTAAAGTGAATAGGGATACAAAGTTAGCCATTGAAAATTCCAAGGCGAAGGAAGGAGACACGCGTCAGCTCGAGTGTAATTTCAGGAGGCATTTCCAAAATGGAAACTCAAATGAGCACCATCCCTCCACGTGTCTAGGGGTCAACATTAGTCAAGCAGGAAATAGACCTAAATCAGTAAAGTATAAAGGAACCAGAGAGAGCTCTCCATGTGTCATCTGCACGGCTTCAAAAAAAAAAAAATGCAAAAGGCGTCACGTAGGCCCGCTCCATTAATTCCTTCCATGTGAGCGGCCAAAATTTAAAGGTGTAGAAGCAAATTGAATGGGAAATGTTTTAATTGACAAAATAATGTAATGGTCGTATATTTTAAAAACTAGTTTTTCTGCCATTAAAATTTCTTTGCAAATCAATAATTCGAGAGGGCACAAATGATTGTAATAAGTTATAACTATTTCTTTCTTTCTTGAGGAAGTTTTAACCATCTCTTTCGAGCTATATCATGGGCTTTCAAAGCCATTGTACAAGTTGAAATTTTGATATTCTAGAACATTAATTTCTAATTGGAATAAATCAATACAAAGGTTTTCCCCTTTTTCCTCTACTTTCTCTTTTATTTTTGCTATGATCTGTGAATCATTTAATCCTTGCATGCTTAGAAACTTTTGTTCTAGTTTATACAATCTCATGAACTTTGAGTCTGTGGATTGTGCTCGTTATAAATGTGAATGGTTCTACTCTATATCTCATTTTCTCAATACATGTAAGGGTTTTCTCTGTCATCTCTTTTCCCTAAAAGTATTGTCTTATATTGCCTCCCTCCTCTCTTCAATTTCTTCTATCCTTATGTATTCATAAATTTCCGGGCATAAAACACATTTCAAGATATAGGGAAACCACCATTAAATGAAAGATTATATATTTATACATAGGTTTTACCCCTTCTTTCAATAATGGAACCTATCCCATTAAAGAGGAGGACTTGCTTGTCCCCACTGTGGTTTCATTCCAAGTGCAAATCTGAAACCTAATAGGTTACAAACTATAGTAGGTATTTTGACTATGTTCTGTTGTGAATTTTTTTGTGTTGTGGAAGCCTATTTGTTGCCATGAGTTGAAATACAATTCTTATTGGTTTGTGGTTTAGGCTTGGGGGCCAATGAGGAGGATGACTTCTCCTCTTTATTGGAATTCTTGGTTGGGTGGTGAGCATTGTCTCTCCTCCTTTTTTTGTTGTGATCAAAAGATATATGGTGGATCTTCTTGTTACTATTCGGAGCTGAGGATGAAGACAAAGCTCACGGTCCCTTGGGGTTTCCTTGTTGTAAATTTTTTTCCCACTTCAAGTGGATACTATATTTATATTATTTGTGGTGGAAATTTTCTCTGTTTTGGAAATGGAATCTACATTTGAATGTGAAAGAAGTATATTTTATAAGTTGTATTTGATGAATGAAAAAGGAAGTTGTAAAAAGAATTATTGGAGTTCAATAGAAGTAGCTTTTAATTACCACAAATGGTATGGTTTTCATTTGAAATCTGTGTTTGAAATATATTATGAAATATCTGTTTGAAAATTGAAAAAGAAATACGTATGAAGAAATATTACATTTCTTTGTTTCATTTGAAATGCATGTTTTGAAAGTAGAACTAAATTTTGGGTTTTCATGCATTGATTGAAGTAAAGTTAAACCTTATGAAGTATATTTTAATGAATTTAAATATTTAGAGGATGATAATGAAAAGTAGATCCATTCAAGTTTAAGTATGATTTCTATTTTTGATTCATTGTAAAACTATAAATATTTATCAAAAAAAAAATTACATAGTACTTTACAACTTGAAAGACAAATTGAAATAATAATGTAAGCTAAGGAATATCAAAACACCTTTCAAATAGTCAAATTTCTCAACAAAATTTATCGACTTCAATTAATTAGACTTAGACTAAAAATCAAACATTTTGCGGTAAAAAAGGGGGAAATTTGTTTTGAATACTCAACCATTGATATTTTATCATTGCAATCCATTTGAAATAGTTCAGTGCATTTCTCCATGTCTGTCATTTGGCATGTTGAAGAAGAAAGAATGGCGGATCAAATCAAGTCCAGTAGTTGAAAAGTTTAATTCATGTTTTAATGGCGGAAAGACGTTTTCATCAGATTTACCCACTTAAGTTTGTCAAAAATGAATTTTGATGTTTCTTATAAAAATAAGAGTTCAATCCCTTTCCAAAAATTCCTCATTTTCCCAAATCCAAGATTCCAGTCGAAAGTTATGGCCTTCGTAATTTCTTACTTCGCTTAGTTTTGAAACAAAACAGAGGAAATTTTTATAAATCGGAACCGCGACCCCAAAAAATTACTTAGGACACTTTTTGCAAAAATGAAAAAATTCACAAGTTCCTCTGCAGCCCATGACCCTCACCTATTCTCTTTTGGGAAAAACACTTCTATGGGTTCAAGGACCCACAACTTCAAACTTTACCTTTTTGAAAAATGGCGAAAAATCTTATTTCTCCCACTAGTCCGCATCCCCACCTATCACTTTGTGGGTTTGACATGTGGCTTCTTCCAGGCCTCGAGGCACATTTATTTTAGAATTTATCACCTTTGGAAAAATATTGGCAAAATTCCTAAGTTTCCCGCTTGCTCGCCTTCCCACAAATCACTTGTTGAGCCGACATGTGGCTTCGCAGGCGTCAAGCAGAGGCATGGGTTATTTTTAACCTCGTGATTTTAACAAAAAATCCAACATTTCTATATTTTTCCCGATGGTTTACTTCCTGTTGGAAATTTTGGGCAGAAATGTGGCATCCCTAGGCATCAAATGGAGGCACTAGGGTTTTTGAAGGTTTTTTCCTTTTAAATAAAATGAGTTAAAATCCAAATTACCTCTGACGACCCGCCTTGGCACATGGGCTTAACAACGTGCCACGTGTCCTTGTGGATTTATGAAAAATTTTCTTCCCTAGGGTCATTGCGCGCGCTTTAGGGAAAATTATCTTCCCAGGGCCCGCAGCTCGCCTTAGGGAAAATTTTCTTCCCTAGGCTTGTAGGCCCACCTTTGGGAAAATTTTCCTCCCTAGGCCCGCCGAATTGTAACTTAAGAAATATAAGGAGTTAGGAGGACTATTTTTATATAATTATAAAGGGAAGAAATTTCCTATCTAATGGAAATATTTTTAGGAAACCTTAAGTGCGTTAAATATGTGAAAATTAGGTTGAAGTACAAAGGTGAGCCTAAGAGTGGGTAAACTGAAATTACCCTTATTAACTTAAATTTTTAACTCTAAAGCATGGGTTGAACTTTTTATGCGTCACGTTAGGGGATAGAATGTTTTTCTATCGATAACTAAGAACCTTGTTTATTGTTTAGACTAGTGGAATTAAATACCTAAGGTATTTAATTTCTTTGCCCTGACCCTCTACAATTTATTAGGGAATATTTAACTATAATTGGATTAATTATATTCATAAATTTTGTAATGTGGATCTAATGTTTGTTATAACTGGCAGGAAAATTTCATTTATTAAATTATAATTGACTTTGAATCTTTGTTGTGATAATTGCTGCTTGAAGCCTGGTGGTGGTCATGCTTTTCAAAAAAAAAAAAATCCGTAATTTTTCTATCTAAACCTAGGTTGTTCTTGGGTATTGAGTGGTCGGTTTAGTGGCGTTACAACATCTTATGGAACAACTATGATAGGACTCTAAGACTATTTGAATATGTTATATTCCACACTTGTATGTGTAAAGTTTATAAATCTAAACGCTGATTTTAAAATTATTTTAGCCATATATACAATGAAGTTATGCTTTTGTTATGATTGAAGGAAAAAAATATCTTTTCCCATGGATGTACCCTTCAAACTAAAATATTGAAGTTTCTTTTTTTTAATATTCACTTTTTTAACTCTTATCCTTATCTCATTCCTATCCTAAATAACTTTTATATCATTATCATTATTTTCTTCTTCGTCACCATCTTATTTTCCATCCTTTTCTATAACATCCTCATGTTATTTTCATCTACTTCTTCTTCCTCTCTTTTTCCTAAGAAAACATATTCCATATAATCCCAAGAAAGTTCATATATATTAGAATTAATTGACAATCACCATATTGATGATTTCAAATTAAGTGCACCATAAAAAAAAATTATTTATTTCTCATGTCCATAAAACGACTTCTTAATTTGAAGGAACCACTTTCTAACAGTAATACCATCCTATCTAGAAATCTATGGTAACCCCATAATTCACCAAAAATGGGGTTTCAAGATATAATTTGTATGAAAAATATTTGTCGTGCCAATTTTGGCAGATTTAGGCCTCAAATACTAAAATACTTTAAAAAAAACATTTTTAAAGTGTTGACATCTTTATAATTTTTTTTTTAAAATATTAGAAGAAATAATGGAAATTATAGCATGTGGCTTAATTAAATTGTGGAAACTATAAAATTTACATAACCTCCTAAAAAAGTAAAAACATCATGAAATTTGTAATGTGGCTTCCTCACAAAGTTGAAACTACACTAAAATAAATTTATAAACAATGCCCAACCATATCTAAGATATGGAAGAATCTTCAAAATTAAGGTTTCAACCCAATTTATGCTCAAATTGTTGCTCTAATGTCACATGATATGATATTCACATATAATAAAAGAATATTTCAAATAATATGAAGAAAAATTGAAGATCAACTCAACAAAAGAAATGTTGAATAGGAAAAATGTCCTAATATTCAATAATAGAAAATATAAGAATATGATTAAAACAGAAAAACAACATAAATAATCCTTAAAGAAGGAATAATCGATACATCTCCCAATATATAGGAATTCCATTCGAGGTGACACCTATAATATTATTATACTAAGTATAAGACTCAACTCATTGTTAAGAATTATTAAATAGTGCTTCACATGGGTAGTGCGAAAAAAAATGTGAGATTATTGCATTTATTGTAATAAGAAATCACAAGATAAATTAGGTGAGATGTATATGATATATATGTTTGTGATTCGTAAACAATAATGATCCCTAACTAATAAATACCATTATAAATACAAACACTAATATTTTTTCTCAATTTCGAATAACCCAATATAAAATGGTATTTAAATTGATCTAAACTGATAATGATTGATTTAAAACTCCCACAGATCAATTCCCCTTACAATTTCTCCTTGCTTTTAAATTTATGATATTCTATAACTTTCCTTAATGTATCCTAATCCGATCTTAAAACTGAATGTAAAAATTTGAATCTAAACCAAAATTGAATGTGAGTGATTGAACACTCATACAAATCCATTGTTCAACTAAAAATTCAATTCATATTCATTCTCTTCTATTAAATCTCTTAATCAATTTTCCATATTTAATTAACAATTCTTAATATTAATTTGAAATTGATATAAACTAAGAGAATACTGAAAAATAAAATAAAATAGAGGCAAGAGACCAAGATTGTTAATATATTTAACCCATTTTTTAGGATGCGTCTCCAGGATCAAGCTAAACCACAATCCAATCCATTATAAATCATTTGCAAGAACAATATTAACCACTTACAAAACCATAATGGAACAAATAACCTACAATGATGAATCCAAGGAAACTCCGAAATAATGTTTTAAAATATTCACAAGAATCACCTCCAAAATAAAATCAACAAATTTAAGTCTCCTTCTCAAAATCATCAAAAAAACTTCATAGATTGAAATTTTCTCTATTCATGAGAAAATTTTCTTCAAATAAGTATCCCCTGCAATATCACGATATTATCATATTATTAGAATTCCCAAGATGCCATTACATTAACTTTAGACCTTGAAAATTCAATTCTATATCAAAAATAAAGTAAAGTACATAGCCATGCAATTTTCTCCCTTCAAATAAAATAATGTGCCTTTTATAATGTTTACAAGGAATTAACATGGTATTTGAGATCCTTATCGTTTTGTATGACGTGGGTGGTTAGAATATTAGTGTGGGTTCTTTACTCCTCCATTTGTGCTTTGACTACTATATTCAGTTAATTTATCCCATGTGAAATGGGTTTAATATGGAATGGTAATTCAAAAAGGGAAATGTTTAAATGTTTAAATGGCTTAGAATACGCTTTACTTGGGATAGGCTACATGTATGGTTATTTTGGATACATTTTTGTATGTTTTTGGATGCCATGTGGGTGCATAAGGATACCATGTGGACTGCACTAGACATGGTTTTGGAGTATAGTGCGTAGGCATGTGGCAATATATTTTCCCAACTTGGAATGTGGAGAATGAGGTGGCAATAATCCAAATCCACCAAATCATTGAAGCTCATATCCTTTCATATGTCAACACCATAATACAATACATAATATGGCATAAAACTATAGTTTAATTGGGAAAATTAAAATTACACTAATATACTACATGACGGTCGTGTCCCCTTCTAAAAAAAGATTTGAACTCACTATTAAACCCAACCTTTTTTTACACACACGTCGAATACATCGAAGGGATAGATAAAAAATCCATGATCACAATTTTTTTCCTCAATCAACTCTGAAATATGTAAATAAATTTTGTCATGAGTTAGGGTACTACAAAAATACACTTTTCCTATTGACCTAATTTGACCAAATATATCGAGAGCATACAATGTCTAGGTTACATGTTCCAATAGATGTTTGAAGACATAAGAGTTATCCTCAATAAAGTAATAGTTTAGAGAGAAATATGGAACTTATTACCACCCAAAACATTCTCTGGATCACACTTCCCCAAACATCCTTTTTCCCCTTAATTTTAGTCACCCACCTGAATCTGCTAAATGGCTCTCTACATCACATAAATACATATATACCAGAATATAGTATAGTTGTTTAGATTATAGATATTGAAGTCTGTTTATCATAGAATTATATTAGTATGAAATAAAATTATTTCTCTAAAGTGCCCAATCAATCCTTGTGGTTCTACAATACTATAATTGTAAAAAATTATATCGTATATAAATGAAAAAAATTCAAATGATAGGTGAGCATCCACTGAACCTCGTAAAACTATCAACTCGTTAAAAATATCACTTACATTGATCAATATGAAATATATGACTAAATGCCAAACATAGGTGAGTGTCCATTGATTCTTTAAAACTTTAAATTATTGTCAAGTAAATTAGTATGAAATTGAAAACCAAATTACAAACATAGGTAGGTGTCCACCGACAACTTGTGAAATTTTCAATCAAAAAAATAATCACTATGAAATATCATTGAAATGATTTATAAATTAAATTCAACAATGCCTATAAATAGGGAAAGTTAGACTAAATAATTTAAATTTAAAGTGAATATGAAATATTTATCCAATGTGAAATCGAGGATAAAGAAAAATTTATGTGTAACTTTCACATTCCAAAATGGCGAAACTTCTAATACCGTAAAATATCACTAGGTACAACTTGTAAACTAGTTTGTTACTCAGTAATAAAATATCATCTAATGCTAACCGCAGATGATAGTTACAAATAATTACCAAAAATGAGGGTCTTAAAATATGTGCAAATATCATGTATGTGTACAACAAGTTTGTATTATTATTATACTTACAAACGGTGCCCAAACAGGTCTTATAAGCATCCATACATTTGCACAATAAAAAGTGACAACAGATACCCTAAAATGCAAGTATCCAATAATGGACATAATGATCATGCACATACCACTTGCGTACATTATTGCGAGAATCATAATTGAGTTTATCAAACATAAATGTGAGAATATAATCGAAGCATGGTAAACTGTCGCTAAGCTCTTATTTACATGCGACTCCAAAACATTAAAATATGATAATATGAGAAAAATTTATTTAACATACAATAAAAATACTAAAAAGAATAAATTAAAAAATTATGCTAATCAACAAGTCAAATATGAAAACATAAAACTAAGGAACTTCTTTCCAAACTAATTTATTGAGTTCTCCTTCTTGAGTGGTTTAATTTCGTCAATGACTACTTGGGTATTTCTATGGATTATTTTTCAAACTATTGGTTTTTAAAAAGTTTCATTTTTAAAACCTCTCTAATGTTGTTTGAAAAAGCTTCCAACACCTTTCATGTCAATATAATGACCTTTCCTATTATAATGGAGATAAAAATGTTTTACCACTCTTGTGAAAAACATACCCTTACGACCTATAACGCATGCAAAAATGCCCACACGAGACCCAAGAACAACCTAGGTTTAGTTAGAAAAAATTATGGAATATTTTTTTATGAAAGCATGCCCACAAAAGGTTTAAAAAACCATGATTGCTTCATTAACGTTTCTAGGCCATTATATTTAATGGATAACATTTTCCCGTTATAATAAATATTAAACCCACATTAAAATTCTAATGAGTATACTTAGTCCAAACATGGTTAAATTCTCTCTAAGTGTTAATTAATAAACAATTAAATTCCTACTATAGTTAAATATTCCATATTTTAAATTTAGAGGGTTAAAGGGGCTAAAATAATTAAATACCCAAGGTATTTAATTCCACAAGGTTTAAACAATTAACAAGGTCCATTTTACATGGGGTTAGAATAAACATTCCCTTACCCCATAAAGTGACCCCTTATAAAGATAAGTCATGTTTTTGAAAATAAAACATTTAAATAAAAATGGGTAATTTCCACTCACCCACTCTCCACCTACTTTTTGTAGGGATGAATCTCATCCCTTGGATGGATTCAATTTGGGCCCTTGATGTGGAAAAAGGCAACTAACCCTAAAGCATCCTTATGAAAGCTTCTTTCTCATTTCATTTGGTTCATTATTTTCTCTTTTGTTTTTCGTGTTATTGAGGAGGAAGGAAGCCATTAGATGCCATCTCAAAATATTGGAGAGGTCTACATGTCCCATTTATTTTCTCATTTTTCTTACACCCTCTCCTAGGGTTTCAATACATTTATATATTTTATTTAGCATAGTTTTCCTTTATTTTCCCAAATGGGCTTGTGGGTTTTGCCCCATTTTATTTATAAAGTTATATTTAGTATGCATTTTCATTTTGATAGGGTATATATAAAACCTATATGTATATATACATTTATAACCATTTGTATTTACTTTGTGTAAACACTTAAAAAAACTAAATGGGTTAAAAACCTGAATTTCAAATGTATATATATATATATATATATATATATGTATGTATGTAATGTATGTATGTATGTATGTATGTATGTATGTATGTATGTACAAGCCATAAGAAAGAAATTTGCTCATGCCGTAAAATTCAAGGTATGAGCAAGCTTTAAGTTTGGTGAAGGCCGCTTAAAATATATTGTGGGTTTTAAGTTTTATTGGGGGGTGGGGAGGGGTCGATACACCGACCCCCTCCCCACCCCAAATCCTTACCTACAATGAAGGCCACAACACAAAGGGGCTTTTAAAATTTAATACAAACTACTTTAAATTCCTATTTTTTAATCCAATCTACAATTTCTTAGTTATATATATACCACTATAATTTTTATATTTTGTAATAATAATATTCTAACATTAGCAATAAGTATAATACTATTATTATTATTATTGTCATAATAATAATGCTTAAGTAATTAGTAATATAAAAAACTAGTGAAACTAATAAATGTTACAATATATTAGTTTTAACCTTTTTTATCAAGTAGTAATATTTGTATAGTCATTAGGGTCACTAATTTTTAGTTCTAAATTTTAAATGTCTTTATAAAAAATGGGTAGTATATTTTTGTTATAAGAGGCATGAGAAGAATAGTAACTCAAATTTTACTTATTACAATATTAGGATTATAATGGGATTATGAGAAAAGTTACAATATCTTAATATTTATTTTTTTATAATCCAAGAGGCTAAAACCTTAGTTGTAAATGGGTAGTTTCTTCTCTCCACTAGATTTAGGAATTTAGCTATTTGATTGGCAAAGAAAAGAAACTTAACATTTAAGCTCTTCCAATCACTGGATAAAATTTAACTTTCTTTCAACTACTGTAAGGGAATAACAAAATGTAAATTTTCACAACTTAATCAATTCCATGGAATACAAGGAAGTAACCATCCTTTTTCTTTTCAAACTACTAATTTCAAACCATCTACACCAACAATTATAACCAAGATTTTTCAATGAATCTTGAGATGAGAGATACAAATCTTTCCAATAGTTTTTTTAAACAAGAACAATATATTTTTATTATCCAAGCTTACTTCACTAAAGAGTATTTCCTTTCCACATACATCACAACTATGATAACAAAAATGAATAAAATTTTCCTTGAAAAGACTAATACACCATATTCCACTTAAAGTGGGAAAAAATTTTACAAAAATGAAATCTAAAAGGAATACAATATTACAAGTCTATTTCTTGAGGGCACCAACCAAGCTCCATGCTTCACATAAACAACAAGAGAGATCAACCATGATTCATTTAGTCACAAAAAGGAGGGGAAAGGAAACAATCTCCACCCAATAAATAATTCCAATGAGGAGGAGAAGTCATCCTCCTCATTGGCCCCTGATCCCCAACCACATTACAATGAAAATGGATTCAACTCATCGCAAAAACAGGCTTCCACATCACAATACAAGATTTTACAAACATACCAAAATCCAAAATAATACAACTACAATCACAAAAAGGAAAACAATAAAATACACAAGGCTTCAACATCCAAAATCCAAAGGAGTAAGATCTATGGGGAAGCCACTTATACCTCCCAATGGGAAATGTGTGCCCACCTAAAAACCTCCAATAAAACATCTCAAAATCCCTACACACTCTTACGCATCCCTACAAATATCTTATGGCTCCCTCATAAAATAGACCAAGTAAGAAATGCAAGAAATTTCTTGTCCAAGGTGGGACACCCATCCCAAATCCCTCCAAAACATGGAAATAACTCTTATACCTCCATACATGAAAAATCCCCATAGTCACCTCCTACTCCACACTTAATAAATCTACCCAGAAACCAACAAACATAAAAGACACTCAAAACACATGCATATATACACACTATATAAAAGGAAAACATTTTTCAAGAGTATAGCTCCTACCTTTCCATAGTATAACTTGATCCAAGATTTCCACAACAAGCTTCTTCAAGTCCAAACAAGCACCAAAAGCTCAAACAAATCCACAAGCATTCCCAAAATCCTCTAACTCAAAAATGCAAGAACACAAAAATGAAGTAACCCCAAAACAAGTAAAATAACTTGAATAAATAGAAAGGGAGAGAGGAGAGTGAGGTGGCTCCATATAAGATGCCACATCACTCATCCTCAACTCCACCTCTTAAGTCAAAATTCAAACTCCAAAGCACAATTAATAATTGGGTGAAGAAATGACATTTTACTTACACACACAACCGAATACTTACACCCTTAAGAACTAAAAGTAATTACATGTAAGAAAATTGTAGTAAAATCTTAAAAAAATTCTTCCCAAAACACATAATCAGGTGTAATTTTTATCCCCCAAATCATAGGTAGGATTGGCATAGTAATTAAAGAGGTGTGGTACATGTTTAACATGTCCCACAAGCCTTCAAAATTGGCCCTTAAGGCTAAATTCCAATTTCCATGAGGGGGTAGAGTGTAAAACACTAAAGATCACAAGCACTCAATCTTAAAACACAAAACCCAAGAGCCATCTAGTCTAATAAATGAAAACTTTTGGTGACATCCATAATTAGTTAATAACAAGATTAACTAACTTAAATAGGTCACTAAAACACATTAAGATAAAGGAAGAATACATCATTTTCTAAATAATAAAAACAAGGAAATTACATCACTAAAAATCACCTACTACACTAAGTAAAGGAAACTAAAAAAATACAACACATAACCCGTTGCCCACAATTCCCCTAACAATAATTTAAACACACACACACAAACACATGTTGCCATGGTGACCCTTGTTGAATTCATCTAGAATTCCAATGTTGTTGGTCTCCAATCCCAAGACATTTGTTGTGACATGTTTACCTACAAAACACATAACACCTCCAGGATAAAATATACAATATAAATCCACAATCATCTATATACGAAAAAATATACCATCTAGGAAAATATGATATCATTTACAATTTCTAAACAATATTTTTATTCTATCATTTGATCCATGACAAAATGATCACAACATTAGTTCGATTATCAAATCCTATAATTGTTATGAAATATTGTATGTCCCAAATATATATATATATATATATATATATATATATATATAATTATTAGAGACATTTTATATTGATGTTAATATGTTGTTGATATATATGCCTCCTACAAATCTCTTATGCCTCCCTACAAATCTCTTATGGCTCCCTCATAAAATAGACCAAGTAAGAAATGCAAGCAATTTCTTGTCCAAGGTGGGAAACCCCATCCCAAATCCCTTTAAAACATGGAAAGAACTCTTATGCCTCCCTACATGAAATATCCCCATAGTCTCCTCCTACACCACACTTAAGAAATATACCCAAGCAACCAACAAACATACCAAAACACTCAAAAACATGCACATATACACAATATAAAGGGAAAACATTTTTCAAGAGTATAGCTCCTACATTTCCATGGTAGAGCTTGATCCAAGAGTTCCACAAAAAGCTTCTTCAAGTCCAAACAAGCACCAAAAGTTCCAACAAATCCACAAGCATTCAAAAAATCCTCCAACTCAAAAAAAACGCAAGAACACAAAGAAATGAAGTAACCCCCAAATAAGAAAAAGAACTTGAATAAATAGAAAAGGGAGAGAGGATGGTGAGGTGGCTCCATGTAGGATTCCATATCACTCATCCTCAACTCCACCTCACAATTCAAACTTCAAAATCCAAAGCACAATTAATAAGTGGGTGAAGAAATGACATTTTACTTACACAAACAACCCAAGCCCACACCCATTAAGGACTAAAAGTAATTACATTTAAGAAGGTGCAATAAAATTTACGATTTGTCTTCCCAAAACACATAATGGGGTCTAATTTTTACCCCCAACCCATAGGTAGGGTTGACATAACAATTTAAGAGGTGTGGGACAAGTTTAACTTGTCCCACATGCCTTCAAATTGGCCCTAAGGATAAATTCTAATTTCCATGAGGGGGTAGAGTGTATCACACTAAAGATCATAAACACTCAATCTTACAACACAAAACCCAAGAGCCATCTATTATAATAAATGAAAACTATTGGTCACATCCACAATTAGTTAATAACAAGATTAATTAACTTAAATAGGACACTAAAACCCATTAATATAAAGGGGAAGAATAAATTATTTTCTAAATAACTAAAACAAGAAAATTACATCACTAAAAATCACATACTACATTAAGTAAAGGAAACTAAAAAAATACAACACATAACCCCTTGGTCAAAATTTCCCCCATGCTAATAATAATTAAAACACACACACACACAAACACATGTTGCCATGGTGACCCTTGTTGAATTCATATAGAATTCCAATTTTGATTTGTCTCCAATCCCCGACTTTGTTGTGACATGTTTACCCGCAAAACACATAACACCTCCTTCGGCCTCATGGCTTCTTCAAAACATCTAGGATAAAATAGACAATATAAATCCATAATCATCTATATACAAACAAATATCATCTAGGAAAATATGATATCATTTACAATTTCTAGCAACATTTCTATTCTACATCTCATCCATGTCAAAATGATCACAACATTAGTTCAATTATCAAAGCCTATTCAAGTGACAAAATATCACATGTTTGAAACACACACACACACACACATATACACTATATATATATATATATATATATATATATATATATCAAAACATATCAACATCAATATAAAATGTCTCTAATAATCCACATGCATCATATATGAATCGAAATCAACAATAGTCCATGATCTCTAACATCTAACATCATGCCAAATCAAAAGCTACAATAATATCCATAAGTATAGTCGATAGTATCATAATCAATAACAAAAAGGTGTCGAAGGGAAGTGGGCACTACACTACGATTCTGAGAATTCTTGATAGGAGAGAGTGTTATTTCAAAGTGTTTCCTAACAAACATTTATGTTTCCAACATTTGGCTACATAAATGGCTAGACCAGGGGAGTTCACTTATTAAAAGTATGGTATAACACATTTGTTCAAGGGTATTAAATAATACCATTAATGTTAGTTTTACCTCTCATTATTCAACCAATAATACCCCTCCCATTATATTATTAGAATGAAAATACCCCTATTTTTTTGTGTACCTTATTTATCCATTTTTCCATTACAATTTTATTTACCTATTTTTTAGTTATACCTTAATATATCAAAAATATATATACCATATTTCACACTCAATTATTATTTTCTTAATATATTTTCTCTAGAAAGAGATTTGGAATCCATTTAATACCTTTTACAAATTACCTTAATGTTAAGCTTTAACTATTCATTAATATTTCTTTAAATAATTAATATGGTGAAATAATATCACATGTTGAAAATAATACTCAATCCAAGTTTTTACCATCTTATTATTTCCTTTTAAGAATCCTCTAATTCTTGTTTTCTTATTCAAAAAGAGATTATAAAATAACTTTATGACCATGAACATATTACAATTTTAAGGTATTTAGCTTTAAAAACTAGGGTTTAAATGTTTTGGTTTTATATTAACAATAACCCTACCTCTTTTGTAGTCTACCTCTAGCCTACCCCCAATACCTAATTCAAAATAATAATGAATTATACCCTTCGACCCCTATTGTCTTCCAAGATATTGAATTTTATTTTACTAATTTTAATTACCTCAATATCAACAAACATGCTAGGATATTGCCTTGCTAATGAACCCCTCATGGTTTAATTAATACAAAAAAATACAAAGATAAATGTACTAAAAATTTTGTGCATTTAAACCATAATAAAAAGGAACATTGGAATATTTATGTTGTCTAGTATTACTAGATTTGATATTATCAAAAATATGCCCATCATTGTGAGATACAAAAGTATCCTTAGAATTTTTGAAGAAATGAAAACCGCCATTCCATTTCATGTGCTATGGTCTTGGTTTATCACTTGCGGTTTCAAATGTCTTGGAACATTCACTTGTTTCATTCTTTTCACCAAAATTGAATCCCAAACTTGCATGGTGAGGCTTGTTCTCTACCCGAATGGGTTTTTCAATAGCTTATCCTTATTTTGAAATTATATTTCTATTAAATCCCATTTTAATAGGTAATTTTGAACCAATCCTTCATAGCAATCAATAAGTTTTATGCACAGAGAAAGTACACCAAATAATGATATTATAGATTCAAATGATTCAGGATATATTATTCACAGGTAGAGGTTACATATATAGAGTTTGATCTCTCGATTCTAGGAGTCAACACTCATCCCACTAATCACTCAAAGATCCCACAAATCTCTCCCAATACCTATTCTCACTCAACAAACCTAGAATCTCTCTAAGAGATCTCTACGAGTTGTCCACCAACTCATTATTTGCACAATAATAATAATGTTCACAATATTAAAATATTCCTAACATTCACTCCCCTATTGTTAACATTATTATTTCCACACATACACTCCCCTAATGTGAACAATGTAGAAAAGAATAGTTACACTTTCTCTGCAGCTTGCACACCCTGTTTTCGCATGATCTTGGTACACATATGGACCTCTACCCAAGGTAAGAACCCCTGTTCATGAACCTCTGTTCATCAATACGATCCCCGCTCGACAATAACGGACCTCTGGCCCTGTACGTGAGCCCTCGCTCATGAACCTCTGTTCATCCTCTTCAAGTATCATAATGCCGAATTTGTACTTGTGTTTTCTTCTTTCTACTATAACATATTTACATCAGGAGGTTATAAAAGGAAATACAATTCTGAACAGGAATGTGACATCTGTTCTTATTATAAAAACACACAATAATGGAATCAAACACACAACTGAAATACTTGGCCACCAAATCAATACTGCGGCCTCATCGATGGTGCCTGACGAGAGGTCGCCGATTGCCCTCCTGCCTCCGTTGCCTCCAGCCTCCATCTGAAAGTTATCTAAAGAAGGAAGTCTTCAATTCATAACCATCACCCAAAGGTTCTTCTTTATCACTGTCTTCTTCTTCATTAGCAACCATGGCACTTTCTTCTATTTTTCCATCAAGTAAATCTCGTGCTCTTTTCTTGCAATTTATAGATAGATGTCCATCTTGTTTACAATAGTAATAAGTGATATGTTTCTTTGTATCTCTAAATTTGATCTTTGTTTAAAAGAAGATTTAAATCTCCTTTATCATATGACTTGTTTTTACCATACATTGCAGTTTCTTCTGGTGTAACATTCTTATTTTCTTCATCTATCAGTGAAGAAATTAGATCTTCTAGGCTGGGATTGATCTTGCTCAAAGTAAAAACAATGTTTGAATAGCGAGATGGCATACTATTCAACAAAACAACTTTTGCATCATCATCCTCTACTTTAAGTTTTATCCCTGATAATTGATTCAAAATAGACCGAAACTTACTTATATGTTGTACCATGTTTTCTCCTTCATCCATCTTGAGTCCAAACAACTTCTGCTTCAAGGTCACTGTTGCGCTTCCGGTTTGGGATCCAAACAACTTGTTCAATGTTGTCCAAATGAAATTTGAACTTTTTGAAAGGTCTATATGATGCAAATATGCATCAGACAATCCAAGTCCAATGATTGTTGTTGCTTTACGATCTCTACTCTCCCATTTGGTTGCTTCATCAGCATCGGTTGGTTTCTTGAATGTTCCATCCACAACTTCCCACAAATCTTTGTTAATGAGTGTCAACTGAGTTCGTACTTGCCAAGTGTGAAAATCCTTTCCATCAAATTTTTCAACATAACCCAATTTATCCATTATGACTCTCCACAATTTGACACAAATAGGTGTCGGTTTCAACCGAAAATACACCCTTTTACAAACAATTTAAAATTTTGACACTGTTAAAATTCTTTTAACGCTTGACGATATTCGACTAGATTGACGCTTTGACTTACTACACTAGACAAAACGACAATAACATTTAAAAAGTAATTAGATATTACTTTTTACTATGACACACATAAAATGACTTAGACCAATTAGATCCAATTTTGACTTGGTATTTTGAAGACTATATTAACTATGATTAATATAGCTAAAGGACAAAAAATTAAGCCATCAAATAGACTCACTATTACATCACTCAAACTATACTAATACCTAAACATAAGGAAATTATAAACTTTATTTGAACTCAACCATAAACTTGATGGAAGGAAGACACGTAGAAACTATTACGGTCTTAGCTTATGGGCATAACAGATTGATCCCATAAAGAATGAAAAAATCCTTACGCTGGTGTTAGAAGGCGGTCTTTGGTGCTGGCCGTGGTTGGTAGGCTTCTAGTGAGCGAGCTCCAATGAGCATGCATGCATGGATCAGTCCTCAGCAGATCAATGTGCAGATCCAAACCGACAGCAGATCCAAAACGGCAACACTTTCATGGGACAAATAATTGTTTTATCAGGCGCTGAATTGCATGTAATTCCACGAATCTCCTGTGTAGACCAGATCTGCGGATGGGCTGTAAATGGAGATCAGTCCAATGTAAAAAAAATGCAGGAAGATGATCACTAGTAAGAGTGAGCTTCTTTATCTCGCACTCCATCATCATATATCGGATTCGTAAGGTTCCTTAACACAAGAAAATAGATCTGGAGATCTATGACAGTCAAATCAGGCACCAAAAGAACCGTAAATAATGTTAAAACTTCTTGAACATATTGAAAATATACTCCATAATTGTTACAAAGAGTAGTAAGGGAAAAAATCAACATAAAATCTCTTTCGTATTTTCCACATTTCTCCACATCTAGAATGTGGGTTCAGTTGAAATTAGGATAGTATTTTTCTTAAACACAATTCTATGAACCCATTAAAAATTAGAGAAACCCAGATCGTAATATAGAAATTACGACATGTTCTTTAGAGCAGTTCTAACAGATTCAAGAAATTGCAAAAAAGTAGATGATAATCATAAAGCAAGGCAATATAAAAATCACATAGAACTACCATTCCTGCTCTGATACCAAATCATAGCAATCAACAAGTTTTGCACAGAGAAAGTACACCGAATAATGATATTATAGATTCAAATGATTCGGGATATATTATTCACAGGTAGAGGTTACATATATAGAGTTTGATCTCCTTGATTCTAGGAGTCAACACTCATCCCACTAATCACTCAGCATCCCACAAATCTCTCCCAATACCTATTCTCACTCAACAAACCTAGAATCTCTCTAAGAGATCTCTACGAGTTGTCACCAACTCATTATTTGCACAATAATAATAATGTTCACAATATTAAAATATTCCTAACATTCCTCTAGTGTGGTGTTTAAATTTACAAAAATTATTTTTGATGAATTGGAATGGGAGGAATTATTAAAAACCGGTGATTGACGTATAATGCTTGAATAAACTCGTGCAATTATGGGAGAAGAAGGTATTGATTGAAAAATGGATTTTTT
This sequence comes from Taxus wallichiana var. yunnanensis, assembly GCA_018340775.1. Lineage (NCBI taxonomy): Eukaryota > Viridiplantae > Streptophyta > Pinopsida > Cupressales > Taxaceae > Taxus > Taxus wallichiana. Next base: position 952,314,552 of record CM031240.1, on the reverse strand, counting down.
TGTCCTTTGTAGCATCATAAGTTTGCAATCTTTCTAAGAGCTCATCATTAGCTTAGAACTCAAATTTCAATATGACTATATCCTCTTCCAAGGAGAAAATATTTGATATTCTAAGAATTTGTATTCATGGATATGATATTTATACACTTCAAGGTCATCAAGTTTCTCATGTTTTGACAACTATCCCAAAGTTCACATGTACACAACTAAACCAATTGTAGTATTTGAAGTAATAAACTATAAAATTTGTCAATCAACAAGCTATGATACCAAAATATGAACCATAACAAGTAATTGACCCCAACTAATAAATATCGTTGTAAAATGGACACATATAATTTATTTTATATTTCCTAATAATCTAATAGAATATAGTATTTAAATTGATCTAAACTCGATAACAAGTGATTTAAAACTCACACACATAAATTCCTCTTATAATTTCTTCATTTTGTGTACTTTTACAATTTTGTGTAACTTTTCTTAATGTCTACCAATCTGATCTTAAAATTGAATGAAAACATTCAAAATATGAACTAAAACTGATTGTGAGTGATTGAAAATAAATACAAATTTATTATTCAACTAAAACATTAAATTCATATTCAATCTCTTCAATCAGATCTCTTAATCAATTTTTGTATTTAATTATCAAATCTTAAGGATAATTTAATATTGATATAAAATGAGAGAATAGTAAAAATAAAAAAATAGAGGCAATAGATCTGGATTTCTAAGATTGCTAAACAATAATTTGATCCATTATAAAGCATTTCTAAAAACAATACTAAACACATACAAAACCATAGTGGAAGAAATGACCTATAATGAATCCATGGAGCTATAGAAGAATGCCACAAACTCTTCACAAGAATTTCCTTATAAATTGAATCCACAAATGCAAGTATCCTTCACGAAATGTCAAAACAAAACTCCTTTAGAGATTCGAAATTTCCTCTATTTCTGACTACAAAGACTTACAATAAGTATTACCACAATATCATAGACTTATAAGAATTTTACAATGCCCAAGATGCCATTACATTGAATTGCGATCTTGAGAATTACTTTTTCCTTTTAAATAAATTACATAGTCCTGCAATTATAACCCTTCAAATAAAACAATACGCCTTTTATTATGTTTATAAGCCAGTGGCATGGCGGTTAAAAATATTATCCCTTTTTATGACGTGGGTGCTTCAAATCCCACCTTACACATTTTTTTCCTCCATATGTACTTTGACCAAGATATTTAGTTGCTTTATCCCACATGCAATGGGTTTAGGATGGAATGCTAGTTGAAAAAGGGTGTTGTTGCAATGTTTAAATGGCTTGAAGCCAATTTTTTTAGGATAGTCTACGTGCTTGGTTATGTTTGGATGTATAGTGGCATGTTTGTAAATGCCATGTGGTTTCATAAGGAAACCATGTGGACTTCTTCGTTGGATATGGTGTGGAGTATAGTGTGTGTAGGTATGTGGAAATGCATTCGCCTAGCTTTAAATGTGGATAATGAGGTGGCAATACTCCAAATCCACCAAAATCACTTATATTCCTATCTTGCCACGTGTTAGCAGTAGAATAAATGGCATTATATGGTAGAAAATTATAGTGTAATTGGGAAAATTAAAATTACACTAATATACCAAGGCCTCCATGTCCCCTTCTCAAACAAGAATGGACGTCACTATTCAACCCAAAAAATTTTGCAATCCTTTCGAATAATAGAGGGCTAGACAAAATATTTCCATGATCACATTTTTTCCTTGGTGAAATCTAAAATATGCAAAAGGACTTTTTGCATGAGTCAGGTAATGCAGATTTGTGCTTTCCTTTTTGACCTAGTTTGACCATGAACTTTGACCATTCATATCGGGAGCATACTGTGTCTAATTTACGCATTCCCATAGGCATTGTAAGGCTAGTAGAGTTTTATTCCATACTGTAATGGATTATGAAGAAATATGTAACTTTTCACCACCAAATAAATGTCCTCCAGATTAGCTTGTTATTATTCTATGTTTGTATGTGAGGTAGTCTATAATAAACTCACATAAATAGGATTATGTGAGAGATTCAAAAGTAAGTTGATATTTTTAATAGCTAAAAATCCTCTTTTATAGGAGGTATATTCCCGTCTCTTTCTCTCTCTCTCTATATATATATAACATAATGAGTTAATATAAATTGAACAACTACACTTTCCTTTGTAAGAAGTACAAAGTATTTATGTACTTGTTTGTTCTAGAATTCTCATTTTATTAGAGTACTTCATGGTGGATATTTAATTTTTATGTAGGGACTACCATGGGATTTTCCATTTCCTTACCTAATGGAATTTCATTTGTGATGAAAAGTGTAGAGTTTGTTTGAGTTCAATGTATACTTTATGATATTATTTTTGAGGTTGTTGGTGGTCCCCATTTCTATGCTTCATATATAGTTTTGTTTTATCCAGGGCCCGTGATAATATTTAGTCCATTACCTTATCATGTTTTTTATAAATTTTGTAAGACATTGGTATATAGGAGAATATTACTATTTTAATTATAAAATCACCGGTGGTACATTTTGAATAAAAAGGAGTCGTATTGTTGTAAAATAAGTTGTTAACATTCCCTAATAAAAGTGCTTCATACATCCATATAAAAACCCATCCAACACCAACCACGTATATGTGTGTTTTCTTCATTTTCTTCCAACATTTGTTTCCTTTTTAACCCAATAATAATATATGTGGATTTTTAATGTGTGAAAATTTTGATTTTATGTGTCAAATATTTTGTTATTTTTCTTAGTTTGAATCTCTAGTTTTTAAGAGAGATAAGTTAGAAATTAGTTGCACTCAAAATGGAAAGGAAAAATGAAATAATATATCAATCTCGTAGATATGTTTTCTCTCACCTAATTTATATCTATATCTTAAGGATTTTAACATTCATCTTTGACGCACCAAAACCATGACAAAACCACATCGATCACTTACTAAAATTTATTGATTTTTTTGTTTACAACATACTTAGTTACTAAAAATAACACACTAGAATTTGCAGTGAGATAAAAGAGAGATGCTAAACAAATAACCAAGAATGATATTCAATATTCTCAATGTATTCAATATACAATAGATAGGCTATTATATATCCAATGATATAGCAAAACAACCTCCTAGTAAATAGGAATGTATACCTTGGAATAGTCACGGGTAACATAACAACAAACTATATTTTTATAACTATATAACAATTACATGAGCACTATAATAATTTCCTAACATTCCCCCCCACCCCTTAGTGAGAATATGGGGAAAAACTATCTTTTTACTTGCACTTTCTATCATGATTAGGTGAATTTTACTACAGGATGATCACAAACATGTTGTATGGTTTTCAAATGGTTAACCACGAACCGAAAATGTTGGTTTTCAATTGAGTACCACAAAAGGTTTTTAAGTGGTTTACCTAAAGCCACATCATGATGTGTCAAGAACTAATTTCAACCCTCATCACATCTAACTACAAATAATAACATAGGAAATTATGCTGAAATTTGTTGCTCGTATACACAAATAGAAAACTAGAAATGGACAATTGGATTATGTTCCCCCTTAATGTGAAATTTCCACTTATTGAACCAAAAATACTTCAAAATGAAGAACACTAAAACCATATACTCACACAATATATATGTCACCACATCTATTATGCACCTCATTGTTGGTGATTGATGAGAGGACACTACTTTTCCTCCATCCTACTATGCCTCCATACTCTAGTGTGAAGTTCCCAACTTAGCCGGATTTGATCATGGAGATCAATTATAAATCATACATCGAGTTTCCACCAAAAATGTTTCTGTGAGGAAATTTTTTTTTTTTTTTCAGACTTTTTGACACCACCATATGACCATTACAAGACAAAAAAATGTAAAATCACCTATTTGTCTTTTACGACACTTAACTTTGACAATGATAACAAATGGCACTTGACGCTACATTACACTTTAATGATTGACAATGTAATTGACCCACTTCTATAATGATGATTTTTACAATTTTATACTCTTGAGACTTGACTAGACAAAAATGACACAAATTCTAAAATTAAGACACAAGACTATAATGACAACACTAACTATTGACACAAATACTTCTAACTCTAACTTCGTTCTTTTGTTGATATAAAATGGCTTGAATTGGACACTACTAAACTATTTTTACTCACATAAGTTTACGCTTTTATGATGGAAAAAAATTATCTACACTATGTTAATGGTTTAAAGGAACCACTTTATAACAAATTACAACAATTAACAATGATAAATGCATTGAACATTTATGTCAAACCAAATTTACAAAGGATGATGGCATTAAATTAAAATAAACATCAAACAAGGAACCCAATATTACATACCCTATAAATAGAACTTCATAAATAAATTAAAAACACTATAATCTTACGAACCACTTTAAAATAGTCGAGCTCAAAATGTACAGTGGTGGCAAAATGGATGCATGTATGTAATATCGGTTGCGCATGAGACAAGAACATAATTTTTTAATTTTTGTGCACATCACCTCCCTACATTAATGACGTATCCTTTATTCTAAATCCACCGACCGCCTATTTCTCAAAATAGTTATCATAACTAATTAGAGTCTCCCGCTCAAATGAGGTATAGATGAAAACATTCGATCTATTGTCAAGTCCGATGGAGACAATGTTGAGGTCCGAGTGTATCCAAATGGTACAATTGTTCATGGCATATTGAATCAATCTCTCAAGTGTAGATTTGAATGGATACATAAAAAAAATCAAATGTAATATACTATTAAAAACCATCAACCAATCTGTGATAAACTATGATGCAATTATCAATGTGATTGTGAAGCAAGATCAAGGATTAGAAAAATATATGACTACCAAACGATTATCATCTTTTGACGTTGAGAATAAGTAATTATTTCCAATAAAGATGATGTGTTTGTTCTTGACTCTACACTTTCTCTTTATTGTTTTGATAGAGAATGAGACAATGCACCAAATATCAATTGTAGATCCGCCAAAAGTTGGAATTGCAGAAATATATAGGTGACCACTAGAGAAAACATAACACAATTTAAAATCCTTAAAAATTTCTAAAATCACAATATTTAAATTATGAAATTCCATCACTCGGGTAGAAGATCATAGGTCTTCCCTCCACTAGTTAATAAACCATATTACAAGGATTGACAACACTCTGATACTAGATGAAAATAACACACCAGAATTTGAAGTGCGATCGAGAGAGATGCTAAAAAAAGAAGAATGAGATTCAATACTCTCCATGTATTCAACGTACAATAGATATGCTTATTATATAGCCAATGAGATAGCAAAATAACCTCCTCGTAAATAGGAACGTATACCTCTAGAATAGTCATGGGTGCCATAATAACAAATTATATTGTTATAAGTATATAAAAATTATCCGAACACTATGATAATTTCCTAACAGCTACATTGCATGCAAGGAAGTGATAACACGTCTATTTAGCATTTCATCCCTAAAATATTATAAAATATTATCTCAATTAATTTAGTTCATCAAATACCCACTTAGGCTTATATCTAAATTTATTAAGATTTAACTCTTAAGTTAACTTAAATCCCTTTAATAATTCAATCAAGCATATCCCCAAGTTACCATTTAAATTAATTAGTCATAAGGCTTTACCTAATCCCTAGCTCCACTATACCCATGAGAAAAGTTCACAAAAAGGCCATGTTAAATGAATTCCCATACCCAAATTAAATCACTTCTTCTCCCACAAAATGCCCTTCCACTTAAAGGTGGAGGATCTAATCCCCACCCTTAGATCAAAAATGTGATCCCTAGATCATGGTTGAATCAAAATCCCTAACCTTTCCCTTTTATTCTTTGCTTACCCTAATTCCTTTCATTTGCATTTTTGCAGGTTTGTGGAAAAAGGAGGATGGAAGCCATGGAGGCCATGAAGGCTAAGGAGGATTTCAACAACTCTATTTTTTTTCTTTCGGAGTTTGGTAACGGAGAAACAAAATGCATCTAGGGATCCAAGCAAAATGGATTGTTATTCTTAATTTTCTTTTTGTTAAAATGATGATCTACCCATGGATTTGGGTTATATATATATATATATATATATATATATATATATATATATATATATATATATATATATATATATATATATATATATGTATGTGTGTGTGAACTGTGTGTGCGTTGTGGGCTACGTTGTGCAGGCAGGGTGCAGGTCGCAAACACATTGGTAAGGAAAGGGTTTTGGGGATGGGCGGCCATAGCCACCCACCCCCATATTATATATGGTGGGGTGGGTCGGCCATGGCCGCCCACTCCCCTTTCTTGTTTTGTTTATAATATACACAATGGTGGGGGAGGGGTTCGTCCTTCCCTAAACAATATGTTTCTTTGTTTATTACTTTGTTTTAAAACCTTCAACCAAACCACTTTATATTATATTTTCATATATATATATATAATTTTTTTATGTATATACATATACATATGTTTTAATTTCAACTAATAAGTTTAGGTGGTTTTATTTGGTATAAATAAGTATATTTAAATGTGTGTGTGTGTGTGTGTGTGTGTGTGTGTGTGTGTGTGTGTGTGTGTGTGTGTGTGTGTGTGTGTGTGTTTATATGTCTATACATTTGATAAGTTAATTTTCTCGTTGAGAGAACTCGCACAAATGAAGGGGAAACTATTTTCTCTTTTAGTCAAGGAAGTAATTGTGTAGTAATTTTTTTAAAATGCCTAAACTATTCCATTCACAAAATTGAAATAAGATGCACCTAATAGTGAAATTTTCTCAAATTTTGAAACAAAATAGAAAGGGATATGAAAATAACATTCGAAGACAAAATATACAAAATTATTTCTCTTTCAAATGCAAAGAGAGTTTTACAAACCATCTAAAATGTGACATTAAAATTCTATAGTGATTCTAGAGTTTTTTAAGAGGACAAGTTCACATTGAAGATGGGATACAACTTGTACACATTTTTTACCATTTTAAGGGACGTACATTACCAATAAAATGGCATCCAAAATTTATTTCTTTTTTAAAACTAATTAATTTTAAAATTAATCAATACATTTCAGATTTAAAAGGTTCCATAACAATGAGATTAAATTAAAATGCAAGTTAGAAAGTCATCCCAAAACATGGGAACCACATATAATTTTTTCACAAAATAGCTCACTCTCTAGCGATACATATTTCTAAACCACTATTACAAAACATGTTTGGGATAATACATTTATAAGACCTCCTTTTTTTTACAATACAAATTCAAGGTATCCCAAACAAGGAGGGAACAACACTAAAAGCTCTACAAATCTTTCTCTTTTTTTCGTCTCACACTAAAGTAACTCCATGCAAGACATCAGTTTGAGATCCTTCATTTTTTCATATTCAAATCAAAACAAGGAAAGTAGCATAGAAACACTCACCTCCTAACCTTATTCCAATGACAACATCAAGCCAACCTTCTCATTGGCCCCAAAGCCCCAACAATGGAGCAATAAGGGACATTAAAAACCATGACAACTTCACAAGGCTTCCACAACACAACAAACACCCAACAACACTTGAACATACATACAAGAACACAATATCAAGAATCCATTTACAAATTTTCCAAAAAAACACAAAGGCTTCCAAAATAATCCCAAAGGAGACAAGAACATGGAGTCATCTCCTTATACCTCCCAAGTGGGAAGAGGGTCCACCTAAAAACCTCCAAGTGCACTATCACAATCAAAAGCAAGTCCTTATCAAGGTGACCTTCTCGCTCCATGTCCTGTAACATAGTTGGTCAAAGAGTAACATTGTCCTCCAACATGTCCCAACGTAAGGAAGTCCCGTACTCTCTACAATACAAATCTCTAGAATCGATGTCATGCCGATGGAACTCTAGAAAAAATTGTATGTAAACTCTACTAGATATAGTTACTCCTCTCAATGCGATCGATGGCCCATTTTAAGTTTTGCATGAAAATCTATCATTTTCCTTTGTTCCATGAATTTTGCGCTTTTCTACAACATTCCGCGGGTTTGGTTTTCTGCGCTTTCTACGGCTTTATTTGTGGACTTCAATTTTACGCGCTTGTGGATTTCTATGGCACTTTGTTCTATGGACTTTTTCTCAGGTTTTTCCATGACTTTGTTCAACATCTTTTCTATGGATTTTTTCATAGTCTTTGTTCTACTGATTTTTCTACGGAATTTTCCGTGGACTTTGTTTCTGCACATTTTCTATAGTTTTTCCCGAGACCTTTTCTCGTGGATGTTTTTCTACATCTTTTTCCATGGATTTTTTAATGCAAATTTTTCCACGGATTTTGTTCTACTTGGATTTTTCTAATGACTTTGTTCTCAGACTTTTTCGTGGGGTTTTTCCGCAACTTTTTTTGTGAAAAAATGTGCAAGTTATCTCAAGTATCTTGAGGGGTGAATTTTGGATAACAAGTTGGAAACTCAGCCAGGTCATCTACCTACTAGATGATCTGATCAGTGGCCTTGAATCATCCACTGGGCATTGATTCATCTCGATGAACACAAATCTGATCTAAAACTATGAAAAATGGTCCCTGAGCCACTTGAAACATTACTGAAACTAGAGCTGATCTCACCAAACGCTACCTCGAATGGATCATGGGACGAAAATGAAACACCACAAAACACTATGTAAAAGAGAAAGATCATACATGCCCCAAGTGGAACATGTAGAGTGTGAACAAGCACTTATTCTACTTGAAAGAAAACCTAACTACTATGTGTTAACCAAAAGTAAAGGGAAATAGCTTCCCTTCTTCAACATCTTCGCCATGCAACTAAATTTACAATGAGCATGAGTGAAAAACTTACTTTGCAATATGATTTTCCTCCAAAATAATCAAGGTATCAATCTGAAATAAGACAAATACCTGTTTTAGTTTCTCTACATTTAATTTTGAGATGCATTTCAGCTAATCCTTGAACTTTGAAGCTCATCCTCATGCTCATAAATAATCATGAGTGGTAGTAACTCTTAATATTGCTCTAATGAAGCCAAGTAATTGATTGGGAAAGGCCCGATCTTCCGAATTTTCCCATTACACAAAATCCCGACTTCAATAATGAAGTCTTCTTGCAAACATTCTTAGGTAGATTTGGTGTGGAAGAGATGGGATCTTCGTACTCTTTTCCTTCATCCGTGAGAGTTTGGAACTCCTCTCGAATCCATAGTTCATTTTTATTGATTATAACATCCAATAAAGTTACTTTTACATCATTATAATTTGTTACAACACATTATTGGCTCGAGTTTGTCCGTTGTTGCTTGAAGACTAACTTGCTCTTGGATAGCATCTTCCTCTAAGCAGAAAAGTTTTCAAATCAAAATTTTCAATTCGTATCGCAGAGTAATATTTGGGGCAATAATTTCTTTTTGATAGCTCTCCTCCATTATAGATTCATCATTCAAATCCGGTCTTTTAAATGAAAGTAAAAATCTTCGCAATGATTTCTTCATTAAGTGGCTTCAACTCTTATTTGATCTCTTCCATTCTTTACTCTTTAATAGGACTTGAGCTGGTTTTTCTTCCTCCCTCTTGAATGATTATGAAACTTGGATTAGATCAACATCCTCTTTAGAAAAAGTGCCATTATGGACACCGCATTCAAAGAAAAAAAAAAATTTGAACGTATTCTTCTTGTTTGTATTCTCCTTGTACTACAAACTCATCTTCCACCACCCGTAGTTTGACCCGGCATGCACCGAAGGTTTAACCATCAAGGGATTTTTATCCCAAATCTGAAAGTCAATCTTACCAAGCTTTTGATGATTTTTTCTCTATTTGTATCTCCATCTTGATGCTCTCCTTGATCGGTTATCTTATTGTTTTCTCCTAAGATTAACTTGAGACAACAATAGGATGGATGGGTTAAGTTACCATATATTTTGTAGTTGTTTTTGGTGGTGGAGAAGATTGAACTTCTTATTTGTTTTGAGGGGATGATTTCTTCAAGGGAAAAGGCAAAAAGAAATGAGATGAGATGGAACAATAGAAGATGGAGAAGGGAAATCAACACTTGGGGCAACATACAATGGGCTTGAATCTTGACACTCAGCTGAAATGATAAAGCTTAGGACAAATAAAAAGGAGTGTAAGAAGATGATGAGAATCGAAAGGATAGAAGAAAAATTGATGAAAATTAATGGGGAGAATTTCTATGATTCTTGATATGTTGTTTGTTTGGAGCAATTGGAGTCGCTAGATGTGCTTTGCATATGCTTACAAAAGATAAAATTTCAACAGAACACACCAACCTACTAAAATGAAGTGGTAAGGTGCTTCAAACCTATCCCACTGGGCGTGCTAGAACTTTTGTCACCAAAAACAACACCCTCCAATTTTTCATGCTTGTATGAATGAGAAACTAGTGTTTTTGGGTAACATTAGACCATCTCTCAAGCTATGGGAATTGTGGGCTTAAGATAATCCTCTAGATAAGGCTAGTTCCTACTCTTAAACTACCTGCCACAAGCTACTTTAATTTCAGGTAGACTATCTAATCCTAATATAACCTTCCAAGGGACTAGGGAGAGAGAGAATTGAAAATAAAGCCTACACTAAAGCAGTGATACACCAGAAAAGGAATTTGTTGATCATAATCACAACTGCCTAAAGTGGAGAGAAGTGAGCAATGGAGAGGACGGATGAGATGTGTCACGAGAAAAAGATGATATTCACACGTAAAAACACTTCAAACCCATCAAATAGAGATCCCAAAACTTACAATAGACAACAAGAAAATGCATATTATGCCTTGCAATGGTGATATAAGATACAATACAATAAGAAAAGGATGGACAAAATACATTACGAAACAAATTTTATTGCTCCATGAATTCACACAATACATCATTAGTGGGCAAGAGGCAATAAAATTCCATTACAAAGAAAAGAGAGGAGGCTTAAACTCCACATTCAACCCTAGAGAAGAAAGAGAGAGGGGGCAGGAGAGAAAATGACCAACTCCTCTACAAATGAGCCCAAGATTACAATTTATAGAATGAGAAAGAGAGGGAAAATTACAATCCCGAAATTTGGCTTCCCACCACTTAAAAGATGTCATAAATGGAGTAACATTATGGTATGTTTCTTACAAAAGGATCCCCATGCTTTCCCATGTGTTACAATGAGAGAAAGAATGATAATTATGCCTCTTTAATTCCACCCCAACTACTAATTAAAACATTGTTCTAAACCTGGCACGTCTTCCTTAAAATCATCATTAAAAATTCATCAATTTCCATATTTCTTCATTGTTGGGCATCGGCTCGTGGTCACGATTCCAACAAGAACAATTTTGCAAAAAATCCATTGAGAATTGCAAAAGTTATGATCTTTTGAGTGTGAACAACTATTTTGGGTTTGCCAGAGATTTCTTGCCTTTTACTGGGATAAGGATTTTTTTACCTAGAGATGTTTCTTTTATTTTCAACCACATAGACTTAATAAAAATAATAAATACAATATTTTTGACGTATAGGATGTCGTGCACTTTTTGAAAAGTCAAATTTTGTGAAAACAGAGCTCTGGGTCAAACATTATGCCTATTTGAAGTTTTGCTCGAAAACTATCGCTTTCCTTTGTTCCACGGATTTTTGATTTTCTACAACATTCCGCAGCTTTCCATGGCTTTATCTATGGAATTCAATTTTCTGCAGCTTCCTTGAATTTCTACGGCACTTTGTTGTACGAACTTTTCTACGGCTTTTCCGTGGCCTTTTCCTTGCGGACTTTTTCTACGTCTTTTTCCATGGATTTTTTCCACAAACTTTGTTAAATGATTTTTCTACGGCCTTTTTTCGTGGACTTTGTTCTCAGAATTTTTTTGCAGACTTTGTTCACGTGGTGTTTTCTGCAGAATTTTTTGCGGATTTTCCTGTGGCTTTTTCTCATGCAGCTTTGTTCTCGCATCTTTTTCCATAGAATTTGTTTTGCTGATTTTTCCGCGAATTTTTCTATGGACATTTTCTATAGATTTTTTCATAAAAAATGTGCAAGTTATCAAAATTATCTTGAGGGGTGAATTTTGGATAACAATTTGGTAACTCGTCGGGTCATCTTCCCGCTAGATGATCTAATCATTATCCTTGAATCATCCACTACTTCTTAGTTTTTAGTTTTTAGTTTTTTTTTTAAAACTAAAAATTGTTATAACTTTAATCTTCTATAAAATTGCAAAAGAACCTTATTATTTTTACACCATACAACCCCATGACGATATCGTTGGATGGAAACCATGAATGATCATAAGTGACAGATAAGTGCGATTAAGATTAGTTGGTGGGTGGATTAAAATCTGTTAAAATCTAGGTTAAATAGCGTGCAAAATCTTATTTGTTTCACTATCGGGCATTAGAAGATTCATTTCCATTTCTCGCAACAAAAAGGTGGAATCTCTGTCCAACATCCATATTACTTGCAAGCACTAGTAATGTTTTGAATGCTCTGCTTGTAATTTTTAGTATGGCTCTTTATGGATTTTTGGCAAAGAGTTATGAGGGTTTATTATCGTGTTTATGGGCATCTATAATATTTTATCTCTACTTTTTAAAGTTTATTTACTAAAATTTGTTTAGGATGTCATTTTAAGGATTTTGGGTAGATGAGTTTGTAGGGTGTTGAGATAATAGAGATATATCGAGTCTAATTACTTGATTCAATTTGTAATCATGAAGTCTCGAGAAGAGATGAAAATTGGTGTCAAATTCACAGAGTTACATAGAAAAACATGCATGCAACAATGAATAAACCATGCATATTGTCTTTAATTACTTGTAACTAGTATTTGAGATTAAATCTTATTATTGAGGAGGCTTGATATTTATAAATCCTAGATCTCAAATCGTAGTTTTCCAAATCATAGTTTGATGGATGAGAATATAACTAATAGAACTCAATATACAAGATAATAATTACCTTATATTCACGTATGAATGAATGTATCCATACTTTATTTTAGGAAAAGAAAAAATTATCTCAAATATCTTAGACTTATCTATCTTAAAGCCATTGGCCTATCCTCGTGATTTGCAAGTTGGATGTTCATACACTCTTATGATTTGCCAGTGATTGTTCCTAAACTCTCATGATCTGCAAGCTGGTTGTACCAGTCCATCTTATGACTTTCCCCTGGTAGGCTAATCCCCTGCATTATCCTAATATCTCCATAGCACTTTAGTTCCATTATTTGGGATACTCGATGAGAAACTTTGACCGAGACATATTTTTATCGAGGTTAAGCTATTATAGAAATAAGACAAACAAATAACATTTCTGCATTTTATGCCAATTAGTTTGTATACAAATACATAGTTATAATTGTAAAAATAGGCTTATGTTCCTTGTTTCTTGCAATGAAAAATTTTTATTTCTTTCTAATTCAAGTCTTTGAACAAAATGGGCTGCCCCTGTAATAAGGGTTAATTAACAAAATTGGAATATAACTACCCCCTTTTTAGTTATATTTCCCAATCATAGTTAGGAGGATGAGATTATAACTAGTCACTTATGTTCATTTTTATTATATCGATATACAAATTGGAAGGATTTTTTGATAGGTATTCATTCAATTTGTTATTTGTTATTCTTAAAATTCTACCTTGTAAATGTTTAGCTTCTAATATTATTCTTTTTTGGTGTACTTTGATAATCTCGGTGTGTGATGCACGTGATTGAATTTATCTTTTGGACTGGTGTCATACCCAAATTAGTGACCTATGTGTCATTTTGGTAATGTAGTTATTGATTATTACTCTCATAAAAGGAATACAAAGCTATATATCTCAAAAACATAAATAAGTACTCATAACCATGTGTAAAATCAAAAATATATCTATGGTTCTATCTAAACCATTAAAGTATAAGTTATTTGAATTTCATCTCATTTGGGTTTAGAATTTTGATTGAGACTATTGAAATTATTGCATAGAGTGTCGATTCTCGTACACAAATGGTTTCCACAAGAGGTTTTTCAAGATGAATAATAAAATTAGGAATATGTTGCAATTATGTTGCACTTGTTCTCCCTATGCTCTATTCCCAACATGTGTGCCCAACTTTTTGTTGACCTTTCACATGGGCTACATTTTCAAAAACACTTCTACCCTTCAAATTTGCAAGCCGTGTAACCGAAATATCAATATAAGAAGGCTTCATTGTCTCGCTTACACAAATCCCTTGTTAAAATGATCAAAAATGAATTGTAGGGTTAATAAATTTCTCAATAACCAATGTATATAATTCCCCACAAAGAATTCTAATTACTTTCCATTTGATTTTTCCATCCGTTTCTCAATTCTAATTTTTTTCACATTTTATTTCCCAAAGAAGAACTTTTCTTATCATTAAAATGAGCATTGTTAATCGATGCTCCAACTTGACTACTAACAAATGATCTTCAAGATATTCACTTGCCACAAACAAATACAAGTGCAGACCAGGGTTAACACATATTTTGCGAGAACACCCACTCAAATAAGTGGATTGAATACATCTATGCACATGTGGTCCGTAGAGGGTCGTGCCCTAGAAAAAACAACCCTTCGCGAATATCACAATGGAAGGGGAGATGGTTTCGTGTTTGCATTTTATTTTGTAGTTAAAATAGGTGATTTTGTAGTCCACATCACCTATTTCAATGAGGTTGGCAAATCATTATATGAGTAGATTGAAAATGGGAAGCTATATACAATTTCCAATGGGAGGATTGTTAATGCAAAGCTATGTTACAACCATTTGAATAATGCTTTGGATATTTTCCTATAAAATTCCTCAACCATAACTCCACTCATATAAAATGAGGATACAATACTTTCCCATAACTTTCACTTCACCAAAATAAAGGACATACCTGCAATCATTTTCGGTTCTCTCTGTTGATATGATTGGCATTGTTCTGCATTGTCACCATGCTCAACTATTTGTAGGCATGACAAGTATGAAACAAAGAGAAGAACTCTATAATTAATAGACATGTCGATTCAAAGGTCACCACACTTTGTGGGGGCAACACTTAGATGAGATAAGCAAAGAACTTGAGGAAATTTTTTCTATACCACATCTTCATGTCTTCAGTTTCAATGGGACCTCGGTTGACACTATTTCAAGTACCAAATGTTACATCAACCCTGCAATTTCACCTCCTTTATTTAATGAAAAGGGATATTATATTATATTAATATAATAACATATAACATATCTTTCAACAAAAAGAGGGCGGTATGAGAGCATGACCCAAAACCATGAAAAAGCTAGGGCGAGCCTAGAAAGAAAGAGTCAAACTAGACCAAGCCTAAAACACTTAAAATGAACTATCAAGAAGCAACAAAGAACATGCCCAAGGCAAGAAACTCCAAATCTTCCGACCACCCCGAACTAGGTAGGTCCTTCCCGCTTTGAGAAGCTCCCACCAAGAGCAATTTCTTTCCTTGGGTCCATTTCCCCACGAGTAGGAATGGCAAGGTAAAGGAAAGGAAATTTTTAGAAAGTGGTGGAGTTGAAGGTGGGTCCCAAGTGTCCTATTGTGAATCAATGGCGTAAGGAGACCCCTACCCATGTTGGCAACGTGGAGAGCCCTAGCCTTGTTGGCGAGATAATGAATGCGTAAGAGAGCCCCACGCATTCTCGTGAGTCAAGAGCCCTAGCTCTATCGGTGAGATGAAAAATGTGGAAGAGAGCCATGGCCATGGTAGCAAGTTAGTGAGTGGTTATCCCGATGTAACGACCCCGAGAGAGTGGTGGGTGTAGCTGAAAGCATGGCTCTAATATCGGTTGCACTAAACAACGGTTCAAGGCGGGAGCTCCCGGTGGGAGATGGAGGAACTCAAGCAACATTACATGGGGCTTACCAAGCAATGGCGTAGTAGTGTCTAAACTTGATCCACCTCCATCGCCACCTTGTTTTCTAGAACTTGAATCAGAGAAGCACATTAGAGATCACCATAGATTTATTATAAATTGAGAAAGATTGATGAGATGTAAAATTAGTAAAGAAAAAAATCTTTCTTTCCACATCCAAAATATAATCTCCTCTCGAAAAACATGCCAAATTTTGGTGAACATAGGAATAATCTTGGGATTATCTCCTAAAAGGATATGCTACCAAGTGAAACAAGGGGTCGTGAGGGAAAAAAAGCAATGGATCTAGTTCTAGGTATTTTTAGCTTTGGGACAAAACCAAAAGACATGAAAAAGTGTTTCCGTATATCCATAGAAGGGGTAGTTAGTATTCGTGGATTACAATTTGAACAAGATGAACCCCGATAGGAAGACCTTGGTGTATAATACACCAAACAAAATGATAAATTTTGGGCTCCACACATATATTCCAAACAGTCTCAAATCGTCTACCTTGTTGAGTATGGAGCTAAATTTGTTCACAAGAAAATTGTTTTTACAATGTTACTATTTTGACAAAGAACCACTCAAGTTGGTTAAGGTGTAACCTTCTTCACTCTAGTCGTGCATATTAGGTTGGGGTGTAACCATCGCTAGTCAGGGTGTAACCACCGTTGGCCACCTATGTAACAACGCTTTTATTTTTGGCCGAAGTTTAGAATAAATCACTTGTTTTAAAGTTGATTTATTGTTTGTAAAAGCAAAGATAAGTTTCCTAAAATAGACTCACGTGCATGTATGCATTGTTTGGAGTGTAAGGCAAGTAAAGTAAGAAGATAGCAATTAGTTTGCATGATGTTTTCCTTGGTGAGAAAGATTGTGTAGCTGAGTGAGGAAAGAGCATTGAACATCCATAGAGGTGTTGGAAGATAATAGATCTTCATTGTATTTCCTTTGTAAAGCACTGAATAATAATATTGGCCATTTCTTGGTGGACGTAGCCCACACTGTGTGAACCACGTTAAATTTGGTGTAGTCTTTCTCTTGTTTATTTTATCTTCTGGTTATTTCCACATTGATTGCTTGTATGCTTTATTTGATTATACATCTATGCAACATTTTTATATGGTTTAAAACCCAAAAATGGGTATCGAGATTTGTTTGGAGATTTTGTGTGTTGACAGGATTTACTCACAGAGGGTTTTCTGATTGAGTGGGAGCAGAGCAATGACAAAAGATAGTAAATACCGAGTAGAGAAATTTGACGGTCGTAATTATCAACTATGGAGAATGCAGGTGGAGGATTATTTGTATCAGAAAGATCTATACTTACCATTGGATGAGAAAGGAAATCCAAGTTCGATGACAAATGAAGAATGGAAGGTTCTTGCAGAAAGGCTCTGGGATTTATAAGATTGAGCCTGGAAGCATCGGTGGCTTCAAATTTTACAGATGCAAAAACCATGGTAGAGTTGATGAAATATTTATAAATTTTTATGAAACTCCTAGTGTTTATAACAAGGTATATTTGATGAAAAAATGTTTAATTCTAAGATGCAAGAAGGTGGATCTCGTGTCTAATCATTTCAATGATTTTTGGTCTATTGTTAATCAATTAAAATTGGTAGAAATTTTTTTGATGATGAAGTGAAAGAACTTTTATTATTTTTCTATTTTCCGGATAGTTGGGATAATTTGGTAATGGTTGTTAGTAATACAAAACTTCTTCTAAAGGTTTGAAATTTGATGATGTAGTTAGTTTAATCCTTAATGAGGAAATACACAGAAAAGCTCGGAGAATCATCATCTAGAAACGTTTTAATCAGTAAAGCGAGGGAAGATCTAAGGAGAGATCATCCAAGAGCAAGAAGAATGGGAGATCAAAGTAAAGACATGGAAGATCTAGATCCATGTACAGAGATTTACTTTCTTTATAATTGTGTACATAGAGGACACGTAAAGAAGGAGTGTTGGTCCAAGGAAAACAAAGAGAATGTATCATAAAAAGAAAAAGGTAAAGAGGAAAACGTTGCAAGTGAGGTAAAGAAAGATGCCCTTATTCTCTCCTTGGATAATAGATTAGAATCTTGGGTGTTAGATTCTGGAGCTTCTTTCCATGCTACCCTTAATAAGGGTTATTTCAGAAATTATGTTCAAGGTGATTTTGGACATGTTTATTTAGGTGATGATGAACCATGCAATATTACTGGTAAAGGTGATGTTTATCTAAAGTTGCAGAATGGAAATACATGGGTATTGAAAGATGTGAGGCATGTGCCAAGCCTCAAAATAAATCTAATATCTGCAGGGGTAACTTGGTGAATCTGGATGCGTGGTTACATTCACGGTGGACTCTTGGAAGGTTGCCAAGGGATCTTTTGTTGTGGTAAGAGGAAAGAAGGTAGCAACTTTATATTTGTCTACCTATATTATCGATTCCTTTTTTATGCTATCTACTACGATTCGATGCAAACATGTGGCATAATTGGCTAGGTCATATGAGTGAAAAGGAATGCAGATATTAAGGGAAAGGGTAAGATTTCAGATTTGAAACAATTAGATCTTGAATTTTGTGAGCACTACATATTTGGAAAGTCAAGAAAGTGATATTTCTCAAGGTTAGGTCAACAAATAAGGAGCCTAAATTGGAGCTTGTACACTCGGATGTGTGGGGACTAGCCCATGTAGCTTCTATTGAGGATCCCAATATTATGTAACTTCCATTGATGATGCCATAAGGAAGGTATGGATCTATTGTATTAAGTGTAAATCTGATGTTTTTGAAACTTTTAAAAATGGAAAGCCCTTGTAGAAAATCAAACAAACTTAAAATTGAAGTGCCTTAGATTTGACAATGGTGGTGAGTACCAGTAGCAAGTATTTTGATGATTATTGTTTTGAAAATGGAATACAAAGAGAAATAATGGTTCCTAGAACTCCACAGAGAATGGAGTTACTGAAAGGATGAAAAAAATAATCATGGAAAGTGCTAGAATCATGAGGATACATGTCGATTTTCCTTTGAAGTTTCAACGGATATACTTGATAAATCGTGGTCCATCAACAACACTCGATGGTGGAATACCGTAAGAATCTTGGTTTGGAAAGGAGGTAAATTATTCTTTTCTTAGATTTTTTGACTCGAAATCTTTTGTGCATGTTGATAGAGAAAATAGAAAGAAGTTAGATGTTAAGTCTAGAGATATACTTTCATTAGTTATGGCTATGGTTATTTCGGATATCGATTTTGGGATTTAGAAGATTCTAATATTGTTAGGATTCGTGACATTAATTGGAATGAAAAGAGAATGTACATGGATCAGGTTTTGGTGCCTAAAAGTGAAAAAGTTGAGGAGATTTTGAAGGAAAATCAACTTTCAAACCTAAAGCAGACTTACATGACACCAATGTCAATTCTACGAGACCTCCGTCTCAAGCTAATCGGTGTCGAGGCAAAACCAAAATAGAGAAAATAGTGACAGAAACTGGTGTGGGAAGTCCCACCGATGTCACCATCAACAGCAGAGAGAATCGCGGGTGGTCAAGAGTGACCAGGAATCGCACTAATAGAAATTGACATGAATGTGCAATAGGCAGATAATGATCCTCAAACACCTCATATTTTAGTGAGAAGGTCATAAAGGGTAAGTAGACCTCCGTGAGAGATTTTCACATTCACTTTCTTTTTATTACTAATCGATAGTGGTGAACCAGAAAGCTTTGAAGAAGCAATGCAGATACCCAAGTAGTGGGAGCATGACATGGATGAGGAGATGGACTCCTTGGAACAAAATTAGACATGGGATTTGGTCAAGTTTCTAGCAAGTAAGAAAACACTTTACAAAACAAATGGGTTTATAGGATCAAGGAAGAAGAGGGTGGACTAAGAGGTACAAGGCAAGGCTTGTGGTAAAGGGATTTACACAAAAAGTAGGTATTGACTTTGATGATATTTTTTCTCCTGTAGTTAAGATGACTTCTATTTGTATTGTTCTAAGTTTGGTTGCAATAGAAGATTTGCATTTAGAACAACTTGATGTTAAGACAACTTTTCTTCATGGTGATTTGGAGGAAGAAATTTATATGCAAAGACCAGCTTGGTTATGAATTCAAGGGTAAGGAGAAACTTGTGTGCAGATTGAAAAAGAGCCTATATGGGCTCAAGAAAGCCCCAAGGAAATGGTATTTTATATTTGACAGTTTTATGCATGAGCATGGTTATATGAGATGTGAATCTGACCATTGTGTTTATTTTAAAAAGCTTGAAAATGGGAGCTATGTTATTTTGTTACTATATGTGGATGATATGTTGATTTTGGATCTAGCATGCAGGACATTGGTAAGCTTAAATAAAGGTTGTCTCACACATTTGCAATAAAGGATTTGGGAGCTGCAAAGAAAATCCTTGGCATGAAAATTCATAGAGACAGGAAAAAAGTAAGTTATATTTGTCTCAGGAAGCTTATATCAATAAGGTGTTGGAAAGGTTTAACATGCAAAAATCAAAACCTGTTGGTACACCTATGGCTGGACACTTCAAATTGAGAAAATATCAGTGTCCTTCATCACAAGAGGAGGTTGAGTACATGGCACATGTTCCCTATGCTTCAATAGTAGGAAGTCTTATGTATGCCATGGTTTGTACTAGACAAGACATTGCACAGAAGTGGGAGTTGTGAGAAGGTTTATGGCTAATCCAAGTAAAGAACATTGGAAAGTAGTCCAATGGATTCTCAGGTATTTGAGAGGGACATCCAAAGATGGAGTTATGTTATGGAGGGTCAGATACTTCTTTACGCGGCTATGTTGATTCAGATATGGCTGGAGATTTAGATGAAAGGAGGAGCACTACTAGATATATTTTCATGAAGTACGGAAGTTAGCTAGATTTCAAGATTGTAGAAGGTTGTGGATTTGTCTACTACAGAGGTAGAGTATGTTGCAGCTACAAAAGCTAGCAAGGAGATGATATGGATGAGTAGGTTCATGAAAGAGTTGGGTAAGGAGCAAGAGGATTGTAGATTATACAGTGATAGTTAGAGCACGATCCATCTGGCAAAGAACTCAACATTTCATTCAAGAACAAAACACATTTAGTTGAGGTATCACTTCATATGGCAGGTGTTGGAGGATGGACAACTAAAGTTAGAGAAAATCCATACATATGAGAAGCCTACAGACATGCTAATGAAACCATTGGTAAGGGAGAAGGTAGAGATTCACTCCGCTTCGTTGGTCTTCAATTTTAAAGACTTGAAGAGGAAGAAACAGGGCAAGGAAAAGAAACCAAGGATGGTGATGTACAAAAACTTGATACAATGAGTTCAACAATTGATCTCCAAGTGGGAGATTTTTTAGTATGGAGCTAAATTGCTTCACAAGAAACTTGTTTTTACAATGTTACTGTTTTGGAAAGAAAGCGTCGGTTAAGGCGTAACTATCTTCTGGTCCGGTTGGGTAGATTAGGTCGTGGTGTAACCACCGCCCCACCTGTAACGACGCTTTTATTTTTGGCTGAAGTTTAGAATAAATAACTTGTTTTAAAGTTGATTTATTGTTTTGTAAAAGCAAATATAAGTTGCCTAAAATAGACCCATGTGCATGTATGCATTGTTTGGAGTGTAAGGCAAGTAAAGTAAGAAGATAGCAATTAGTTCGCATCACTCTAAGAAAATAGGTACTCTATCCACAAATTTTCCACAATTTATTTGTGGGTATTTTATTCAAAATTGCGAATCCAAACCTGGTGGACTCCACCCACAATTAAAACAATAGTGAAAAAATCACAAAATTTTAATTGAAAGCATTAAATGTGGCAAAAATTGTTACAAAATCCACAATTAAAACAATAGTGAAAAAATCACAAAATTTTAATTGTGGTATTTATCACACTTTTAATATTATGACATATCTATAGTTAGAAAAAAATGTGACACTTCCACAATCTTTTAAAAAATTTGTTGCATCTACAATTTTAAAATTGTGACTTTACATTAATAATTAAATGTTTGTTACATCACAATTTTAAAAATATTACTATTTCAATAATTCTTTAATATAAATTATGCAATTAGTATAATTTTTAAAAGAAAATTTTGATATATTTATAAGTTCATATCTTTTTTTACATTGTATGTTAATATTTTTATATAATATTAAAAAAATAAATTTTATATTTTATTTTAAATTATTATATCAAACCATAAAGAAATATTATCTTTAATAAAAGATCAAAATTATTACAATTTAAAAAATATTTTTATATAAAATCAAAAATATTAAAACACATTAATACTCCAACATGCATATTAAAAATATTATTAAATAATAATATAAAATAAATATGAACTTTTAAAAATATATATTATATTTTTTTAACCTTTATGAAATAATGGTAAATATATAAAGTTATTTTTAAATATTTTAATAAATAGATTTTAAAATAATATTTTGTCACCAAGATTTTATTTTGTAAGTTAAATTTGTGATTAAATATATAGAAACAAATATTTTACAAGGTAGACAATTCCAGCAAGGTCTATAAAATATGGTACTCTAGAAAAATTAGATACTCATATCTTTCAAATTGTGATTATATTGTACAATTCTAAAATTAAATATTAAATTATCCATGTACTCTCTAAACTAAATTAATAGATATTTGGTTTTAAATATAAATTATAAAAAAATAAATCTTCTAGAATTTTCTATACTCAAATGATAAATCATTTCCAACTAAATTATGAATGTGGTTCTCGTGGAGGTGGTAAAATTCAAAATATCAATCCCAATCTTCCTCTTTATAACAATCCACTAAAACATTATTAAAAACCTTAATTTATTGGGATCCAATGTAAAATATGAATACTCGTGATTTTGGATATTTTGATATTCGGATGAAATGAATACTTCTCAAAATAAAACTTAATAAAATATATATTACAAATCTAATCATTATCAATACCCACTATGACCTTTCCTGCAACTACAATAGTACAAAGAACACCACTTTAAAAGGAACCCTCGATATAGGCTACCCATGATTGGTCCACTATTGGATTTGAACTGGTTCCGTGAATATTTTATTAAAAAAAAATTGTAGATCTATCCATTAAGAGATCCAGAGGACCTCTACTTAAAACTCAGATCTGCAAAAGATATGTAGATGTATAAAATGAATAAAAATATAACATTGTCCAGCCATGAAGCTTTTAAAATTTGATTGAGATCATAATAAAAATGGGATTAACGCATTGGAGGGAGAAACTTGAAATGCTCACCGATTCATCCGCCACTATCTTTCACCCATTGAAATTTTCACACTAAATACTTCATATTGAAAGACTTCCTTCGTATTTATTTTTGTTGGAGAAATTTTAGGTTTTGACTCTTGTGGATCACGCCTCGAATCATGGAAATTTAGGTTTTCATTTATTATCATAGGGATTGAGTTCATGGATCAATAACTCAAGCCTTGGATTGTTTCCTATCAACGGAGCATAAAGTGGTGTTATTTTTTATGATATCTATTTTGTTATAAATGTTTAATGATATTATTTATCATTGTAAAATCAAAACAATTATATTCATGGAAAAATAATTTATAATAATTCTAATTCCATGAATGATTATTATATATGAAATAATATAGGAAAAAATTAATATAATATTGATTCTATAGAATACTATATCTTATTTAATAAGAATTCAAAATAATAAAGTGTGAGTATTACACATTGTTCCCAAAATATTAATTTTAAAATATAATTTAGTTACTGAAAGTGTCTAATTTGTAGTTATGAATAATATATTTATATTGGGGTGAGTTTAGGATATAATATAGCAAATCTAAAATATTAATTAGAATAATGTGGATAATCCATAATTATTAATGTGAGCATGTAAATTTTGCACTAATATTTAAAATTAACATTAATTTTAATTTGCTATAATTTTAATGGTTTTGAGTTATAGATTTATATTTGCATGTGATAATGTGAATTATCCACAATAAAAAAATGGATATGGACAATCCACAAATTTAAGTTTACTATTACTAAAGTGTGGATTATATATATCATATTTATAAAATCTATCCATTTGTTGTTGATAATTCTCATTATTCCTAGAACACTTTATTTTTCATGGATAATATTATGGGTAAATAAACATATTTCTAGTCATGTTTATTATTCAAATATTTTTTGATGTTTATAATATCTACAACTATTTTTTTTAATTATTATTATTAATATATATATATATATATATATATATATATATATATATTACATTTTGTGAATAATATACAACAAATATAATTTATGTTTGTTGAATTTTCACAATTTTTATTTGTAAAAGTTAAATAGTGTATATATAATTTCTATTTAAACCTTACAAATTGTGTGAAAAATCAAATGAGAAGAGTTTTATTTGGATTGTGGTACACAATATATATAATTCTATTTTGAAATGTCTATCTTTTAGTTTCAAAACATGATGAGAAATCATGATTTACTCTAAATAAAATTTGAAGGATGGATAAATATGACTCTTACAAAGTAGTGGAAATAATTTTTGAAAATTGAGAAAATGCCATTTGTCAACAATTAAATTTCAATAATGTGGATCTTTAACAAATTATAAGGTGAATTTTATGAAATTGTGGAACATCTACATTTTATTTATAGAAGCTATCCATTTAATGTTGACAATTCACAAATTTTCTACAAAATAATTATTTTGTGGATAACAATGTGAATAAATTAGCTTACTTCTAGTAGTGTTAGACAAAGAGTTTTCCCTTTACGTTAAATGTGAATAATCCCGAGGCCTCCAGAATGCAAAGGAAGACAACATATATCCCATGCTAATAAAAAATGGTGTACGTACCAACACTTGGAGCAAAAGGAAAGGAGGATTCTAGAATACTATCCCTCATCCCTTCGTAGTTACTACCCTCTACTTTGATACCACCTCCACTACTACTTTACTCAACACTTCTTGTATCTAAAGCGGAATTGTTGTTCAAGGGGTATCAAATGTATTCATTTTTAATGAAAATAAAATTGCCCACAAAAGGCTACCATTCGTGATATAAATTCTCCAAATGTAAAAAGTTTTCATGTATACATGTTTAGTTTTGAAGTCATGATATAAGATTTGAAACTTTATATGTAAGAATCTATAACAAATTTAAATGTTCACATATAACATTTCAATGTAATGTTTCATTTATATTCCTACACTACCACTTTCAATCAAACCCCTTATCGATCATGGTAAAAAAATATTTTGTCAACAAAAAGACCAACCAAACAACCAATGCAACACTAACACAACTACCCCAATATAATTGCAAACCACATCAACTACCAAAGCAACTAACTATCCAAATCGGTATAAAATGTATTCATGTTTAGTGTGCAAAAAAATGGCCACAAAAGACCACCACTCATGATATAAAATTTGCACATGTACCAGATTTGCAAATGTATGAATTTGTAACAAGTTTGAAATGTAGAGATGATACCTTTAAATGTATTGCACCATCTATATTCCTACACTTACAAAATCAATCACACCCCTTATCAACACATGCACATGCACGGAAGTCTTCATGTATTCATGTTAAGTTCAAATAAAATAGTCCGCAAAACGCTACCACTCAAGATATAAGATTTGCAATTGTATATGTATGAATTTGTAACAAGTTTGAAATGTGGAAATGATGCCTTTAAATTGAGTGGTTCATCTATATTTCTACACTTACAAAATCTATCGTTTCAACACACATGTTCAATATTACCATTTTATTATTGCTCGCTTCTTTATGCAAACCAACAAAGCATTTTTAATGACATATATAGACCTAGAGTTTTAAAATGCCGAGAAAGAACCATGCAATTTATAGTTCTTTCCATCTAAAGCTTTGTACATTATATCACTTTTTTGCATGTTGTTTTTTTTTAAGGTTAACCTCATGTTTACACTTTTTAAACGAAGTGGTTCATTTATATTTGTACACAACCAAAAACAATCACACATGTTATCAACATCAACTACTTAAATAATAACTATCCTCCAAATTAAAAAACATTATCATTGTACACATGCGATTTCTAGTTATTAAGTAATAATGTTTCAAAAAAACAATTTCAATCTATTTCATTTGACTCCATAATGCTACATTGAATAACATTATTTTGTTACATTTAACAATTTAATTAAAATTTAAGAATTATAAATTTACGGTTTATAATTTCGAAGCTATAAAATACGATACGAAAAATGAATGAAAACGGTCAACGCAGAAGAAATAAGGGGCTGTCAAATCTAAGCGCGGACCTAATTAGGGATGACCACGCCACGTGTTTGATGGTCGGTCACGTATGTATCCTGTCCGAGTCTTATATGACGATGCAAATTAACAATATTGAAAATAAGCTCCGCGTATTATGACCTTAAACAGACAATTTTAATTTGACCTTAATCATTTATTTTCCGCTCTAAATGATAGTATCCTAATTAAACAACTCATTCATCGAGAGAAAAACCATGTTATGACAGCACGACGCTGTTTGAATCCAAAGAGACGTGGTGGACTAAAATAGGAAAAGAATCGAACACGAAATTCAATCTCAGTCATTGATTTTGAATACATGGCGGCTCGGCCAAGACTTTGCATCATATAAATAGCAGCTCGGAAGAAACATTAGCCAGTCCTCGTCTACCTTTGTAACTCGGGTTTGCTTTTTTATTTTCCTATCAGTTATCACTTTATTCATTCTCTTCAACCAAATCTATTAAAATGGTCATTCCCGTGATAGACATGAAAAGTATTGATGGAGCAGACAGAGAGGCCATCATGGCTAAAATAGCAAAGGGATGTGAGACTCCCGGATTCTTTCAGGTACGCCTCATTGGAATCCTTTTTTAATTTACATTATGTGATCGTTCTTGTTCTATATATCATAGTAACTGATCGGATTTTATTTCAGCTTATAAACCATGGGATAGACCACGGTCTTTTGGACCGCGTGAAGCTGGTGTGCGCACAACAGTATAACATTAACAGAGATCAAAGCTTCAAGGATTCTTTACCCGTGAGGGCGCTTAACAAGGCCATCGCTGCTGAAGCCGAGGGCAACAAAGTTGACAAGATTGAGAATATGGACTGGGAAGATGTTTTCCAGGTACACGAGATGCACGACACAAATTCATGGCCTTCCGAGCCCAAAGATTTCAAGTACGTACTACTGCACGAACTTATGCAATTACCTTAATGGTAATACTTATCAATCTACTTGAATGAGCAAAATCTGATCGAAAACATATTATTTCCAACTGATGCAGGGAAACGATCGAGGAATTCCGCAGCCAGATATTCGCACTCACGGATAAATTGCTAGAGATAATAAGTGTGAATTTTGGGGCTGGAGAAAGGGTATGTGAAGGAGGCATTCGCGGGTGGAGATAAGCCATTCTTTGGAACCAAGGTGAGCCATTATCCTCCCTGCCCTCGACCAGACCTGATAAAGGGCATCCGTCCCCACACAGATGCAGGCGGCCTCATTCTTTTATACCAAGACGACGAGGTTCCAGGCCTTCAGGTGCTCGACAATGGCAGATGGATCGACGTACAACCGCTGCGATATTCAATTGTTGTGAACACGGGAGATCAGTTGGAAGCAGTGAGCAACGGTAAATACAAGAGCGCGTGGCATCGGATTCTGCCCACCAAAAATGGCAATCGTTTATCAGTGGCATCATTTTATAACCCGTCGTATAAAGCAGTAGTGAGTGCTGCACCTGAATTGATTAACCGTAACATCGCTGATGACTTGTCTTCCTACCCCAAATATTTGTTCGGCGATTATATGCGGGTGTATAGTGAACAGAAATATGAAGAAAAAGAGCCACGGTTCCAAGCCATGAGAAAGCCCAATGAGCGAGTCTCCTACTAGAAATGGGCAGGGGGTGCCATTCTACATAATAAATAAGAAAATAAGTCTTCACATTCATTCTATATTATAAAATGTTTTAAATCAATTTGATCGGTGAGAATAAAGACTTCTCTTTGTAATTCCACATACGAGGTCAGGCTCATGATGTAACAAATTTGAAATATTTCTTTATTTTTAATATAAATATCTATTTACAACCAATAATTGTACATGGTAGAACAAAAAATGTTTCACAATATTTGTAAGTATTGTAAAAGGAATGGTCAATTATAAACTATAGATTTCGCATTTTATAAAATATGGTCATTCTTATTCTCTCTCTCTCTCTCTCTCTCTCTCACACACACACACACACACACACACATATCATGTCTTTTGGAAATTTGGATTTCAAAAATTCTATTTGTATGCAAATTAGTTTATTTAATTTGTAAACACATAAAAATAATATATTATAATTATTATGTCAATAAAAATTACATTCCAAAATAAGTAACCCTCCTATTAATGTAATATTTTTTTCAAATGTATTTCTTTTTTTATTTGTTAACAATGATTTAATAGATAATATGTAAAAGAAGAAAAAACTATCAAACAAATTTATTCCACTAAAATAAAAATACATTCGACTTTTTACATTCCCAATAAGATCACTCTCCATTATCAATAACACATTTTTGAAGGTTACATGTGTTTTCACCCTTTTAAGTTTGATTCGGGTTTAAACCTATAACCTAACAAGGAATAAAAACTACAGATGGTTAATAAACTTCTAACATCAATTATGATATCAAAATAACACAATAATATGTGCAACAAATATATCCAATTCAAGAAAATATGATAGAAAAGTCTTATCCAATTATTTTTAAACTCAAATTAATGGCTTTTAAAATCTAGATTTCACAATTTTCCATTTGTAAACAAATTAGTAGACTCAACCAAGAATTATATAAGAACAATATATCATAATTTTTCAATCAATAAAAATAATATTTCCAAAAAAATATCTTCCTATTAATATAATAGATATTTTAAAAATATATGTTAAAAGTCACTTTTATTCTCATATTTGTTAACAATGATTAAATACAAAGAAGGTAAAATTTTTAAACAAATTTATTGCACTTATATAACATACACATTCAACTTATATTTTAGAAAATTAGAGATTCAATCTCACTCTCTATTCTCAATAACACTTTTAAAAGGTTACAATATTTTTTAATGTTTTAATTCAAAGGTAATGTTTCTTTGATATTACAAATTTGACTAATAACATGGGTAAAATAAACTAAATAAATTTGTAAATGTACAATAATTAGAATGTATTTTCAATTTCATAAGACTTTTAGTTTTTAATCACATTTATTTTGGCATTTGTATAAAATTACTTGAGAATACATCCGTAGTGCTCACTTCCCTTCGACACCTTTTGATATGGATTATGATATTGTTGATTATAATTATGGACATTATTCTAGCTTTTAGTTTGATATGATGTTAGATGTTAGAAATCATGGACTATTGTTGATGTTGATTCATATATGATGCATGTGGACTATTAGAGACATTTTATATTGATGTTGATACACTTTGGTTGGCATCATCCTCAAAATTCCCTCTTTTTGAAGTCAAGTTTTGAAATTTTGAGTCTATTCCTTAGAGTATTGGATCATGTCGATCCAGCGCAATGTTTGCATTTTTCCCATTCATGGAGAACAATTTGAAATTCGGGTGTCTTGGTGAATTTTCTTTCCTTCCTTTATTTTTCTTCCCACGATTGGGAATGACAGGCATATATTCCCGTTATCTTTTGCCCCATAATCCACCGGTAAGACGTGGGCATCTCTGATTGGATGTGATTTGGCCATATTTAAAGCGCTAAAGCAAAAGTTGCCACGTGTCCAAATGACAACTCCGGGTGGGGTCCAAGGGACAATGCTCAAATAAGCGTAGGCTTTTCACGTGTCCCGGAGTTCAAAATGAAGGTAAAAAAAACTCAAATCAGCTAAGTATGAAAGGTTTAGAAGATGGCGCCACGTGCCTCATTAGCGTAGTTGTTAGTGCGAGAATCACAAGACCCCTAATTGAGCTCTAAAAGATCTCGATTTTCTAAGGCATGCTCATTTGGTGTAATTGCATAACATTGAACTTTCCCCAGTGTGGGACCTTAAAAAATGGGAAAGCTCTCTAGATTGAAGGATGGTTCCTTATTTCTGTTCAGGTGCATAGGTGAGGATTTGCAGAGGATCTATTTCTTATACCTAGTCTAAACTTTCCAAGGGATAGGGATAAAATAATACAAAGAAATAAGAAATAACTAAACTACCGGGTGATGCCACGAAAGGAATGATGAAAACTTATTTTACCTTCGACACGAACCAATAAAATGCATAGAATAAACAAGAACATATAATCAAATTTGTAACAAGATACCGCAGATAGAAGAATAAGAGACAAAAAGGATATAAAATCAATCATAAACGTATTTTATTGCTCTATAGATGGATATACTTCATTCTGAGAATACCCAAAGGTAGAAACGTGTTACAATTTTAATGGAAGGCTGAACCGTAAAAATACTTTTCTAGAAGGAAAAGGGAGCCTGTAAAACTAAGAATATCCAACCCTTTACAATGAATCTTGCCCCATAATTTATAGATTTAATCGGAGAGAAGAAACAGAGAGAGAAGCGGTAAAACATGGGTCGAACCTCGTCCACCGTTGTTAATGATTATACAAAAATCTACCCCCAAATCCATCTTCTTGCATCGATCCTTGGTTTGGCGCCTTAACGGAAGAGGAAACAATGGAAATAGATCGAATCTGATTTGGTTGTTGAGACTGATGATCCTGCATTGAAAGCTTGAAGATGTTTCTCCATTTTACTTCCACCTAACTTCCCAAAAATTAAAGTTTCAAACTCCCATGGCGTATAAGAGATTGAGATCTTTCCAACGGTGTCATATTTGCAATATTTCGAGCCCTGGGTTGAAAGATATGCCCCTTTGAAGTTTGAATCGATTCCGTACAAATGGGCGGGAAAAATTTGAAAAATGGGTCCCCCTTTTGGATTAGGACACATGGCGACCAAATTGGAACAAAATTCGGGCCCATGGGTCTGCAATTCACCTTTTATCCTTTTGCGTAAAAACCTCAAAACTTAAAAAAATCTCGCAGCCCCGAAGCTTTGTACGGACACGTGGCTCCTTTTGGTTAGATGGGAAATGTGCTCCCAGTTTTACCTTTATGCCTTTTGGGCAAAATGAAAATTTTCACCTTTTCCCTTGACTCCCCATCTTGGCTTTGAATCGAGTCTAAATGCTGACTTTTCCTTGGGAGATGTTGCGGGCCATTTTGTAAATTTTACTCCCTTTTGAGGTAACAAGGAAAAAATCAAATTTTTACCCAACTGTCCACTTTCCCCTATGACACGTGTCACTCTGGGTGCTCACTCGGAAATTTTTCTCCATTTTACCCTTGAAACAACGCCTTAAGATACTTGGCCTCAATTGGACCGCTTATACATTAACTATTCAACTAACCTTGCCCCCTTTGAGTTACATGTGGAGGCACCGCACTTGTTTGCAAACCCCACCCAAAGTTTCCTTTGGAAGAGCGTCGAGTTGACACTTGTTGGCCTCTACTACTCTATGGACTTTTCAAAGTTCTTCTCATTTTTAGGCTTTGGGCTACGTGGCGAGCTCGCGCTCATTTGGGTCTCTTGCCTTTAGACTAATTCACTGAAATGCGCCAGGATGACACTTGGCACTCTCCGCTTACACTTCTATAGTTAGCCAATTTTGACGATTTTCCTCTCTCGCCCCTTAAATCTCTTTGACCATTTCTACGTAGAGGGCTGGTACAAGTTTGAGTTCCTCCCTTTGGATTCTGTTTGAGAAAAGCGTCGTCGGGACACGTGGTCTCTTCCGCTGCCTCCTCCATACTTAGTTGTTTTTGGGCCTTTCCTGAACCGTTTCGAGCCCGAGGACGTCAAATATTTGTCGTTATTCTTTCTTCTTGCTTCTAGCTCCTTTGAAGCATATTCCCGCTTTTCCTACCCGACTATTTGATGGTTTTGCACTGCTGTAAATTGGAGAATGGATTTAAAGAGAAGAGACATCTGACAGAGTCACTTCTTTCTATACAGGATCCTTTGCTCTTTCTTCATCTCCACCACTTCATTGTTGAATCTTTTTGTAACCAATTACAGATTTTACTTGTGCTTTCTTGGGTTCCTTCTTTGAGTGGTCATGATTCGATCCAATATTCGGCTCGGGAAAAATATGCCTGCTGTAAATTTTCACCTTTTCCCCGACTCCCCATCTTGGCTTTGAATTGGGTCTAAATGTTGACTTTTTCCTTGGGTGATGTTATGGGCCATTTTGTAACTTTTACACCCTTTTGAGGTAACAAGGGAAAAAAATCAATTTTTTCCCCGATTGTCCACTTTCCCTTGGAACATGTGTCACTCTGGTGCTCACTTGGGAAACGTTTCTCAATTTTACCCTTGAAACAATGCCCTTAAGATACTTGGTAGCCTCTGATGGTCCGCTTATGCGTTGACTATTCGACTAACCTTGCCCCCTTTGAGGTACATGTGGAGGCACCGAAATTGTTTACAAATCTTTGTCATTATTCTTTCTTCTTGCTTCTAGCTCCTTGAAGCATCTTCCCTACTTTTCCTACCGGACTATTTGATGGTTACCGCTGCCTATAACTTGGAGAATGGATTTAAAGACTAGAGACATCTGACAGAGTCGCTTCTTTCTATACAGGATTCTTTGCTCTTTCTTCATATCCACCACTTCATTGTTGAATCTGTTTTGTAACCAATTACAGAATTTTAATTCACTTTCTTGGGTTCCTCCTATGTGGGGTCGTGATTCGATCCAATATTTGGCTCGGGGAAAAATATGGATAACAATTTGGCAACTTACGGGGACATCTACCTGCTAGATGAAGAGATCAATTGCCTTGTCGTATCTGTTGGGCATGGAGTCAAAAATAATAGGTGATACTATTTCTTCCTCTAGTTCATGACCCGGCTTCCTGTGCTCTCAAATTTCATAAAAAATCTTGAAATGAAGATTTTGAGAGTAGAAAATTGTTTTAAAACAGGGCTTCATTTTTTTTTCTGAATGAACTACATAAGAGCAACAAAACACCACCACAAATATTTACAAAAATAAATCATACATGTTCCAAAATGGAACACACAAAGCATGCAAAGAACTTAGGAGAAAAGCAATCTACACTACAACAAGACAATGTGTAGAAGCACTTAGAGGAAAGAGAAACTAAACTGATATGTACGGGTGAGACTTCCCTTTTAGTAGCAGTGCTTAAGATAGATCTCGTTCACTGGAATCTACAACTCTTCGCCCTCCAATGTAGACAATTGGAAAGCATTACTACTTTTGCATCTTGTTATCATATAGGGGCCACTCCAGATGGCATCGAACTTAGAATGTCTCCTGGTTTTGCTCGATCTGCATCCCATTTCAAAACTAGGTCCCCTTCCTGGAAGGTCCTTTCTCTATCCTTCTTATCAAAGCATATTTTAATTGAGGCATGATCATTTTCCATTGTTTGAAGTGCATGCTCTCTGGTTTCTTCTAATTCCATCAACTCGCATACCTTTCCTCCATTGGTCCAAATTTAGACATCTCTAGTTGATTCTTAAGATCCAATCTGGTAATTCAAGCGATATAGGAAACACTTTGCTTCTTTCCCATAGACAAGCTCGAATGGTGAGCTGCATGTAGATATTTTGGGCGTTATTCTATCAGCCCATAAGGCTGTTTTGAGCTTTGTGTGCTAGGTCTTGTGATTCTCATCGTGAGTTCTTCGATGATCTTCGGTAGGTTTTATTAGTAGACTCAGCCTGACCATTACCTTGAGGGTAATAGTTTGATGAAGTACTCAAATAAGTTCCATTTTTAACAGCCCATCATGTGATCTTGGAATGTATAAATGCTAATGCATTGCACTCGATATGATGGTGGTACCCCAAATCTTGTCACTATCCCTTCATAGAAATCCAGGATACTAGACTCATTTGCTTCTTTGAGTGCCACTACCTCGGTCCACTTGGTGAAATAATCAATTGCTGTCAGGATCCATTTGTGACCTTGGCTTGAGTTTGGGTTGATGACTCCAATGAAGTCCAATCCCCATTGCATGAAAGGTTGGTCTACTGAGATTGGGTGCAATGGAAGTGTTGCTAGCCTCTCTTTGCCTTTGAAGAATGCACAGTTCTTGCACCTTTTGATCCATGTGTAATAGTCGCTAAACACTCTAGGCCAATAGTATCCCACTTTCATGATTTTGAGTGTTGTCACTCTTGGAGAAAAATGGCCTACAACTACTTTGACATGGAATTCTTGTAGCAATCTCTCCACCTGATCTGTCCCAATGCATCTCAGCAGAATACCATTGATGTCTCTTTTGAACAAGACACCATCAATAAGAACATATGGGATGGCTTGTAGCCTAAAATGCCTTCTTTTTTCTTTACTCATCCCATGAGGACATAAACTTGTTTGAAGGAAGTGCACCATGTCTTAGGTCCAACAAGGAGTAGGTATATCATCTCTCCCTTCTTCTTGATCATCTTGTAAGATAAGAATGACCTCTTTATCACTATTTGTTTCATCTTGTAGAGCAGAGGCTAATTGCTCACACAAGCCCCTCCCATGGACCAGCTTGGTGACCTTGATCTCAATGTCATATTCCATGACATGAGTGATCCACCCTGCATGTTTCTCATTTAGGTCCTTGCTGAGGAGGAATTATTTGACTCCTGCATGGGAGACCAATAATTGGATTTTGTTGTTTGACACTAAATGCTTAAACTTATACATCCCGATCACCGCCAAGACTTGCGTCTCAATGAAAAAATACCTTACCTCATAGTCTTCCTGAATCTGATTGAAGAAAGAAATTGGGTTCATTACGAGATTTCTTTGTTATGTTGAACCAAGATTGCAGAGATAGTGTCACTGCCATCAAAGGCATACAATATGAAGTCTTTGGAAAAATCTAGGTTCATAAGAGTTGGGGCCTATGATATGGCTTCTTTGATAGCTTTAAAGCTTGCCTTTCCTTCACTTTCCATCCCCGAATGCTAATCTCTTCTTCAACATCAATGTTACTTGGCTTAACCAAAGCATCAAAGTTTGGGACAAACCTTCAAACAAAGTTGATCTTCCCAAGAATATTTGAAGAGCCTTCTTGTGACTTGGCAATGGCGGTGTTTTTATTGCTTTAATGTTTCGGATCAATTGTTAGACCCTCCTTAGACACAATATGGCCTAAAATCCTTCACTCATGGGCCAAGAATATGCATTTTTAGGGTCCAAAGATACCCTAAATCTCCTGCATCTTTGAAACACTTACCTCAGGTGAAAAAGGTGGTCTTCTACATTCTTAGAGAACACAAGTGATGTCATCCAAGTAGACCAACACAATTTTTTTGATTAGTCCTTTGAAATCCATATCTATGGCTCTTTGGAATGTAGAACCAGCATTAGATAGTCCAAATGGCATTTTTGTATGCATAGGTAGCTCATTTGGTGGTGAAGGCAATTTTGAACCGATCATCTTCTTTCACCATGATTGATTGTATTCGAGTAGCCATTGAAGAGAGAGAGATCTCTCTAACCCAGACACTACATGCAAGATCTATTCCATTGAAGGGAGTGGATAGTGATCTTTAAGAGAGGCTTTGTTCAAATCCCTAAAGTCAATACAAAGCCTGATTTTTCCATTTTCTTTCCGACTAGGACAAGATTTGTCACCCAACTTGAGTGTTTAATTGGAATTATGATGCTTTCCTCTATTAGCTTGTTCAACTCCCTTTTCATTAGAGGCTCAATATGTGGGTTAAATGGCCTCTACTTCTACATGGTAGGCTGAGCAACTGGATCCAATTAAATAGTGTTGTGCAAGTTTTGGATTAAAAATCCTTAAGTCCTCATAAATCCAAGAAAACACATCCAAGAATTCTTGGTAGAGTTGTATGAATTCATACCTTTCCTGCTTGGTGGCCACCTTGCCAATTTGAAGTGTTTTGTCTTCTCCAACTGGGATTGACTCTAAATCTTCTCATTTGATTTGTATGTTGGCTTTCTCCTTTCTAAATTGATCGTTATGATTGAAAATAGGTTCCATTATTTACTAACCCTTTGGGAAGCTTGTTTGTATGGAGATGTACTATCTGATTTCCATATTATTTTCCCAATGTGCTTTGATTATTAAATTTGAGAATTCAGCTTCTTCTTAAAAAAATTAATGATCTGTGATCATTTTAAAACACTGCAAGCATGTATTATTATCTATGCACTGTTGGTCTCACAACCACATGGATATGTGGATATAATTTGTCTCTCTTGATTCTATCCACCACATCAAAGGCTGCTCCAACTACTACAAGTCTATCAAAGAACTTCGTTTTCTTTCCTAGGTATGGACATAATCTTTGAAGGCTTTGAAATCCTCCATGAAGTCCCATACTCTATTCTTATAGTTTTTGAGCAAGTCATTCTTGACGGTATGATAAGTCCTTTGAATTGATTGGATACCAATTCACTATCGCTAAACACCTACAAATTCTTGATCCCCATCTTCCTTGCCTAATGAATACCTTGGACTAAAGCCTCATATTCGGCAGTGTTATTCGAGAAAGAAAACTTAAATATAAAGGCTGAATAATACTTCATACCTTTGGGAGACATAATCATAGCTCCTCCTCCAGGCTCCTTATCTACTCCTTTAACCATCAAATAATAATTTCCATACCTCATTGTCATCTTTATGTTCTATCTTGATTAAGGTAGGAAGATGGTGGTTTTCTTCATGTAGAAGGTAGACTGACTCAAATTCTTCCTTTTCTTTATAGGGGTCAAAAGTATGTCTTTTACCAGCCCACTCATCTAGAGTAAAGTCTAGGATGCATTCCAACTTGGTATTTACTTCATTAGTTCTTAGGAGGTATTCTTGATCAAAAGTTGAGTAGTTGGCTAAAATTGGGCTAGGTACATAAGTTTCAATATGATAGTATATAATGGGTTCAGATCTGACTATGGATTTTTCCCCATATCTTGTCCTAAAAATCATATGTGACCAGTCAGGCAGACGAGTAGCCTCCAATTTGGCGGTGAAGTCCCTAGGCAGACACAAAGAAAAATGTGGTGGCAAATCTATGATGGATACGTTTTCGAGACAGTCACATTGGGGCAGGAATGTAGGGTGAGGCTTAGATCTTCTATTGATTCCCACAATGGTCATTGTTAGCCCATCTAATTGGACAACTATTCTAGAGATGGCTTCATATTAGAGACCCAATGATCAGCTATTTTTTGGGCATCACGGAACTACTAGCCCCAGAATCAATCATACAATTGTGCGGTAATTTGTCTCCAATAATTAATGAGACATAGAATCGAGGGGTCTCAAGTTCTTACCTTGTTGTTATCCTTGGTTTTCTCGGGTTGAACTGCATTGGCGAGCACTCTCTCTTTCTAACTACGGGGTTGATTTGAACTTGACCAATTGCGGATGGTAGTTTATAACAAATCCTCTACCATGGAATGACGAATGACTCCCACGGTGAAATTTTCACACTTGTCCTCTTCATTTGCTCAATAATATTGAATGAGCTATATTTTTTCTACCCCTTCCTAGACACATTATTTTCTTGCATATGGGTTGTTACAACCGGTGCCTGACTAGATTTGGAAGGTGGCTTGGATTGGTTCTACATGTTGGGAGTTACACTTGGAACACCAGGACCTTGTAAAGTGATGGAAGGTTGAGGGTTACCTAAGTTCAGTGGTTGCCCCTCTTGAATGCTTCTCTTTTTGGACTGTATTGATAGCCACACATTGAGGAGGGAGCTAATTCATCCCAGAAGTCTTGACCTACCAATTTACAAGCATGGTCTCTCCTGAGGTTCACCTTGTTGAGATCCTTCCTATTGATCTCCTTCATGACTAGGCTCTTTTGACACCATCTTGGTTTGTAACATTAGAGATGGATTCGTGAGCACCATTAAAACACATGGGTTGGTTATGTGGTGGACATTGCATGGAAGAAACCAATCATATTCATGTGCCATATTGTTTTACGTAGGGAAAATGCCTTTGATGTTGAGGTTGTATTTGGATCATAAGACTTAAAAGGTTTGACAACTTGAGGGTGTCTTTGATTTTGATTTTGATTTACGGTTTGAGGTGGTGGTCTATTCTGTTAGTATTAGGGTCTAGTTTGATCACGAGCACGAGATTGATATGGCATGGAGCTCTGTGCATGTTGTCTCTTGATGGTCACTAGTTCATTTCCTAGGTTTTACAGTTGCTTCATCACTTCCTGAAGCTCTTTAGAGGTGTTGGATGATTAAGTGGAAGCTTAAACTAAGCTTTGACTCTTGGGGGTGGGTATAGGAGCTAATGTAGGCATTTGGTTAGTATCTGGGCTTCCTAACTTAGGGTATAGAGGCATAGATGGCCTAGGAGATATTTTTCCAGCCTAAGTCAAATGGTTCTCAGCCCCTATGGAAAGGCTATAGGCTCTGGCAGTGTAGTGCCTCCCATTGACTGAATCATCAAAGAAATATCGAATTTACAGCCCTAAGAAAGTATAGAAAAGTACCTTAATTTGTGGGCTTTACTTACATTTGGAATCCTATCCCGAGTTCAACTGAAATATGAGGTTGAAGTCAGATCACTATTCATTTGGGGCTTTCTTGATTGTTGTTAGTTGCTCCAACAAAGACAAATTATCACCTTTCTCTCCAAACTGGTTTTGAAGAGCTGTCATACATAGGCTGATTCCAATTTTGAATAGATCCTACCTCAAGACTCCTAAACCATTGTGAAGCCTTCCCTTTGAGTGAAGAGGTGAGCGGTTTGACCACTATGCCCATTTCATGAATCTCATGGATTATGTAGACATTTACGATATCTTGGACATGATCACCACAGAGAATTTTGGTTCTCCCCATTGAAATATGGGATACTCTTTAATCTTTATGAATAAGAACTAGATTTTACTGCATACAAGGCAAGTGGACTAGTGCCGAGTTAAGTTAACATAAGGATTTTCCCTAGCCCTAATGATTGGCACAGAGCACTTCTCTTGATTGAGTGAGTGGTCTTCCGAGAGGAGGTGTTGATAAAGCTTTGCTTAGGGGGTAGAGAAATTTGGACTCTTCTTCTTCTTCTCCCTCTATCTTAGAATAAGTCTAAATAGATAAATAGTCCCTCTTATCTAGTTCTTGACCATGTTTGTATTCTTCTCATGAACTTACTTGGACTGCTGAAACTAGTAGATTTATTTCTTTTGTAGTCACCATATGTATAGTTTTAAAGCTTCATAAAAGCGAGAATCATAGAAAGTGTACATCAATCTCTAATGTAATAATATGGAGACTTCTTGTCCCACCGGCATGCCAAACACATGTTAGCACGAATCACAACACCCCCAACTAAGCTCTAAAAGATCTAATTTTCTAAGGCAGGCTCATTTGGTGTGATTGCATAACATTGAACTTTCCCCAAGGTGTGGGACCTTGCAAAAATGGGAAATATCTCCGGATTGAAGGTTGGTTCCTTATTCCTCTATTCGGTGTATATGGGAGGATTTGCGAGGATCTATTTCTTATACCTAGTATAAACTTGTCAAGGGGACATGGATAAAAGAATATATGAAATAAGAAATAACTAAGCTACCGGGTGATGCACCAAAGGAATGATGAAAAATTAGTTTACCTTCGACACGAACCAAGTAAAATGCATATAATAAATAAGCACGAGATAGCCATATCATGTAATGAGAGACCAGAGATAGAAGAAAAGAAACAAGAAGGATCTAAAACCGATCACAAATGTATTTTATTACTCTATAGATTGATACGAGTTCATTACTGAGAATAAAGAAAAGCGAAACGTATTACAATTTTAATGGAAGGCTCGAACCCATAAATCCTTTGCTAGAAGAAGAAGGGAGCCTATAAAACTAAGAATATCCAACCCTTTACAATGAATCTTGCCCCCAAATTTATAGATTCGATCGAAGAGAAGAAAGAGATAGAGACGACGAAGGAGGAAAACACGAGTGAAGCTCAACCACCATTGTTAATGCTTTTGCTAAAATCTGCCCCGAATCCATCCTCTTGCATAGATACTTGGTTCAACGCCTTGAAGGTAGAGGAAATGGTAGAAATAGATCGCATCCGATCTGGTTCTTGATCTTTTGATGATCTTGAGTTGAAATATCGAAGACATTTCTCCATTTTACTTCCACCTAACTTCCCAAAAATTAAATTTTCAGACTCCCATGGTGTAGAAGAGATCGAGATCTTTCCAATGGTGTTAGATTTGCAATATTTCGAACCTTGGGTTGAGAGATATGACCCTTTGAAGTTTGAATTGATTAGTAAAAATGGGTGGGAAAACCATTTGAAAAATTCGGGCCCATGGGTCTCGCATTCACCTTTTATCCTTTTGTACAAAAACACAAAACTTAAAAAAATTCCCGAAGCTCCACATGGAAATGTGGCTCCTTTTGGTTGGATGGGAAATGCACTCCCATTTTTACCTTTATGCCTTTTGGGTGAAAGGTAAATTTTCACCTTTTCCCTCGACTCCCGCCTGGCTTTGACTCGGGTCTAAATGCTGACTTTTTCCTTGGGTGGAGTTGTGGGCCATTTTGTAACTTTTACTCCCTTTTGAGGTAACAAAGGGTGAAAAACAACTTTATCCCCATTTGACCGCCCGCTTTCCCTCGGGACACATGTCACTCGGCATTCACTTGGGAACCTTTTCTCCATTTTACCCTTGAAATAATGCCCTTAAGACACTTGGCAACCTCCGCTGGTCCGCTTATGCTTTGACTATTCAACTAACCTTGCCCCCCTTTGAGGTACATGTGAGGCACGGACACTTGTTTGCAAACCTAACTCAAAGTTTCCTTTGGAGGAGTGTCGATTTGACACTTGTCGGCCTCCGCTACTCTATGGAATTTTCAACGGTTCTTCTCATTTTTAAGCTTTGGGATACATGGTGAGCTCACACTCATTTGGGTGTCTACCTTTGGACCAATTCTTGGAAATGTGCTAGGCTGACACTTGGCACTCTCCGCTTACACTTCTATACTTAGCCAATTTTTAAGCTTTTCCTCTCCACCCCTTGACTCTCTTTGACCATTTTCTATGTGGAGGGCCGGCACAAGTTTGAGTTCCTCCCTTTGGATTCACTTTGAGAGAAGCGTCGTTAGGACACGTGGTCTCTTCTGCTACCTCCTCCATACTTATTTGTTTTTGGGCCCTTCTAAATAGTTTCGAGCCCGAGGAAGTCAAATCTTTGTCATTCTTCTTTCTTCTTGCTTTTGGCTCCTTTGTAGCATCTTCCCTACTTGTCCAACCCTACTATTTGATGGTTCTACCTTCCTATAACTTGGAGAATGTATTTAAAGCGTAGAGACGGCCTGACAGAGTCACTTATTTCATACAGGATCCTTTGCTCTTTCTTCATCTCCGCCACTTCATTGTTGAATCTTTTTGCAACCAATTATAGGATTTGAATTTGTTTTCTCGAGTTCCTTCTATGCGGGGTCATGATTCGATCCAATATTCGGCTCGGGGTGAAATATGGATAACAATAGCTTCAAGAGTCATATTCGGGTGTATTTATCAAACTTGTGCGTACTCCATGTATCCCAACTCCAAAAAGAGAGAGAGCCGATCATTAAAATTGAATTAGTATGGGTGGGTTGGAAGAAGTCTCCATGTGCCCTAATTACACAATTTGAAGTGAAATCAAAGGTTCAGTCTCCAAGTAGCACTAGCTCGCCGCATGGTTAAAGTCAATGGGGAGATAGAGTTGGTTATTGAAAAGTCCAATACCGGTGGAAGGAGATACGTGTCGGCTTGGCACACATTTCGGAGGTGTTTCCAAAACGGAAACTCAAATGAGTGCCGACCCTCC
This sequence comes from Taxus wallichiana var. yunnanensis, assembly GCA_018340775.1. NCBI lineage: Eukaryota > Viridiplantae > Streptophyta > Pinopsida > Cupressales > Taxaceae > Taxus > Taxus wallichiana. Next base: position 952,272,650 of record CM031240.1, on the reverse strand, counting down.
ATGTGTCTAGTGGTCAACATAAATCAAGTAGGAAATAGATCCAAATCAGCAAAGTATAATGGAACTAGTGGAGCTCTCCATGTGGTAGCTTGGCACAACTTCAAAGGCAAAAAAAGCAAAAAAGTGTCTATAGGTCCGCTCCAATAAATTCCTTCCATGTGGGTGGCCCAAATTTAAAGTTGTAGAATCAAATCAAATGGCCAATGTTTTAATGGTGAAATAATGTAATGGTTGTATATTTAAAAACTAGTTTTTCTCGCCATTAACATTTCTTTGCAAATAAAGACTTTGAGAGGCGCGAATGATTGGAATAAGTTATGCTTGTTTCTTAATTTCTCGAGGATGTTGTAACCATCTCTTGATAGCTATATCATGGGATTTCAAATCCATTGTACATTTTGGAATTTTGATATTCGGAACTATAATTTCTAATTGGAAGAAATCAATACAAAGGTTTTCCCTTTTTCCTCTACTTTCTCTTTCCTTTTAGCTATGATCGAGAATCATTTAATCCTTACATGCTTAGAAAATTTGTGTTCTAGTTTATACTCTATATATCATTTCCTCAATACATATAAGGTTTTTCTCTGCCATCTCTTTTCCCAAAGTATTGTCTTCTTCTTCCACCCTCCTCTCTTCAATGTCTTCTATCCTCATATATGGATAACTTTCTAGGTATAAAACACATTTCAAGATATTGGGAAACCACCATTGAATGAAAGATTGTATATTTGAGCCGATGGGGTGGGAGTGGTGTGGTCAAGTCACATGGTTGTGTGCTTTCCCACCTAGTTTCAAATCCCCCCGAGGCACGATCCTCCTTGGAGGTGGTTTCGCCACTAGAGGCGGCATCTCTGCTCATGTTGACACTAGTGATTACTCCTCACTGCTGACGCTAGTGGCTGCTCTTGTCATTTTCGACACTTTGGTGGCTCCTTCTCCTCTCACTTTCCGACTGGTGACTTCTCTGCTCACTGTTTCTACTCCTCTCGTTGCGGTCATGGTTGCTCCTCTCACTGTTGACACTTGTGGCTACTCCGCTTCTTTGCTGATCCTAGTGGCTACTCCTCTCGCTCACACGATGCTGGTGGCTATTATAATATTTTTCCTACTCATTGCGAGTCATTGTCGGCGGCCGCTACATCTTTACTTCAGTTTCATGGTTGCTTCAATTGGGTTCCTAATAGTGGTCCCCTTCATTGTAACTAGGTTGTGGATCCTCTCAAAAATCCTCAAGTGTACAAGGATGTGGGTCCTTTCAAACACCCTCAATTTACCCTCAATCCCAAAAAGATTGTATATTTGTACATAGGTTTTTCCCTGCTTTCAATAATGGAACCTCTCCCATTAAAGAGGAGGGACTTGCTTGTCCCCTAACCGTGGTTTCATTCCAAGTGCAAATCTGAAACCTAACGAGTTTTGGTGACTCTCTGGGATTTGTTCAAAAAAATTCCTTTTCTAAAAGAACAACTAATTTGATCATTTCTTTGATCGACGACTCTAATATATACTCATGGTAGAAGGGCTCTTGGAATTGAAGATCCCCAATTTAAACTCTTGGATCAACAAGGTTTTCAACTTACTCCAACAAGAAGATATAGAAGAGATTGTTCCATAAGCACACTTCCTATTGAAGACAGAGCTTGGTAGTAGCATTCCACAAGCACAACTTAGCCCTAATCTGTGTGCCCTAATTCTTATTGGTGTCTCAATTCCATTTCAAGAAAGCTTTCTAAGGATGGAAGAATCAGCCTTGGGGACAAATATTTGGGCCTCTAGCTCTTCCTCAACCATTACATGAGTTACCTAAGGGTAACATGAAGAATTTTCAAAATTTAGAGGTGATGGAAAAGTACACCACTGATGAACACATTTGCAACCTTCATTGTTGCATGTGGGATCCTTGAGTTGAACATGAGGATGTCTCGGTTAAAACATTTGTTTGTTAGAAACCTTTCAAGATAATGTTGTAGATTGGTTTTACCATCTTTCTGCGGGGACCATCATTATTGGATTACTATGAGGACTGAATTTGAGTAGTGTTTCAAACCTGCTAAGGATGTGTACACTTTTCTAGCTCAGATTTCTCAAATCAAGAAGGATCCACATGAGCCTATGAGAAAATTTTTGGCCAAGTTCAACAAGTTGGTTAACGAGATTCCACTAGATACTAGGCTTGTTGATAAGATTCAGAAGTGTCTCTTCTTGAATACTTGATTTATGGAAGTAAGCTATTCCCGAGGAGAGAAAATATTACAAATTTGTATCTTTGATTAGAGATTGGTGTCGGTGTGGAAGATGAGTTGATCATGCATGGCAAGCTAAAAGGGAGTGTTTCAAATCAAAGCATATTCTTCTTCTCCTTCCCCTAGAGGTAATGCAGATCAGTTGTTGCAAAAGCTAGCTAATGACCTTATTTCCATAAAAATCAATTGGCTCAAAGCATGCTCCATATCAAGATGTTCCAGGAAGAACGTTCAACCTAAGAATTGCTTGCCCTTTTCTTAAACTAGGTTCTCTATTGAAGGTCCACCCCTCAAGGTGCACATTAATACTACTTGTGAGGTTCTTGAGCCTAATGATGAGGAAGAAAATGGGATCTATGATGAACAAGAAGAGGAATCGATGAAGAACTAGAGGAGCTCGGTGGTTCTTGAGTTCATTTCCTCACCACCGAGAGTGTGGATGATCAAGATGACTATGATGATGTAGTGGCTGAGATGAATAATGAATCATATGCTATTATGACCTAGGTGCGAGACCAACAAAAAACAAAAAGTGGTGCAACTCAAAAATATCCAAGGAGTACCCCATCACCATCTTGGTGATTGTAAGAAGAGGAGCTCCTATTCCTACTACTTCCACCCGAAAGGTAAGCTCTGCTAGTCCTTCTTCCTCTACTTCTACTTCTAAGAATTCTTGTCCAAAAAATGATAAAGTTGATAGATCAAAAGATCCTGCTACTCCTAATAGTGATTCCCCATCCATATCTGGATCTTTTGATATCATACACCATCTTAAAAATACCAAGATTCAGATTTCTGAGGTAGAGTTCTATCAAACCCATCCTAAAGCCTTTGCCAAAATGGTTAACTTTGTAAATTCTAAATCTAAAACCCCATCCCATTCTTCTAAAGGCCTTTTTCCCACTCCTTCACCTCAACTCTTCCTTGTGGCTATAGTCACTATTATCCAAAATTCACCCCTTAAGGTAATTTTGATAACATACATCAAATTCTTCAGTCCTGAGCAAGCATAATTGATTCAAGGCCAAAACATCATGTTTTTGGGGTCCCCTTGGCTTCTCCCTAACTTCCCCATCTAGGAAAAAACCCAAGAAGTTAGAGAAAGTTGGAAAAATATGAAAAATGGGCTCATTCTTGTGTTTTGCAGAAAAATAAAACATTTTTGTCCCGGGTGGTCTGCAGGACAATTGGGATGTAGATACGTGGAAAGCCGAAATGGCCACAGGTGGTAAAAATTTAAAAAAGGAAGATTTTGTCTGCTGCTGATGCAGTCTGTGGGACATCTCGGAACAAAGGGACACGCGGGATGTGAAAAGATGATTTTACCACAAGTCGGTATATTGTGGGTGGTGCAAAAAAAGTGTCTAGGATGGTCGGGACAAAAGTACACGCAAGAAGCGCAAAGGTGAAAAAGCGGAAAAAGGAACCATATGTTGCGGTGAATATAGAAGTCAATGGCCCTCATGGCCCAGTCAATGGCGGATGTGCGGGGACTAGGAAGCCTGAATTTGGTGATGTGGAGATTTTTTTTACGGGGACAGTCGGGACATGCATATCTCGATTTTTCCGAAATAGCCGCAATAAAGAGAAAAATCAACATTTGACCCCCGAACTTCAAACGGCCATAATGTTTGACTCCGAGCTCGATTTTCATAAAATTAGACTTTATGGAATGAGAACGACATAATATACATCAAAAATACTATATTTATTAATTTTTATGATGTTAGATATATTAAAATAGAATAAACATATTCAGCTCTAGTCAATTAATGCTCATTCCCATCAAATGACAAAAATGCACAGTCGACCCAAAATAGTTTGTTCACACTTACAAGGCCATAACTTATGCATTTTTCAACGAAATCACATGAAATTAGTACCATTAGAATCATGTCTTTGAACCCGAAGCAAAGAAATCAATGAAGCATAATAGTGTTATATGAAGAAGTATAGATAGAGATTTTCTTGAAAACTTCGGCCAAGTTCATAATAGTGTTTTATTTAGTAGTTGGACGCATTGAATAAAGCATGGGCTGCCATATTTCACCATTGCGAGTCATCGACAATATGGGTAGCCTTTAGCAAGAAAAAAAAACATCATTTCACTTCATTTAATACCTCTTACAAGTGGTTAAAGGACAAATTTTAGGATTTCCATTTCTCTCTCTCTCTCTCTCTTCTTATTTTTCCTTAAATTAGAGTGATTGGGTTCATTGTAAGGGGAGGTAGTTTTTTTGTAGAAAATCTCTCAAAAATTACTTTGTGAAAAAAATGTGTTACAGTAAGCACTTGTAGTGGATTCCTTGCATGGTGATCTAGGCCCTTATCTTGTAATAGATTGAGTTGTGCATATCATGAAGCAATAAAATATAAGTTTGTGGATGCATCTTCCCCTGTTGTGTTTGTTTTCACTATTCTTGCCATTTCAACCTTAATTAAAAGAATATTGTGTCTATTTTTATGGTCTTACAAGGACTCATTATTATTGTGCATGTATGAAATATTATTGTGAAAGCATTTTCCAGTTGTGGAGAACGATATCAGCCCTTCTAGTATGAATTTTAATTCTATTTTTCACAAATTGGAAGACTACTCTCACACCCTCCTTTTACGGTCTATCACCGTTGTAGTGTAGGATTTCATTTTTATGCATTCTCTCTCCTTTTTCCTTGGAAAAGTTAGATTAGGATAGATAGTCTTTCTTGTATTAGAGTACATTTTGGCAAGTAGTTTAGGAGTGAGAACAAGCTTTCTCTGGAGGTCTGTTATCCAAAATTCACCCCCAAGGTAATTTTGATAACATGCAAGCAATTATATTGATTCAGGGCAAAAAGTCATGTTTCTAGGGTCCCCTCATATTTGTCTAACTCCCCTGTCCAAGAGGAAGAGAGTAAGTTCTGAGAAAATGCGAAAAAAAAGTTCAAGAAGGCAAATAGGTCGATCCAGGAAAAATCGTGAAAATTGGCTAAGTCCTGCTCAAGGTCGCCTCCGGGACGTGTGGGACAGAAAGGCGCGAACCGGCCGGTTCGGCCGAAATCAGCACAAACAGTCCGAAACGCAGCAGGGACAAATGGGACAAAAGTACGCGGCGGGCGCGAAAAGCCGATCCGGCCGAAAGAGGAAGAAAAATTGGCTAAGTGTTGCTCGGGACGTTTGGGACAAAAAGACCCGAACCGGCCGAACCGGCCGAAATAAGCACAGGCAGTCAAAAACGATTGGGACATCTGGGCCGAAAAGGCGCGAACCGGCCGAACCGGGTGAAAAAGGTCGAGTCAGTCCGAAGGCAAATGGGACAAGCGGGACAGATGGACGCGAACCGGCCGAACCGGCCGAAATCAGTCAAGGCAGTCCAAAAACAAAGCGGGCCAAGTGGAACAAAAATGCGCGAACCGGCCGAACCGGCCGAAATGAGCACAGGCAGTCAAAGAGGCATTTGGGACGACTGGGACAAATGGGCCCGAACCGGCCGGATCGGCCGAAATCAGTCAAGACAGCACTAATCAAATGGGACATCCGGGACAAATGGAGCCGAAGGAGCCGAGGACCAATCAGATCATGACACGTGTCGCAGGAGGAAAAGTCAACGTTTGGTCCGGAAACTTCAAACGGCCATAACTTTTGACTCCGAGCTCCGATTTTGATAAAATTGGACTTTCTGGAACGAGCACGCGTCCTTATTTTTAATGAGGGTAGATATATTTAAATAAAAGAAACATATTCGGCTCCAGTCAATCAATGCTCATTCCCGTCAAATGATAGAAAACGCACTCGCCGGAGCCCAAAATAGTGCCCTCGCGAAGGCCATAACTTTTGCATTTCTCAACGAAATCGCACAAAATTGGTACCGTTGGAATCGTGGTTCCGAGTCCGATGCACATCAATCAAGAAATTCTGGATTTGATCAGAAATTGATTGATTTTTTAAGGAAACGTGGCCGGGTTCAGAACAGTGTTTTATTTGGTAGCTGGGAGTGCAATTAAGAGGCATGGTCATCATTCTTTCTCTGCTGCAGCACATGGGACAGTATGGGGAGCCTTTTGCAAGTAATGGACAACCATTCCACTCAATTTAATGCCTCTTACAGGTGGTTGAAGGACAGATTTCGGGATTTCCATTTTCCCTTCTCTTTTCCTTCTCATTTTTCTATAAATTGGAGTGTTGGGCTCATTGTAAGGGAGAGAGTTTTTGGGTAACAAAGCTCTGTCAAAATTGCTTTGTGAAGCCAGTGTGTTGCAGGCCCTTGTAGTGGACTCCTTGCATGGTGATCCAGGCCCTTATCTTGTAATAGATTGAACTGTGCATATCATGAAGCAATAAAATATCAGTTTGTGGATATATCTTCCCCTGCTGTGTTTCCTTGCATTCTTCTTGCCCCTTTAATCTTTCTACAAGTATATTGTGTCTATTTATTATGTTCTTGCAGGAATTCATTATCATTGTGTGTGCTTGGAATATTTACGTGAATGCATTTTTTGGATTATGGTGAACTGTCATCACCTCTTCTAGTGTGCACTTTGCCTCTGTATTTCACACATTTGGAGATTACTCTCACACCCTCCTTTTCTGGTGTATCACCGCTTTAGTGTAGGCTTTCATTTTATGCATTTTCTCTCCCTGGTCCCTTGGAATTTTAGATTAGAATGAGCTTAGACTGCTGCATTTGGAGTAGATTGTGGCGGTGTAGTTTAGGAGCAAGAACCACTTTCTCTGGAGTCTGTCTCAAGTAGCAAGTCCCACAACTTGGAGATAGTACCCATGTTATCCAATCACACTTTGGATGCTTAGAGTGATCAAACAAGATAAATTTGATCAACATCCGGGGTGCATGATTCGGTGATAACAAGGTCTATCTCAAGTAGCAGAATCCCACAACTTGGAGATAGTACCCATGTTATCCAATCACACCGCGAGCTCAAGTATATGCACTTGTGTAAACATAAGGGTGTTGTGATTTGGTGATAACAATCAGTTCACCCAATGAGAAGATCAAACCCTTCTATGTGACTCTCCTCATAGCTTGGCCACAAGCTTAGCAATTGTTTCATTGATTTTGGTGCATTTGATAATGTAATTCCTATAAAAGTGGCTCATAATTTGGGTCTAACCCTAATCTGCACTTATGGCTCTTGCTATTCCATGGTAAGTAGAGTGGTGCTTTTGTTTACAAAAATCAAGGATGTATTAGTAGATTTTGTTTCTTTACCGAGAGAAGAAGGTCTTGTCTAGCATCTTTGTTGTTGATATCCCTCCTTCCTATGGCATGTTGCTAAGTAGGAACTTTTTCAAAGATGTTGAAGGTGAAATCCAAATGGATTGGTCACATTCATTGATCCTGTCAATGGGAAGATGAAGAAGCTGCTTTATGAAACATAGATGATCCTAAAGCACAAATATTGTATGAAGACATTGGGCATGGGAGCTACATGATCATGTCATAAGAGGAGACAAGTCTACCAAAGGAAGTTTTTCTTGATCCTAATGGTGTGTGGACTTTGGAGTTTGATGGAAGTTGTTCTTCACTGGTGTAGTGATTGTTTATCTTGGGGGTAAGGTTCATCCTTTCTCTTTCAAATTTTAGTTCAAAAATAACAACAATATTGCTGAGTATGAGGCCTTTATTCTTCGGTTGAGCTTGGTCAAGGAAATGGGAGTGAAGAACCTTCTTTCTCATGGAGATGCCGAGCTAATTGTAAAACAAGTTAGAGACCTTTATCATGTAAAGAGCAGAAGGTTGAAACACTATAGGAATCTGGTCTTGGATTCCATTAAATTCCTTGATGCTTTTCCCCTTGAAGATGCACCAAGGGAAAGGAACACTAGGGCTAACTCTCTAGCTATTTCAGGGTCCTTTTGATTCCTCACCCTAATTTCCCTTAAGACAAATTCACCATTGAGTTGATCCATAGACCCGTGTCCCCGAAAATGCAAATAATTGGGAAGTTTTAATGATGAACAACATTTGATTTCTTTCTTGGATCTCGAGACAACTTTGATCAACTGTGTACTTTGAAGGAAGTGATAATCTACCTAGAGAGTGTGTGTCATAAAATGAAGAAGGTGTCAAAGAAGAGATGGATCAAGATGGATGCATAAAATTGAAAGGCAATGAAATTCCTAAAGGGCTTGGTGAGTTTAGAGTATATTTTTGATAAACATGATAGATATATGAACTCTAAAGTTTCCCAAGGATCCCAACAATCTGCTAAGATTGAGAAAATGAATATTAGGAGTCTTCATGATCCAAAAATGGTCAACATTGGAAAATGCTGTAGTTAGGAAGAGAAAAAGCGAAGGTGATGAATTTGTTGAAGAGGTATGTTGATGTTCTAGCTTAGTCTTATGATGATCTTAAGGATTTTCATCCTAAATAAATACAACATTTCATTCCTCTTAAGCCTAGGATCAAACCCTTAAAACAAAAGCGAAGGAAATATAATCAAAATATAGATGATACAATTTTCCAAGAAATACGAAAGCTTCCCAAGGCTAGGATCATCTTCCGCATCCACCATTCAATGTGGATTGCTAATATAGTGCTGTCGGGGAAGAAGAATGGTGAGATCTGAATCATGTTGACTTTAGAAATCTAAATCAGGGTTCTTTGAAGGACAATTACTTTCTCCCATGATGGACTAGGTTTTTAAGTTGTTACAAGCTCGGAGATGTTATCTATGTTAGATGGATTCTCGAGGTATAATCAAGTAGAGATGAATACGACAGATCAACATAAGACTACCTTTACAACTCTTTGGGGCACCTTTTCATATAAGAGGATGCCAATTGGTCTCATCAATGCTGGTGCTACTTTCCGAGGGCCATGGACTTGGCTTTTGGTAGTTTTAAATGGAAATGAATTGTTGTGTATTTGGATGACTTGACAGTGTTTTCTAAATAAATAAAAATCATGTATAACACTTAAAAGATTATTACAAAAGTGTAGAGAGCATGTAATTTATTTAAACCATAAAAGTATATGTTTTGTGTCATAGAAGAAACGTTGTTGGGGCACATTGTTTCAAAGGAAGGGATCAATATTGTTTCGGGAGAGAGTTCAGGGCCATCCAAAGAAATTCCTCTTCCATCAAGTAAGAAAGGTATCCATTCTTTCTTTGGTAAGATCAATTTCCTAAGGAGATTCATCCCCGATTTTGTAGAACTTACTATGAGCATTGCTCACATGATGTAAGAAAAGAAAAATTTGGTTGGTCCTCGGAAGGAAAGAACTCATTTGAGGACATTAAACGGGGGTATTTTAAAGACTACAATTTTGGCATGCCCTGAATTTAGCAAAGATTTCATTATCTATTGTTATGCCACTGAAAATACCCTAGTTGTTGTGTTATCCTAGAAGAATGTTGAATATCGTGAGATCCTAATTGCATTCATGAGTTATGTCTTAAAAACTCATGAGCTGAAGTACACCATGATAGAGAAAAATGATTTTGCGGTTGTCAAAGTTGTCAAGCTTGAGTTTAGGTTTTAAATCCTTAATTATCATTCTATGGTGTTGGTTCCCGATACAACAATCAAATCCATTCTTACTTAGCAAGAATTTGGAACCAAGAGAGGTAATTGGGTATAAAATGGGCAAGAGTATGATCTTGACATCAGAAAACAAAGCTACTTCGAGGTAAGGGCCTGTGTGAACTCATTGCTGAAGGAGCTGCCGAGGAATTGTCCAAAGATGGAGTTGATGTCCCTATTATTCTGTTCCTCAACTCATTATATGTATGGTATATTGACATTGCTCACTTTCGACCTATGGAGATTTTCCATCTCAATTGAGTGCTAAAGAGAAGAGATCCATAAAACTGAGTTACTGCACAATATGTGCTATGGGAGAATGCTTTGTTAAAATGAGGCATAGATGGAAGGTTTTGAAGTGTGTAGGCAAGGAGGAAAAAATAATTTTTCTCTACTTTTCATGACCAGGATTGTGGAGGCAATTTCTCCTCCATTATAACAACTCATAATATACTTCCCTCTGGTTATTATTGGCCCTCTGTTGAGAGATGCATCAAAATGGGTTGGGAAATGTGAAGTATGCCAAATGTTTGTTGAAAGACCTAAGTTGGCTACTTTGCCACTAAAGCCATAGTGATTGATGAGCCCTTTCAACAGTGGGGATTAGATTTCATTGTACCTCTTAACCCACCTTCCATTGCTAGACATAACCATATGTTAACTACCATAGATTACTTCACCATGCGGTTGGAAGCCATCCCAATCAAGAGCACTACTTCGAGGTAGTTTGCAACTTCATTAAGGAGAACATATTAATCGGGTTTGGGACCCCAAACAAAATTGTGACTGAAAATGCTTCCAACATTTCTTCTCTTTTGAGATGATGGACTTCTAATATGGGTATGATATCTCACTTTCTCATTCTTCAAATTAATACCCCCGAGGAATGGACAGGCGAGAATCAACAAAAAATAACTTGGTGAACATAGTTAGAAAGCTTGTAAATTATTCTCGGAGGAATTGACATAAGAATCTATGTGATGCACTTTAGGATGATATAATTACACCCAAGAGAGCAATTGGAATGTATCCTTTCCAAGTGGTGTATGGTGTGGAAGCTCAATTTCAAGTCATGTTGGAATTTCCAGCCTTGTAACTAATGAAAACCAAAAAATATTCAAGTTTCATTAGCTCTTTGGACAAGAGAAATTTTTACCTTCGAGAAGATTGATGATAACAAATTGCAAGTGGTTGGTATGATAGGAGCTCATTAGTTGAAAATGAAGGCTTTGTTTGACAAGAAATCCAAACCCGAGTTTTCCAAGTGGGAGACATTGTCTTTGCTTTGGGAAAAAGACTTGAGCCACGAGGAAGTCATGGAAAGTCTGATTGTCTTTGGCTTGGTTCTTTTAGAATTAGACATTTTCTTTGGAAAGAACTCTTTTTATCTGGATTACATGGATGATGCTCCTCTCCCACTTCCTTATAGTTGGTAGTATCTAAATTTTCTCAATTCCTAGGTGACTAGGTAGTCCTTCAGTATATTCTATATAGTGTTTTGGTTTTGAGTCATTCCTTTGTTTTTCGTTTACATTTCTTCCCTTTTGGTTTGTTTTGTTTCTTTTCCCATCTTGTGTGTGTTTCCTTGTATTGGTTTTCTTTTTGAATCCTTTTTAAAATGGACAAGGCACTCATCCTCTTTCCCGAGTTACTGTAGTTCTGATCTTGCCTTGTGTCTTTTTCCAAGCCAAGTCATCCCTAGAAGATCCATTTGTTGTCGTCCTCAAAATTCCCCTCTTTTGAAGTCAAGTTTTGAAATTTTTAGTCTATTCCTTGGAGTATTGGATCACGTCGAGCCTAGCATTGTTTGCATTTTTCCCATTCATGGAGAACAATTTGAAATTCGGGCGTAATGGTGAAGTTTCTTTCCTTCTTTTTATTTTTCTTCCCATAGTTGGGAATGACAGTGTATCTTCCCCGTTATTTTTTTCCCAAAATCCATGGGTAGTACATGGGCATCTCTGATTGGATGCGGTTTGACCATGTTTTAAGTGTCGGTGAAATATTTCACACGTCCAAAAGATGCAACTCCAAGGGCAAGGTCCAAGGGACAGTCCTCAAATAAGCGCAGGCTTTCTGCGTGTCCCAAGTTCAAAATGAAGGTAAAACAAGATCACATCTGCTAAGTATGGAAGGTACGAGAGACGAGCCACATGCCTCATCAAAGCATAGATTCAAGAGTCAAATCCAAGGGTGGTTCTCAAACTCACACTAGTCCTCTACATGTCCCAGTCCAAAGAGAGAGAGCCAATCGTTAAAATTGACTAAGTATGGGTAGGTTGGTGGAAGTCTCCACATGCCCTAACAATGCAATTTCAGAAGTGAAATCAAAGGGTCAGTCTCCAAGTAGCACCAGCTTGCCACATGGTTAAAGTCAATGGGGAGACAAAGTTGGCCATTGAAAAGTCCAAGACCGGCGGAAGGAGACACGTGTCAGCTCGACGTAATTTCAGGAGGCATTTCCAAAATGGAAACTCAAATGAGTGCCATCCCTCCACATGTCTAGGGGTTAACATAATTCAAGCAAGAAATAGACCTAAATCGTAATGTATAAAGGAACCGGCAGAGCTCTCCATGTGTCATCCTGGCACAACTTCAAAGGCAAAAATGCAAAAGGCATCCGAGCCCACTCCAATCAATTCATTCCATGTGGGCAGCCCAAATTTAAAGGTGTAGAAGCAAATTGAATGGGAAATGTTTTAACTAACAAAATAATGTAATGGTCATATATTTTAAAAACAAGTTTTTACGCCATTAACATTTCTTTGCAAATTAAGAATTCGAGAGGGCATGAATGATTGGAATAAGTTGTAACTATTTCTTTATTTCTCGAGGAAGTTTTAACCATCTCTTTTGAGCTATATCATGGGCTTTCAAAGCCATTGTACAAGTTGAAATTTTGATATTCTAGTACATTAATTTCTAATTGGAAGAAATCAATACAAAGGTTTTCCCCTTTTTCCTCTGTTTTCTCTTTCATTTCTGCTTTATGATATGTGAATTATTTAATCCTTGCATGTTTAGAAACTTTTTCTTCTAGTTTATACAATCTCATGAACTTTGAGTCTGCATGGATTGTGCTCGTTATAAACATGAATGGTTCTACTCTATATCTCATTTGCTCAATACATGTAAGGGTTTTCTCTGCCATCTCTTTTCCCCGAAAGTATTGTCTTTTATTTCCTCCCTCCTCTCTTCAATGTCTTCTATCCTTATGTATTCATAAATTTCCAGGCATAAAACACATTTCAAGATATTGGGAAACCACCATTAAATGAAAGATTATATATTTATACATAGGTTTTACTCTGCTTTCAATAAGGGAACCTATCCAATTAAAGAGGAGGAATTTCTTGTCCCCGACTATGGTTTCATTCAAGTGAAAATCTGAAACCTAATAGGTTGCAAAAACCCTGTAGTAGGTATTTGGACTATGTTCATTGCGAAAATTGTTTTTGTGTTGTGGAAGCATGTTTGTTGCCATGAGTTGAAATACAATTCTTATTGGTTTGTGGTTGAGGCTCGGGGGCCAATGAGGAGGATGACTTCTCCTCTTTATTGGAATTCTTAGTTGGGTGGTGAGCATTGTCTCTCCTCCTTTTTTTTTGTTGCGATCAAAAGATATATGGTGGATCTTCTTGTTACTTGTTATGGAGCTAAGGATGAAGACAACATTCGTAGTCCCCTAGAGTTTCCTTGTTGTAAAAAAATCTTCCCACTTCAAGTGGATACTATATTTATATTATTTGTGGTGGAATTTTTCTCTGTTTGGAAATGGAATCTACATTCGAATGTGAAAGAAGTATATTATATAATTTGTATTTGATGAATGGAAAAGGAAGTTGTAAAAGAATTATTGGAGTTCAATAAAAGTTGATTTTAATTACCACAAATGGTATGGTTTTCATTTTAAATCTCTTTTGAAAATTGAAAAAGAAATACGTATGAACAAATATTACATTTCTTTGTTTCATTTGAAATGCATGTTTTGAAAGTAGAACTAAATTTTGGGTTTTCACACATTAGTTGAAGTAAATTTAAACCTTGTGAAGTAGATTTGAATGAATTTAAATATTTAGAGGATGATAATGAAAAGTAGATCCATTCGAGTTTAAGCATGATTTCTATTTTTGATTCATTGTAAAATTGTAAATGTTTATCGAAAAAAATTACAGAGCACTTTACAACTTGAAAGACAAATTTAAATAATAATGTAAGCTAAGGAATATCAAAACACCTTTCAAATAGTGAAATTTATCAACAAAATTTATCGACTTCAATTAATTAGACTTAGACCAAAACTCGACGCGTTTTGCGGTAAAAAAAGGAGGAAATTTGTTTTGAATACTCAACCATTTATATTTTATCCTTGCAATCCATTTGAAATAGTTCGGGTGCATTTCTCCATGTCTGCTTTGGCATGTTGAAGAAGAAAGAATGGCGGATCAAATAAGGTCCGTAGTTGAAAAAGTTTAATATGTTTTAATGGCAGGAAAGATGTTTTCATCAAATTCACCCACTTAAGTTTTTCAAAAATGAATTTTGATGCTTCTTATAAAAGAAGAGTTTGATCCCTTTCCAAAAAGTCCTCATTTTCCCAAATCCAAGCTTCTAGTCGAAAGTTATGGCCTTCTGAAGTTCGACTTCGCTTAGTTTTAAAACAAAAATAGAGGAAATTTTTATAAATCGGAACCACGGCCCCAAAAATTACTTAGGGTACTTTTGCAAAAATAAAAATTCACAAGTTCCTCCACTGACCAGAGTAGCCTCACCTATTCTCTTTTGGTAAAAACACTTTTGTGGGTTCACGGACCCACACCTTCAAAATTTACCCTTTTGAAAAAGGGTGAAAAATCTTAGGTCTCCCCACTAGTCCACATCCCCACCGTCACCGTGGGTTTGACATGTGGCTTCTTTAGGCCTTAGCGTAGGTGCAAATTATTTGAGAACTTATCACCTTTGGAAAAATATTGGCAAAAATTCCTAAGTTTTCCCACTTGGCCCACCTTCCCACGCATCACTATTAAATTGACATGTGGCTTCACTTGGCATCAATGGAGGCACGAGTTATTTTTAACCCTCGTGATTTTAACAAAAAATCCAACATTTCTATGTTTTTCCTGATGGTCTACTTCCCTATTGGAAATTTTTTTCAGGACATGTGGCATCCCTAGGCATTAGCCGAGGCACGGGGGTTTTTGAAGCTTTTTTCCCTTTCAAATAAAAAGAGTTACAATCCAAATTACCTCCGATGACCCACCTTCCCACATGGGCTTAAAAATGTGCCACGTGTCCCTTGCAGCTTTATGGAAAATTTTATTCCTTGGGCCCACAAAGTGCCTTTAAATAAATTTGTCTTCCCAGGGCTGCGAGCCCGCCTTTAGGGAAAATTTTCTTCCCTAGTTACTCAGTAGGCTCCTGCATTTGAGAAAATTTTCCTCCCTAGGCCCGCCGACCTGTAACTTAAGAAATATGAGGAGTTAGGAGGAATTTTTATATAATTAGAAAGGGAATAAATTTGCTATCTAATGGAGATATTTTCAAGAAACCTTAAGTGCGTTAAATATGTGAAAATTAGGTTGAAGTGGAAAGATGAGCCTAAGAGTGGGTAAACTAGAAATTACCCCTTATTAACTTAAATGTTTAATTCTAAAGCACAGTTGACCTTTTTAGGTGTCACGTTAGGGGATAGAATGTTTTTATATCCAATGCAACTAAGAACCTTGTTTATTGTTTAGACACTGTGGAATTAAATACCCAAGGTATTTAATTCCTTTGGCCCTTTGACCCTCTACAATTTATTAGGAATATTTAACTATAATTGGATTAATTATATTCATAAATTTTGTAATGTTGATCTAATTTTTGTTACAACAGGAAAATTTCATTTATTAAATTATAATTGACTTTGAATCTTTGTTGTGACAACTCGCTTCTTGAAGCCACAGTCACGCTTTTCGGAAAAAAATTCCGTAATTTTTCTATCTAAACCTAGGTTGGTCTTGGGTCTCGAGTGGTAATTTTAGTGGGCATTACAACATCTTATGGAACAACTATGACAAGACTCTAAGTCTATTTGAATATGTTATATTCCACACTTGTATGTGCAAAGTTTATAAATCTAAATGTTGATTTTAAAATTGTTTTAGCCATATATATGATGAAGTTATGCTTTTTGTTATGATTGAAGGAAAAATTACCTTTTCCCTATGGATGTACCCTTCAAACTAAAATATTGAAGATTTTTTTTTAATATTCACTTTTTGAACTCTTATCCTTATCTCATGCCTATCCTAAATAATTTTTATATCATATTCATCATTATCATTATTTTCTTCTCTCACAACATCTTATTTTCCATCCTTTTCTATAACATCCTCATGTTATTTTCATATACTTCTTCTTCCTCTCTTTTTCCTAAGAAAACATATTCCATATAATCCCCGAAAGTTCATATATATTAGAATTAATTGACAATCACCATATTGATGATTTCAAATTAAGTGCACCATAAAAAAATTCTCTATTTCTCATGTCCATAAAATGACTTCTTAATTTGAAGGAACCACTTTCTAATCGTAATTCCATCTTTTGTAGAAATCTATGGTAACCCCACGATTCACCAAAAATGGGGTTTCAAGAAATAATCAGATGAAAATATTTTTCGTACAATTTTGGTAGATTTAGGCCTCAAATACTAAAATACTTTTAAAAAAAAAAATTTAAATTGTTGTCATCTTTATAAATTACTTTTTAAATATTAGAAGAAATAATGGAAATTGTAGCATGTGGCTTAATTAAATAGTGGAAAACTATAAAATTTACATAACCTCTTAAAAAAACTAAAAAAATCATGAAATTTGTAATGTGGCTTCCTCATAAAGTTGAAACTACACTAAAAGAAATTTATAAAATTCCCAACCATATCTAAGATATGGAAGAATCTTAAAATTAAGGTTTCAACCCAATTTATGCTCAAATTGTTGCTCTAATGTCACACGATATGATATTCACATATTTTAAAAGAATTTTTCAAATAATATGAAGAATAAATTCAAGATCAACTCAACAAAAGAAATATTGAATAGTAAAAATGTCCTAATATTCAATAATAGAAAATATAAGAATATGATTAAAACATGGAAACAACATAAATACTCCTTAAAGAACGAATAATGATACATCTCCCAATATATAGGAATTACATTGGGAGGGTGACACCTCTAATATTCTTATACTAAGTATAATACTCAACTCATTGTTAAGAATTATTAAATAGTGCTTCACATGGGTAAAGTGCGAAAAATAGTGAGATTATTACATTTATTGTAATAAGAAATCACAAGATAAAATAGGTGAGATGTATATGATATATATGTTTGTGATTCGTAAACAATAATGATCCCTAACTAATAAATACCATTATAAATACAAACATTAATAATTTTTCTCAATTTCAGAATAATCCAATATAAAATGGTATTTAAATTTATCGAAATTGATAATGATTGATTTAAAATCCCACGGATCAATTCCCCTTACAATTTATCCTTGCTTTTAAATTTATGATATTCTCAGAACTTTCCTTAATGTATCCTAATCATCCGAACAAAATTGAATGTGAGTGATTGAACACTCATACAAATCCATTGTTCAACTAAAAATTCAATTCATATTCATCTCTTCTAATTTAATTAACAATTCTTAATATTAATTTGAAATTGATATAAACTAAGAGAATAATGAAAACTAAAATAAAATAGAGGCAAGAGACTGATATTGTTAATATATTTAACCCATTTTTTAGGTTGCGTCTCTAGGATCAACTAAACCACAATCCAATCCATTATAAATCATTTGCAATAACAATATTAACCACTTACAAAACCATAATGGAACAAATAACCTACAATGAATCTAAGGAAAATTCAAATAATGTTGTAAAATATTCACAAGAATCACCTTCAAAATAAAATCAACAAATTTAATTCTCCTTCTTGAAATCTTCAAAAAAAAAGCCCATAGATTGGAATTTTCTCTATTCATGAGAAAATTTTCTTCAAATAAGTATGCCTACAATATCACGATATTATCATATTATTATAATGCCCAAGATGCCATTACATTAACTTTGGACCTTGAAAATTCAATTCTACATCAAAAATAAAGTACATAGCCATGCATTTTCTCCCTTCACATAAAATAATGTGCCTTTTATAATGTTTACAAGGCATTAACGTGGCAGTCAAGATCATTATATTTTTGTGTGAAGAGGGTGGTTAGAATATCGGTGTGGGTTCTTTACTCCTCCATATGTTCTTTGACTACTATATTCAGTTCATTTATCCCACATGAAATGGGTTTAATATGGAATGGTAATTCAAAAGGTCATTTTCAAAATGTTTAAATGTCTTAGAATATGCTTTACTTGGGATAGGCTACATGTATGGTTATTTTGGATGCATTTTTGTATGTTTTTAGATGCCATGTGGGTGCATACGGATACCATGTGGACTGCACTAGACATGGTTTGGAGTATAGTGTGTAGGCATGTGGAAATATATTTTCCCAACTTGGAATGTGGAGAATGAGGTGGCAATAATCCAAATCCACTAAATCATTGAAGCTCATATCCTTTCACGTGTCAACACCATAATACAATCCATAACATGGCATAAAACTATATTTTAATTGGGAAAATTAAAATTCCACTAATATACCACTTACTGTCGTGTCCCCTTTCTCGAAAAAAAGATTTGAACTTACTATTAAACCCAAACTTTTTTTTTTGCACACACGTCGAAGACGGAAGGGATAGATAAAACACATCCATGATCAATTTTTTTTTCCTCAATCAACTCTAAAATATGTAAATAAACTTTGGTCACGAGTTAGGGTACTACAAAAATATGCTTTCCTATTGACCTAATTTGATCAGTAATATCGAGAGCATAAAATGTCTAATTTACATGTTCCAATAGACATTTGAAGACATAAGAGTTATCCTCAATAAAGTAATATTTTAGAGATAAATATGGAACTTGTTACCACCCAAAACATTCTCTCTGGATCACACTTCCCCAAACAACCTTTTTCCCCTTAATTCTAGTCACCCACCGAATCTGCTAAATGGCTCTCTACATCACATAAATTCATATATATCAAAATATAGTATAGTTGTTAAGATTGCAGATATTGAACTATTTATCATAGAATTAGATTAGTATGAAATAAAATTCTTTCAAAGCAAGTGCCCAACTGAATCCTTGTGGTTTTACAATACTATAATTGTAAAAATTATATCGTATATAAATGACAACAAAATTCAAATGATAGGTGAGCATCCATCCGAACCCGTAAAAACTATCAACTCGTAAAAAATATGACTTACAAGGATCAATATGAAATAGATGACTAAATGCCAAACATAGGTGAGTGTCCATTGATTCTTTAAAATCAGTAAATTATTGTCAAGTAAATTAGTATGAAATTGAAAACCAAATTACAATCATAGGTAGGTGTCCACTGACGCTTATGAAATTGTCAATCACAAAAATAATCACTGTGAAATATCATTGAAATGATTTATAAATTAAATTCCACAATCCTTATAAAGAGGGAAAGTTAGAATAAATAATTGAAATTGAAAGTGAATATGAAATATTTATCCAATGTAAAATCGAGGATAAAGCAAAATTTATGCTTAACTTTCACATTCCAAAATGATGAAACTTCTAATACTACAAAATATCAGTAGGTACAAATTGTAAACTAGTTTGTTACTGTAATAAAAATATCATCTAATAGTAATCAGATGATAGTTACAAATAAATTACCAAAAATGAGGGTCTTAAAATATGTGCAAATATCATGTATGGGTACAACAAGTTTGTATTATTATTATACTTACAAACGGTGCCCAAACGGGTCTTATAAGCATCCATACATTTGCACAATAAAAAGTGACAACAAATACCCTAAAATGCAAGTATCTAATAATGGACATAATGACCATGCACATACCACTTGTGTACATTATTGCGAGAATCATAATTGAGTTTATCAACCATAAATGTGAGAAGATAATCCAAGCATGGTAAACCTGTCGCTAAGCTCTTATTTACATGTGACTCCAAAACATTAAAATATGATAATATGTGAAAAATTTAATTTAACATACAACAAAAATACTAAAAAGAATAAATTAAAAAATTTATGCTAATCAACAAGTCAAATATGAAAACATAAAACTAAGGAACTTCTTTCCAAACTAATTTATCAACTTCTCCTTCTTGAGTGGTTTAATTTCATCAATGAATACTTGGGTATTTCTATGGATTATTTTCCAAACTATTGGTTTTTAAAAAGTTTCATTTTTAAAACCTCTCTAATGTTGTTTTAGAAAAAGCTTCCAACACCTGTCAATATAATGACCTTTCCTATTACAATGGACATAAAAATGTTTTACCACTCTTTTGGAAGACATACTACCCTTACGACCTATAACGCATGCAAAAATGCCCACACGAGACCCAAGAACAACCTACGTTTAGTTAGGAAAATGAAGGAATATTTTTTTGGAAAGCATGCATACAAAAGGTTTCAAAAAAGTGATTGCTTCATTAACATTTCTAGGCCATTATATTTAATGGATAACATTTTTTCCCATTATAATAAATATTAAACCCACATTAAAATTCTAATGAGTATACTTAGTCCAAGCATGGTTAAATTCTCTCTAAGTGTTAATTAATAAACAATTAAATTCCTACTATAGTTAAATATTCCATATTTTAAATTTAGAGGGTTAAAGGGGCTAAAATAATTAAATACCCAAGGTATTTAATTCCACAAGGTTTAAACAATTAACAAGGTCCATTTTACATGGGGTTAGAATAAACATTCCTTACCCCATAGAGTGACACCTTAAAAGATAAGTCACATTTTTGAAAATAAAACATTTAAATAAAAATGGGTAATTTCTGCTCATCCACTCTCCACCTACTTTTTGTAGGGATGAATCTCATCCCTTGGATGGATTCAATTTGGGCCCTTGATGTGGAAAAAGGGTAACTAACCCTAAAACATCCTTATGAAAGATTCTTTCTATTTCATTTGGTTCATTATTTACTCTTTTGTTTTTCAGAAGGGAAGCCATTAGATGCCATCTCAAGATATCGAGAGGTCTACGTGTCCCATTTATCTTCTCATTTTGCTTACACCCTCTCGTAGGGTTTCACATACATTTATATATTTTATCTAGCATATTTTTCCTTTATTTTCCCAAATGGGCTTGTGGGTTTCGCCCATTTCATTTGTAAAGCTATATTTAGTATGCATTTTCATTTTGACAGGGGTATATATACAACCTATATGTATATATACATTTATAACCATTTGTATTTACTTTATGTAAACACTTTAAGAAAAAAACAATGGGTTAAAAACCTGAATTTCAAATATATATATATATATATATATATGTATGTATGTATGTATGTATGTATGTATGTATCAATATACATACAAGTTTCGTGTAAGAAAGAAATTTACTCATGCCGCACAATTCAAGGTATGAGCAGGCTTTAAGTTTGGTGAAGGCCGCAAAAATATATTGTGGGATTTAAGTTTTATTGGGGGTGGGGAGGGGCCTCGGAGACGCGACCCCTCCCCACCCCAAATCCTTTACCTACCATGAAGGCCACAACACAAAGGGGCTTTTAAAAATTTAATACAAACTACTTTAAATTCCTATTTTTTAATCCAATCTACAATTTCTTAGTTATATATATACCACTATAATTTTTATATTTTATAAATATAATATTCTAACATTAGCAATAAGTATAATACTATTATTATTATTGTCATAATAATAATGCTTACGTAATTAGTAATATAAAAAACTAGTAAAACTAATAAATGTTACAATATATTAGTTTTAACCTTTTTTTTATCAAGTAGCAATATTTGTATAGTCATTAGGGTCACTAATTTTTAGTTCTAAATTTAAAATGTCTTTATAAAAAATGGGTAGTATATTTTTGTTATAAGAGGCATGAGAAGAATAGTAAGTTAAATTTTACTTATTGCAATATTAGCATTATAATGGGGTTATGAGAAAAGTTACAATATCTTAATATTTATTTTATATAATCCAAGAGGCTAAAGCCTTAGTTGTAAATGGGTAGTTTCTTCTCTCCACTAGATTGAGGAATTTAGCTATTTGATTGGCCAAAGACAAAAAACTTAACATTAAATCTCTTCCAATCACTTGGATAAAATTTAACTTTCTTTCAACTACTATAAGGGAATAACAAATGTAAATTTTCACAACTTAATCAATTTCATGGAATACAAGGAAGTAACCATCCCTTTTCTTTTCAAACTAGTAATTTCAAACCATCTACAACAATAATTATAACCAAGATTTTTCAATAAATCTTAATATGAGAGATACTAATCTTTCCAATAGTTTTTTTAAACAAGAACAATATATTTTTACTATCCAAGCTTGCTTCACTAAAGAGTATTTCCTTCCGACATACATCACAACTATGATAACAAAAATCGATAAAAATTTCCTTCAAAATATTAATACACCATCTTCCACTTAAAGTGGGATTTTTTTTTAAATGAAAGCTAAAAGGAATACAATATTACAAGTCTATTTCTTGAGGGCACCAACCAAGCTCTATGCTTCACATCAACAACAAGAGAGATCAACCATGCTTCATTTGGTCACAAAAAGGGGGGAGAGGAAACACTCTCCACCCAACCAAGAATTCCAATGAGGAGGAGAAGTCATCCTCCTCATTGGCCCCCGATCCCCAACCACATTACAATGAAAAATGGATTCAACTCATGGCAAAAACAAGCTTCCACATCACAATACAAGATTTTACAACCATACCAAAATCTAAAATAATAAAACTACAATCACAAGAAGGAAAACAACAAAATACACAAGGCTTCAACATGCAAAAGCCAAAGGAGTAAGATCTATGGGGAAGCCACTTATACATCCCAACGGGAAATGGGTGCCCACCTAAAAACCTCTAATAAAACATCTCAAAATCCCTACACACTCTTATGCCTCCCTCAAGTACCTCTTATACCTCCTACATTCTGTTATGCCTCCCTACAAATCTCTTATGGCTCCCTCATAAAATAGACCAAGTAAGAAATGCAAGAAATTTCTTGTCCAAGGTGGGATACCCATCCCAACTCCCTCTAAAACATGGAAATAACTCTTATACCTCCATACATGAAAGATCCCCATAGTCACCTTCTACTCCACACTTAAGAAATCTACCCAAGAAACAAATAAACATAAAAACACTCAAAACACATGCATATATACACACTATAGAATCGAAAACATTTTTCAAGAGTATAGCTCCTACCTTTGCATGGTATAGCTTGATCCAAGATTTCCACAACAAGCTTCTTCAAGTCCAAACAAGCACCAAAAGCTCAAACAAATCCACAAGAATTCCCAAAATCCTCTAACTCCAAAAATGCAAGAATAAAAAAATGAAGTAACCCCAAAACATAACACCTCCTTCACCGCATGGCCGCATCAAAAACATCTAGGATAAAATATACAATATAAATCCACAATCATCTATATATGAAAGAAATATCATCTAGGAAAATACGATATCATTTACAATTTCTAGCAATATTTTTATCCTACATTTGATCCATGAAAAAATGATCGTAACATTAGTTCAATTATCAAATCCTACTAATTGTTATGAAATATTGTATGTCTGAAATATATATATATATATATATATATATATATATATATATATATATATATATATATATATTATATTATTAGAGACATTTAATATATTGATGTTAATACGTTGTTAATATAGTTATATATATATCAATAGCATATTAACATCAATATAAAATGTCTCTAATAATTTGCATGTATCATATATGAATCGAAATCAACAATAGTCCATGATCTTTAATATCTAACATCATGCCAAATCAACAGCTACAATAATATCCATAACTATAGTCAAAAGTATCATAATCAATAACAAAAGGTGTCGAAGAGAAGTGGGCACTACATCCCCCTCCCCTTAGACTCAAATTCCTCTTGGAAGTCACTAGAATAGGTTTGGAAACTGAACTCGTAGAAATGTAGCATCCTCCCATGTAGTAGTGCTAGCCTCATCATACCTATCCCACTACACTCGAACCTGGTCAATATCTATTCCTCGAAGGCCTAGGTTCCTACCCTCTAAAATGCAGATGGGCTTCACCATCACATGTCTCTGATCCTACACCCGCAATGAGGTCCAATATAGCACATGAGAAGGATCTGCAATATATCACCTAAGTAATCTGAAACATGAAACACATCATGAATGCAAGAAAAGCTAGGTGGCAATGCTAGATGATAAGCCAAAGGGAAGATGCGCTCCAACATTTGAAAGGGACCCACAAATCTAGGATCTAGCTTACAACATTTTCTGTAATGGATAGGGCTCTTATGTGGCCTCGACACAAAGGAACACCTTCATGCCCACATCGTAACTATGATCTATCATATGCTTTGATCTACATACTTATTTTGTTAGTCCCGTGCCTCCTACAATCTTTTCCCGATCATAAACACTTGTTGCTCCATGTCCCGTAATAAATTTGGCCCAATAGAAACCTTTTCCTCTAACCTATCCCAACTAAGAGGTGTCCTACACTATCTTCCATACAAATCCTGAAAATGAGCCATGCCTATCAAACTCTAAAAACTATTATTGTAAGAAAAGTCCATCAAGTATAAATACTCCTCCCATCTCATCTCGATGATTCATGATGTACATCCTAAGCATGTCCTCCAAAATATGATTTAACCACTCAATCTATCCATCTGTCTCAAAGATATGTTGTACTGAAATCGATCTTCATCCCGAGAGCGTGTTGCCGTATGGTATTCTAGAAGTGAGAAGTATACAGAGGGATCGCGGTCACAAATGATCTTCTGCGTAATCCCGCACTATGAAAATCTCATCTAGATATACCCATGCCACCGCACTAGCTCGAGGGTAGTCTTCACTGGAGAAAATGATCCAATTTCTTCAATTTATCCACTGTGACCATGATGGCATCGTGGTGATATCTTGACTCAAGAACCCAACAATGAAGTCCATGGAAATGGTTTCCCACTTCTACTCCGTAATGGCATGAGGAAAGAGAAGGTCAGCTAGATGCTTATGCTCGACCTTCACCTTCTCAAACTCTAAACAACATGAAAAAAATTGAGAAAATTCTCTTAGAAGTCCTCTCCATTGATACAACTTTCTCAAGGTGGCGTGCATCTTCTTCACCCCTAGATGAATTAAATAAGGTGCACGATGAGCCTCCATTAAAATTTCCTACCTCAAGCCTCACTTTCTAGGAACATAAATCTAGCCTCTGTGCCTTAGAAGGCCATCTGTCCCCCATGAAAATCCATCAAACGTCCCCTCAAGGGGTCTATGAGACTCAATCTCTGCTTTAGTTACAATGTAGTAGCTATTGTGAGGAATCTGTTGTAATATCCTACTCTGCAAATCTTTGCCCACCGAAGTGACCACTATCACCTACCTCCATCTACTAAGAGCATCAACAACCACATTCTCCTTCCCCTTCACATGCTCTATCTCCATATCGTACTCACAAAGAAAATCCATCCAATGCCGCTGATGAGCATTAAGATTGGGTTGCATAGAGATGTGGCGAAGACTCAATTGATCATTCCCGAGAGTTAATATTCAACAAAGAAGGAAGTGTCTCCACCAAACTAAGGTGTGAACAATTACCGCAAGCTCAAGATCATGAGTTGGATAATTGAACTCATAATATTTGAGTTTGCGAGACTCAAAAGCAACTACTCTCCCCTCCTACATCAGCTCACCTCCAAGTCTTGCCAAAGAAGCATTTGTGCATACAAAGAACTCACCCTGAGGATCTTCATCGTAAGAATAGGTGCTATCATGATGCATTCCTTCGGTGCCCTGAAATCTTGCTCACATTTTTCTCGACCATACAAACTTTTTCCCTTTCCATTTGAAGAGAAGTGATGGGGCCCATAACCCAAGAGAAGTCTTGAACAAATCTCCTATAATATCTCGCTAAACCCATGAAAATTCACACCTCTATCACACTATTGGGTGTTGGAAAATCCATAATATCCTAAATCTTAGAAGGATAGACTGCAATACCTTCCCCATAAATGATGTCGCCAAATACTACACCTCTGTTTGAAAGAACGCATACTTCTCCAGGTTCCCGTAAAGATGTTGTTCATGAAGACATTGAAGAACCTAACAAAGGTGCTCCTCATGCATATGTGAGTATATCAGAATGTTGTCAAGGAAAATGAGCATGAAGCAATCCAAGAATGTCTTAAACACCCCATTCATCAAGCTCATGAACACTGCGGGGGCATTCGTCAGACCAAAAGGCACTACTGTGAACTCGTAGTGGCCATATCTTGTACGAAGGTGGTCTTATGAATATCTTCCTCTCGTGATCCTTAGCTGATGATATCCTGACTTAAGATCAATCTTAGAGAAAACTATGACCCCCTTCATCTGATCAAATAAATCATCAATGTGCGGAAGGGGATAATGATTCTTTATCATTACTTTTTTGGTGGCAGCTTATCAATACACAACCATAGAGATTCATCCTTCTTCTTTACAAAATCATCATCGCACCCCAATGGGATACACTAGGATGGATCGACCTTTGTCCGAAGGCCCTCAAGCTACAACTTGAGATCGTAGAGCTTAGGAGTAGTCACCCGATAAGGTGCTCGTGAGATAGGCTCTACTCCCAAAATCAAATCTATGTGAAAATCTATCTCACGTGGGGTAGTAACCCCAGTATCTCCCCTAGAAAAACATCAAAAGAATATCTCAAGATGGGATGGTCATCCGAGAGATGGCTCACTAGTCTTGTCCTTAGATTTTTCACTAACCGTAATAGCATACATCCGAAAACCTCTCACACACAATGCTTAAGCTGCATAGCAGAGATGGTGTGAATGGAAATGGGACTCCTAACCCCTTCTATCACCGACTCCACTCCTAGATCATTTGTATAGGATATAGTTTTATGGTAGCAATCCACTTTGTATTTGTGTGTAGACATCCAGTCCATACCCAAGATGACTCCATACAAACCCAACGGAAGGATACGAAGATCCGAGGTAGTGGTGAAGGGTCCTAGATCCACTACACAATCCTTAACCGAGGAGGCTACAAATATTTTGGCTCCATAATCCATCTCGACATCCCAACTAAGACCCTTCCTATCTCCACCAGCCTGCAATGATCTACTAATGATGGTGTAATAAAAGAATCGATGAACCGAGAATCAAACAAAATGGGGGTAGGAATACCACCAATGCTACTTTTCGCCTCTACGATGGTACTCTTGTGCTCATCCCGACAGCTTCTTGACCGCCGCATAGATCCCATGGCAGTGCCCCATGTCACCAATAGTAGGCTCATAAATTTGTGTCTTACGCTTGTTATTATGGTTTTGTAGGCACTCTCTCTCGATGATGTCTAACAATGCCATAACCATAAAAGCTTCCTAATCCTCTCCAATGAGATGAAGCTCCAACTAGTACTCTAGAGGTCTACGGTGTGGATCCCGATGATCCAGCTTATGGAATGTTGAGGTCTCGATGATGATATCCTCTTGACCGAGCTCTTGGTGCACCATGTGTCCTAATGCGACCCCAAAGAGGAGTCCCCATATTCCTTCCTCTCTTTGCATCAAACCTTTGAGTAGGCCCGAATGGTGGACGAGTCTCGATGTTATTGCTTTGAGGTGGCTACTGCGGGTGGTCTCTAAAGAAGATTGTACTAAACCCTATCCACCATGAGGAGGAGGAAGTGACCCCCTCGATTTGTTCTCCTAGATCTGCTCAATGTGGCTCCAAACTCGTCCCTTGCTTGTTGTGTCTTTCCTCTTGTCTCCTCTGCAATATAGGCCTTCTGCATGACCTTTGATAACGATTATGGGTAGTGAATGCGCACTTCATCAACCAAATCCAAATTTAGGCCCCGATGAACCTCGTGAATCTATACCTACCCATCCCGCATATATTCGACATACCGGAGTAGGTCAAGAAATTGACTCATACTCAAATACAAGTGATAGATTCTGACGGAGGTCATGGAACTCATCTATCCACCACTTTGAATAAACCTCCGTGATAAGCACTTTCTCCTGAACCACTCCTCCGAGAGCTCCTAGATAACTATCTCTAAATAACTATGGATCTTTTTCTCCTCATTCCTCTATAAGACACCTTCACCATGCCTCATAAGATCGATCACAAAACGATCGTTTATGTTGCTGCAGTACAAGGGCAGAGATTCAAGCACCCGCTCAAGCTCACCAATGAGACCTCTTCCTAAAATCCACTTGTATCACCATAATAGTGAGATGGTCATAGCTTCAGGATCTCCCTGATATGGTTTGTAATTGTCGTCTGCGACCCCTAGGCCTCTCTACATGCTCATCTCTAAGTCTAGGGCTCTGAGACCTATCCTTGTGTCCTAAAATCCTGTCTCCATGTCCCCTTTGAAGTGACTTTTCTCTGGTTGATTCCACATGGGAGTTATCTTCCCTATGCTCCTAGCGGTGTTGAGCAGATGCATGAGCCATAATAGATGGCTCCCTATTATGTCTGGTTGATCATCCTCCTAAGGACCCTCTCACAGCGTGTAAAGCAACACTAACGTCCTAAAGCGTCTATAAAATCTGGTGTAGAATGGTTGTCACACAACATGCGGCTGGAGGTGGTATATCTATGTCTATGTGAAAGGACCCCTCATCTAATCTGAGCCTCCTACACACAAAAAGGCAAGATTTAGTTCATCATTCTATATTTTATTCCAGCTTTTCTATGTTTACTAAAATATACAATTTTTCGACAAGTTGTTTTATAGCTTTAGTATTGTGCTAGATTTAATATTGTGCTACATTCAATGTTAGTGTCTCACATTTTCCTGTGTGCCCAAGGGTCCAAAGTTTGAATCCACGACTTTGATACTAAGTGTAACACCTGCACGAGACCCAAGAACAACCTAGGTTTAGTTACGAAAATTTATATAATAATTTTCTTTTTCAAAAGCGTGCCCACAAAAGGTTTCAAAACCGATTGCTTCATTAACATTTCTAGGCCATTATATTTAATGGATAACATTTTTCCCATTATAGTAAATATTAAACACACATTAAAATTCTAATGAGTATACTTAGTCCAAACATGCTTAAATTCTCTATAAGTGTTAATTAATAAACAATTTAATTCCTACTATAGTTAAATATTCCATATTTTAAATTTATAGGGTTAAAGGCACTAAAATAATTAAGTACCCAAGGTATTTAATTCCACAAGGTTTAAACAATTAACAACGTCCATTTTACATGGAGTTAGAATAAACATTCCCTTACCCCATAAAGTGACCCCTTAAAAAGTCAAGTCGTTTTTAAAAATAAAACATTTTAATTAAAATGGGTAATTTCCACTCACCTACTCTCCACCTAATTTTTGTAGGGATTAATTTCATCCCTTAGATGGATTCAATTTGGGCCCTTGATGTGGAAAAAGGGTAACTAACCCTAAAACATCCTTATGAAAGCTTATTTCACTTTCATTTGGCTCATTATTTTCTCTTTGTTTTGCAGGTTATTGGAGGAGGAAGGGAAGCCATTAGAGGCCATCTCAAGCTTTTGGAGAGGCCTACTTGTTCCATTTATTTTCTCATTTTTCTTACACCCTCTCCTAGGGTTTCAATACATTTATATATTTTATTTAGCATAGTTTTCCTTTATTTTCCCAAATGGGCTTGTGGGTTTTGTCCCATTTTATTTATAAAGCTATATTTAGTATGCATTTTCATTTTGATAGGGTATATATACAACCTATATGTATATATACATTTATAACCATTTGTATTTACTTTATGTAAACACTTTGTTTTTTTGAAAAACTACTATGGGTTCAAAACCCGAAATTTATATATATATATATATATATATATATATATATATATATATATATATATATATATATATATATAAAATATCAATGTACCTACAGTCATAAGAAAGAAATTCACACAGTACCACATTATTCAAGGTATACGCATGCTTTAAGTTTTGTGTAGGCCGTATAATATAATGTGGGGTTTAAGTTTTATTGGGGGTGGAGACGGGTGAAAGACCCCAGCCCCGACCCCATGTAATATTAAATGGGGTGGGGGTTGGGGTCACTGACCCCTCCCCATCGTAAATCCTTTACCTACCACACTGCCACAACCCAAAGGGTTTTAAAAATTTAATACAAACTACTTTAAATTTCTACTTTTTTATCCAATTTGCAATTTGTTATTATTTATATATATATATATATATATATATATATATATATATATATATATATATATTACCACTATCATTTTTGTATTTTGTAATAATATTATTATAACATAAGCAATAAGTATAATAATAATGCTTAAGTAATTCATAATATAAAAACTAGTAAAACTAATAGATGTTACTATACATTAGTTTTAACCTTTTTCATCAAGTAGTAATATTTGTATAGTCATTAGGGTCACTAATTTTTAGTTCTAAATTTAAAATGTCTTATTAAAAATTGGGTAGTATATGTTTTTTTATAAGAGGCATGAGAATAATAAGTAACTCAAATTTTACTTATTGCAATATTAAGATTATAATGGGGTTATGAGAAAAGTTAAAATATCTTAATATTTATTTCATATAATCTAAGAGGCTAAAGCCTAAGTTGTAAATGGGTAGTTTCTTCTCGACACTAGATTTAGGAATTTATCTATTTGATTGGCCAAAGAAAAGCAATTTAACATTTATGCTCTTCCATCCACTTGGATAAAATTTAACTTTCTTTCAACTACTATACGGGAATAAAAATGCAACTTTTCACAACTTAATCAATTTCATGAAATACAAGGAAGTAACCATCCTTTTTCTTTTCAAACTACTAATTTCAAACCATCTACACCAACAATTATAAAAAAGCTTTTTCAATAAATCTTAAGATGAGAGATACTAATCTTTCCAATAGTTTTTTTAAACAAGAATAAGATTTTTTTAGTATCAAAACTTGCTTCAGCTTAAGAGTCTTTCCTTTCCACATACATCACAACTATGATAGTAATAATCAATACAAATTTGCTTCAAAATATTGATATAGCATTTTCCACTTAAAGTGGGGAAAATTTACAATAATGAAAGCTAAAAGGAATACAATATTACAAGTCTATTTCTTGAGGGCACCAACCAAGCTCCATGCTTCACATCACCAACAAGAGAGATACACCATGTTTCATTTGGTCACAACAAATGGGGGCAGGGGGAAGAGGAAACACTCTCCACCCAACAAATAATTCCAATGAGGAGAAGTCATCCTCCTCATTGGTCCCCAAGCCCCAACCACATTTCAATGAAAAATGGATTCAACTCATGGCAACAAACAAGCTTCCACATCATAATACAAGTTTTTATAAACATACTAAAATAAAAATAATACAACTACAATAAAAAAATGAAAATAACAGAATACACAAGGCTTTAACATGTAAAAGCCAAATGAGTAAGATCTATGGGGAAGCCTTTTATACCTCCCAATGGGAAATGGGTGCCCACCAAAACCCCTCCAATAAAACATCTCAAACCCCTACACACTCTTATGCCTCCCTCAAGTACCTCTTATACCTCCCACATTCTCTTATGCCTCCCTACAAATCTCTTATGGCTCCCTCATAAAATAGACCAAGTAAGAAATGCAAGCAATTTCTTGTCCAAGGTGGGACACCCATCCCAAATCCCTCCAAAACATGGAAATAACTCTTATGCCTCCCTACATGAAAGATCCCCATAGTCTCCTCCTACACCACACTTAATAAATCTACCCAAGCAAACAACAAACATGCACATATACACAATATAAAAGGAAAACATTTTACAAGAGTATAGCTCCTACCTTTCCATGGTAATATATATATATATATATATTACCACTATCATTTTTGTATTTTGTAATAATATTATTATAACATAAGCAATAAGTATAATAATAATAATAATATTATTGTCATAATAATAATGCTTAAGTAATTCGTAATATAAAAACTATTAAAACTAATAGATGTTACTATACATTAGTTTTAACCTTTTTCATCAAGTAGTAATATTTGTATAGTCATTAGGGTCACTAATTTTTAGTTCTAAATTTAAAATGTCTTATAAAAAATTGGGTACTATATGTTTTTTTATAAGAGGCATGAGAAGAATAAGTAACTCAAATTTTACTTATTGCAATATTAATATTATAATGGGGTTATGAGAAAAGTTACAATATCTTAATATTTATTTTATATAATCCAAGAGGCTAAAGCCTAAGTTGTAAATGGGTAGTTTCTTCTCGCACTAGATTTAGGAATTTAGCTATTTGATTGGCCAAAGAAAAACAATTTAACATTTACGCTCTTCCATCCACTTAGATAAAATTTAACATTCTTTCAACTACTATAAGGGAATAGAAAATGCAACTTTTCACAACTTAATCAATAAATCTTAAGATGAGAAATACTAATCTTTCCAATAGTTTTTTTTAAACAAGAATAAGATTTTTTTTTTTAGTATCAAAACTTGATTCGCTTAAGAGTATTTCCTTTCCACATACATCACAACCATGATAATAATAATCAATCCAAATTTCCTTCAAAATATTGATATAGCATCTTCCACTTAAAGTGGGAAAAATTTACAATAATGAAAGCTAAAAGGAATACAATATTACAAGTCCATTTCTTGAGGGCACCAACCAAACTCCATGCTTCACATCACCAACAAGAGAGATACACCATGCTTCATTTGGTCACAACAAATGGGGGCGGGGGAAGAGGAAACACTCTCCACCCAACAAATAATTCCAATGAGGAGAAGTCATCCTCCTCATTGGTCCTCTAGCCCCAACCACATTGCAATGAAAAATGGATTCAACTCATGGAAAAACAAACAGTTTCCACATCATAATACAAGCTTTTATAAACATACTAAAATCCAAAATAATACAACTACAATCAGAAAAAGGAAAATAACAAAATACACAAGGCTTTAACATGTAAAAGCCAAAGGAGTAAGATCTATGTCTAAGCCTTTTATACCTCCCAATGGGAAATGGGTGCCCACCTAAAACCCCTCCAATAAAATATCTCAATACCCCTACACACTCTTATGCCTCCCTCAAGTACTTCTTATACCTCCCACATTCTTTATGCCTCCCTACAAATCTCTTATGGTTCCATCATAAAATAGACCAAGTAAGAAATGCAAACAATTTCTTGTCCAAGGTGGGAAACCGATCCCAAACCCTTTAAAACATGGAAAGAACTCTTATGTCTCCCTACATGAAAGATCCCCATAGTCTCCTCCTATTCCACAATTAATAAATCTACCCAAGCAACCAAAAAAAAAAAAAAAAACACTCAAAAAACATGCATATATACACAATATAAAAAGGCAAGCATTTTTCAAGAGTATAGCTCCTACCTTTCCATGGTAGAGCTTGATCTAAGAGTTCCAAAAAAATCATCTTCAAGTCCAAACAAGCACCAAAATCTCCAAAAAATCCACAAGCATTCCCAAAATCCTCTACTCCAAAAACACAAGAACACAAAGAAATGAAATAACCCCAAATAAGCAAAAAAACTTGAATAAATAGAAAAGGGAGAGAGGAGGGTGAGGTGGTTCCATGTAGGATGCCATATCACTCATCCTCAACTCCACATCACAATTCAAACTTTAAAATCCAAAGCACAATAAATAAGTGGGTGAAGAAATAACATTTTACTTACATAGACAACCCAAGCCCACACCCATTAAGGACTAAACTAATTACATTTAAGAAGGTGCAATAAAAATTTATAATTTGTCTTCCCAAAACACATAATGGGGTCTAATTTTGATCCCCCAACCCATAGGTACAATTGACATAACAATTTAAGAGGTATGGGACAAGTTTAACTTGTCCCACATGCCTTCAAATTGGCCCTTAAGGATAAATTCGAATTTCCATGAGAGGGTAGAGTCTATAACACTAAAGATCGCAAACACTCAATTTTACAACACAAAACCCAAGATCCATCTATTATAATAAATGAAAAATTTTGGTCACATCCACAATTAGTTAATAACAAGATTAATTAACTTAAATAGGACACTAAAACCCGTTAATATAAATGGGAAGAATACATTATTTTCTAAATAGTTAAAACAA
Organism: Taxus wallichiana var. yunnanensis; assembly: GCA_018340775.1. Lineage (NCBI taxonomy): Eukaryota > Viridiplantae > Streptophyta > Pinopsida > Cupressales > Taxaceae > Taxus > Taxus wallichiana. The sequence continues at coordinate 952,238,522 of CM031240.1, read as the reverse complement.
GGATATTACATCATTGAAAATCACATAGTGCATTAAGTAAAGGAAACTAAACAAAATACAACACATAAGCCCTTGGTTAAAATTTCCCACTAACAATAATTCAAACACACACACACACACACAAACACATGTTGCCATGGTGACCCTCGTTGAATTCATATAGAATTCCAATGTTGATTTGTCTCCAATCCCCGACGTTTGTTGTGACATGTTTACCTATAAAACACATAACACATCCTTCAGCCTCATGGCTTCTCAAAACATCTAGAATAAAATATACAATATAAATCCATAATCATCTATATACGAAACAAATATCATCTAGGAAAATATGATATCATTTACAATTTCTAGCAAAATTTGTATTCTACATTTCATCCATGTCAAAATGATCACAACATTAGTTCAATTATCAAATCCTACTCAAGGTGTGATGAAATATCACATGTCCAAATATATAATACACACACACACACACACACACATACATACATACATACATACATACATACATACATACATACATACATACATACATACATACATACATACATACATACATACATATATATATATATATGTCAACAACATATTAACATCAATATAAAATTTCTCTAATAATCCACATGCATCATATATGAATCGAAATCAACAATGAGTCCATGATCTATAAAATCTAACATCATGCCAAATCAAAAGCTACAATAATATCCATAAGTATAGTGACAGATCATAATTAATAACAAAAAGGTGTCAAGGGAGTGGGCACTACACTACGATTCTAATAATTCTTTATAGAGAGTGTTATTTCAAAGTGTTTCCTAAAAAAATTTATGTTTCCAACATTTGGCTACATAATGGCTAGACCAGGGGAGTTCACTTATTAAAAGTATGGTATAACACATTTGTTCAAGGGTATTAAATAATACCATTAATGTTATTTTTTACCTCTCATTATTCAACCAATAATACCCCCTCCCATTATATTATTAGAATGAAAATACCCCTATTTTTTATCTGTAGCTTATTTATCCATTTTTCCATTACAATTTTATTTACCTGCTTTTTAGTTATACCTTAATATATCAAGAAATATATATACCATATTTCACACTCAATTATTGTTTTCTTAATATATTTTATATAGAAAGATATTTGGAATCCATTTAATACCTTTTACAAATTACCTTAATGTTAAGCTTTAACTATACATTTATATTTCTTTAAATAATTAATATGGTGAAATAATATCATGTGTTGAAAAGAATACTCAATCCAAGTTTTTACCATCTTATTATTTCCTTTTTAAGAATCCTCTAATTTTTGTTTTCTTATTCAAAAGAGATTATAAAATAACTTTATGACCACGAACATATTACAATTTTAAGGTATTTAGCTTTAAAAACTAGGGTTTAAATGTTTTAGTTTTATATTAAAAATAACCCTACCTCTTTTGTAGTCTACCTCTCTAGCCTACCCCCCCGATACCTAATTCAAAATAATAACTTATTATACCCTTCAACCCCTATTGTCTCAAAGATATTGAATTTTATTTTACTAATTTTAGTTACCTCAATATCAACAAACATGCTAGGATATTGCCTTAGCTAATGAACCCCTCATGGTTTAATTAATACAAAAAAACTACAAAGATAAATGTACTAAAAATTTTTGCATTTAAATTATAATAAAAAGGAACGTTGGAATATTTATGTTGTCTAGTATTACTAGATTTAATATTATCAAAAATATGCCCATCATCGTGAGATACAAAAGTATCCTTAAAATGTTTGAAGAAATGAAAACTGCCATTCCATTTCATGTGCTATGGTCTAGGTTTATCACTTGCGGTTTCAAATGTCTTGGAACATTCACTTGTTTCATTCTTATAACCAAAATTGAATCCCAAACTTGCACGGTGAGGCTTGTTCTCTACATGAATGGGTTTTTCAATAGCTTATCCTTATTTTCAAAGTATATTTCTATTAAATCCCATTTTAATAAGTAATTTTGAACCAATCCCTCTAGTGTGGTGTTTAAATTTACAAAAATTATTTTGACTGAATTGGAATGGGAGGAATTATTAAAAACTGGTGATTGATACAATGCTTGAATCAACTTGTGCAATTATGGGAGGAGAAGTTATTGATTCAAAAATTGTTTTTTTGTCCTTTGTGTGATCATAAGTTTGTAGTCTTTCTAAGAGCTCATCATTAGCTTAGAACTCAAATTTCAATTTGACTATCTCCTCTTCCAAGGAGAAAACATTTGATCTTAGGAAGAATTTCTATTCACCGGTCTAATATATATACACTTTGACCTCATCAAGTTTATCATGTTTTGACAACTATCCCAAAGTTCACATGTATACAACTAAACCAACTATAGTATTTTAAGTAATAAAGTATTAAATTTGTCAATCAATAAGCTATGATACTAAAATATGAACCATAACAAGTAATTGGCCCCAACTAATAAATATAGTTGTAAAAATGGACACATATAGTTTATTTTATATTTCCTAATAATCTAATAGAATATAGTATTTAAATTGATCTAAACTGATAACAAGTGATTTAAAACTCACACACATCAATTCCTCTTACAATTTCTTCATTTTGTGTAATTTTACAATTTTTTGTAACTTTTCTTAATGTCTACCAATTTGATCTTAAAATTGAATGTAAACATTCAAAATATGAACTAAAACTGATTGTGAGTGATTGAAAATAAATACAAATCCATTATTCAACTAAAACATTAAATTCATATTCAATCTCTTCAATCAGATCTCTTAATCAATTTTTTGTATTTAATTATCAAATCTTAAGGATAATTTAATATTGATATAAAATGAGAGAATAGTAAATATAAAAAATAGAGGCAATAGATCTAGATTTCTAACAGAGTTTGTCTACATTTGGGTTACGTCACCAAGATTGCTAAAAATAATCTGATCCATTATAAAGCATTTCTAAAAACAATATTAAACACATACAAAACCATAGTGGAACAAATGACCTATAATGAATCCACAGGGAGTTATATAAGGATGCCGAAAACTTTTCTCAAGAATTTCCCTATAAATTGAATCCATAATTGCAAGTCTCCTTCACAAAATTTCAAAACAAAACTCCTTCAAAGATTGAAAATTTCCTCTATTTCTGACTACAAAGACTTACAATAAGTATTACCGCAATATCACGGACTTATAAGAATTTTACAATGCCCAAGATGCCATTACATTGAATTTTGACCTTGAGAATTACTTTTTACTTTTAAATAAATTACATAGTCCTATAATTATAGCCCTTCAAATAAAACAATACGCCTTTTATTATGTTTATAAGTCGTGGCATGGTGGTTAAAAATCTTATCCCTTTTTATGATGTGGGTGCTTCAAATTCCACCTTACACTTTTTTGTCCTCCATATGTACTTTGACCAAGATATTTTGTTGCTTTATCCCACATGCAATGGGTTTAGGATGGAATGCTAGTTGAAAAAGGGTGTTGTTGCAATGTTTAAATGGCTTGGAAGCCAATTGTTTTAGGATAGTCTATGTGCTTGGTTATGTTTGGATGTATAGTGGCATGTTTGTAAATGCCATGTGGTTGCATAAGGAAACCATGTGGAATTCGTTTGATATGGTGTGGAGTATAGTGTGTAGGTATGTGGAAATGCATTTGCCTAGCTTTAAATGTGGAGAATGAGGTTACAATACTCCAAATCCACCAAAATCACTGATATTCCTATCTTGCCACGTGTTAGCAATAGAATAAATGGCATTATATGGTAGAAAATTATAGTGTAATTGGGAAAATTAAAGTTACACTAATATACCAAGGCCTCCATGTCCCCTTCAAAACAAGAATGGACGTCACTATTAGACCCAAAAAAATTTTGCAATCCTTTCGAATACTAGAGGGCTAGACAAAATATTTCCATGATCACATTTTTTCCTTGGTGAAATCTAAAATACACAAAAGGACTTTTTGCATGAGTCGGTAATGTACATTTGTGCTTTCCTTTTAGACCCGATTTGACCATGAACTTTGACCATTCATATATCGAGAGCATAATGTGTCTAATTTACGCATTACCGTAGGAATTGTAAGGCTAGTAAAGTTTTATTCCACACTAGTGTAATGGATTATGAATATATATGTAACTTTTCACCACCAAATAAATGTCCTCCAGTTAGATTGTTATTATTCTATGTTTGTATGTGAGGTAGGCTATAATAAACTCACATAAATAGGACTATGTGAGAGATTCAAAAAGTGAGTTGAGATTTTTTAATAGCTAAAACTCCTCTTTTATAGGAGGTACATTCTGGTCTCTTTCTCTCTCTATATATATATAACATATTGAGTTAATATAAATTGAACAACTACACTTTCCTTTGTAAGAAGTACAAAGTATTTTTGTACTTGTCAGTACTATAATTCTCATTTTATTAGAGTACTTCATGGTGGATATTTAATTTTTATGTAGGGACTACCATGGGATTTTCCATTTCCTTACCTAATGGAATTTCATTTGCGATGAAAAGTGTAGAGTTTGTTTGAGTTCAATGTATACTTTATGATATTATTTTTGAGGTTGTTGGTGGTCCCCATTTCTATGCGTCATATATAGTTGTGTTTTATCCAGGGCTCGTGATAATATTTAGTCCATTACCTTAGCATGTTTTTTTATAAATTTTGTAAGACATTGGTATATAGGAGAATATTGCTATTTTCATTCTAAAATCATTGGTGGTACATTTTTAATAAAAAGGAGTCGTATTTTTGCAAAAGAAGTTGTTAACATTCCCTATTAAAAGTGCTTCATACGTCCATATAAAAACCCATCCAAAACCAACCACGTATATGTGTGTTTTCTTCATTTTCTTCCAACATTTGTGTCTTTTTTAACCCAATAATAATATATGTGGATTTTTAATGTGTGAAAATTTTGATTTTATGTGTCAAATATTTTGTTATTTTTCTTAGTTTGTAATCTCTAGTTTTTAAGAGAGATAAGTTAGAAATTAGTTGCACTCGAAAATGGAAAGGAAAAAGCGAAATAATATATCAATCTCGTAGATATGTTTTCTCTCACCTAATTTATATCTATATCTTAAGGATTTTAACGTTCATCTTTGACGCACCAAAACCATGACAAAACCACATTGATCACTTGCTAAAATTTATTGATTTTTGTGTTTAAAACATACTTAGTTACTAAAAATAACACATTAGAATTTACAGCGAGATCGAGAGAGAGATGCTAAACAAATAACCAAGAATGATATTTAATACTCTCAACGTATTCAATATACAATAGATAGGCTATTATATAGCCAAGGATATAGCAAAACAACCTCCTAGTAAATAGGAACGTATACCTCGGAATAGTCACGGGTAACATAATAACAAACTATATTGTTATAACTATATAACAATTACGTGAGCACTATAATAATTTCCTAACATTCCCCCTAGTGTGAATATAGGAAAACCTATCTTTTGCACTTTATTTCATGATTAGTTGAATTTTACTACAGGATGATCACAAACATGTTGTATGGTTTTCAAATGGTTAACCACGAACTTAAAATGTTTGTTTTCAATTGGAGTACGATAAACCAAAATTGAAGGTTTTCAAGTGGTTTACCTACAACCACATCATGATGTGTCAATTACTAATTTCAACCCTCATCACATCTCACTACAAATAATAACATAGGAAATTATGCTGAAATTTGTTGCTCATATAGACAAATAGAAAAATAGAAATGGAAAATTGGATTATGTTCCCCCTTAATGTTAAATTTCCACTTATTGAACCAAAAACATAGCAAAATGAACCACACTAAAATCATATACTCACACAATAGATATGTCACCACATCTACTATGCAGCCTAGTCATTGGTGACTAACGAGAGGACGCTACTTTTCCTCGATCCTATTGTGCCTCCATCCTACTCTAGTGTGAAGTTCCCAACTTAGCTGGATTTGATCATGGAGATCAATTATAAATCATATGTCGATTCACCAAAATGTGTCTCGTGAGGTTTTTTTTTTTTTTTGATTTTTGACACCACCATATGACCATTACAAGACAAAATATGTAAAATCACCTATTTGTCTTTTACGACACTTAAATTTGACAATGATAACAAATGGCACTTGACGCTACATTACACTTTAATGATTGACAATGTAATTAACCCACTTATATAATGATGATTTTTACTATTTTATTCTCTTGAGACTTCACTAGACAAAAATGACGTAAATTCTAAAATTAAGACACAAGACTATAATGACAACATTAACTATTGACACAAATACTTCTAACTCTAACTTCATTCTTTTGTTGATATAAAATGGCTTGAATTGAACACTACTAAACTATTTTTTACTCACATAAGTTTACACTTTTTATGATGGAAAATAAATTACTGCTACACTATGTCAATGGTTTAAATGAACCACTTTACAACAAATTACAACAATTAACAATGATACATGCATTGAACATTTATATCAAAATGAAACAAACTTGACCATTAAGGATGATGGCATTAAATAAAAAAACATCAAACAAGGAACCCAATATTACATACCCTATAAATAGAACTTCACAAATAAATTAAAAACACTATAATCTTACAAACCACTTTAAAATAGTCAAAGCTCAAAATGTACAAAGTGGTGGCGGAGAATGGATGCATGCATGTAATCTCGCCAGATGAGATAAGTGTTATCCAAAATTCACCCCTCAAGGTAATTTTGATAACATGCATCAAATTCTTTAGTCCCAAGCAAGCGTTGAGTCCGTGCAAAAGTCATGTTTCTAGGGTCCCCTCGCAATTTTTCTAACTCCCTGTCCAAGAAGAAGAGAACAAGTTCTCGAGAAAATGTGAAAAAATTGCAAAAAAAAAAACAAGCTCGGGCCAGAAAAATCATGAAAATGGCTAAGTCCTAGTCCTCGCAAAGATTTGGGACAAGGTTGGGACAAAGGACGCGAACCGGCCGAAAAGGCCGCCAGAGCAGTCAGCGGCATATGGGACATCCGGGCCAAAGGGACGCGGGACGTGAAAATCCGAACTGGCCGAAAAGTTGAAAAAATTGACTAACTGTTGAAACAGGCAGTCTGGGACATCTGGGCAATTAGTACGCGAACCGGCCGGATCGGCCGAAATGAGTCAAGGCAGCCCGGAACAGTTGGGCCGAAGGTACGCGAAGTACGCGAACCGGCCGGATCGGCCGAAATGAGAACTTTCAGTCAGGGACACGCGGGACAAAAGTACGTGAACCGGCCGATTCGGCGAAATGGGAAATTTCAGACTTTGTGCTGTGGGACAAAGGGACGCGCGGACGCTGGATAAATGAGAAGGAGCCGAAAGCCAATCAGATCACGCCACGTGTCACCGGTAGAAAATGGACATGGAAGCCCATTTCGGGTGGTTCGGAAGAATTTGTCCTGTTCAACATTGGGACATTTGGGACAAAAGGACGCGAAGGGTGCGAAAAGCCGAAGCGTAGCGAAGGCAAAGAAGAAAAGTCAACATTTGGTCCTAAACTTCAAACGGCCATAACTTTTGACTCCAAGCTCCGATTTTCACAAAATTGGACTTTCGAACGAGCACGAAATATATTCGGCTCCAGTCCGCTTAATGCTCATTCCCGTCAAATGACAAAACTCTGCCAGCCCAAAATAGCTGCCCGCACTCAAAAGGCCATAACTTTTGCATTTCTCAACGAAATCGCACAAAATTGGTACTGTTGGAATCATGGTTCTGAGCCCGATGCACAGAAATCAATAAATTCTAGATTTGATCAGAAATTGATTGAGTTTTTTAAGAAAACGTGGCCGGGTTCAGAATAGTGTTTTATTTGGTAGCTGGGAGTGCAATTAAGAGGCATGGTCATCATTCTTTCTCTGCTGCAGCACATGGGATAGTATGGGGAGCCTTTTGAAAGTAATGGAAAACCTTTTCACTCAATTTAATGCCTCTTACAGGTGGTTGAAGGACAGATTTCGGGATTTCCATTTTCCCTTCTCTTTTCCTTCTCATTTTTCTATAAATTGGAGTGTTGGGCTCATTGTAAAAGGAGAGTTTTTGGGTAACAAAGCTCTGCCAAAATTGCTTTGTGAAGCCAGTGTGTTGCAGGCCCTTGTAGTGGACTCCTTGCATGGTGATCCAGGCCCTTATCTTGTAATAGACTGAACTGTGCATACCAGGAAGCAATAAAATACAAGTTTGTGGATGTATCTTCCCCTGCTGTGTTTTCTTGCATTCTTCTTGCCCTTTTATCTTTCTACAAGAATATTGTGTCTATTATTATGTTCTTGCAGGAATTCATTATCATTGTGTGTGCTTGGAATATTGCTGTGAATGCATTTTGCTAGATTATGGAGAACTGTCATCACCTCTTCTAGTGTGCACTTTGCCTTTGTATTTCACACATTTGGAGACTACTCTCACATCCTCCTTTTCTGGTGTATCACCGCTTTAGTGTAGGATTTCATTTTATGTATTCTCTCTCCCTAGTCCCTTGGAAATTTAGATTAGAACAGTTAGCTTATCCTGCATTAGAGTAGATTGTGGCAGGTAGTTTAGGAGCAAGAACCAGCTTTCTCTGGAGGTCTATCTCAAGTAGCAAGTCCCACAACTTGGAGATAGTACCCATGTTATCCAATCACACCGTGAGTCTAAGTATATGCACAGGGTGCTGTGATTCGGTGATAACAATAAGAACATAATTTTAGAATTTTTGTGCACATCACCTCCCCTACATTAATGACTTATCCTTTATTCTAAATCCATCGACCACCTATTTTTCAAAATATTTAACATAACTAATTAGAGTCTCCCACTCAACTAAGGTATAGATGAAAAATTTTCAGATCTATTGTCAAGTCCGATTCGGACAACGTTGAGGTATGAGTGTATCCAAATGGCAAAGTTATTCATGGCATATTGAATCAATCTCTCAAGTGTATATTTGAATGGATACATAAAAATAAATCAAAGGTAATATACTATTAAAAACCATCGACCAATCTATGATAAACTACGATGCAATTATCAATGTGATTGTGAAGCAAGATCAAGGCTTAGTAAAAATATATCACTACTCAAACGATTCTCATATTTTGACATTAAGAATAAGTAATTTTTTCCAATCAAGATGATGTGTTTGTTCTTGACTCTATGCTTTCTCTTTATTGTTCGATAGAGTGAGACAATGAACCAAATATCAATTGCGAGATCCGCCAAATGCTTCATTAGAATTGCAGAAATATATAGGTGACCACTAGAGAAAACATAACACAATTTAAAATCCTTAAAAATTTCTAAAATCACAATATTTCAATTATGAAATTCCATCACTCGGGTAGAAGATCATAGGGCTTCCCCTCCACTAGTCAACAAACCATATTACAAGGATTGACAACACTCGATACCATATGAAAATAACACACCAGGAATTTGAAGCGAGATCAAAGAGAGATGATAAAAAAATAAGAAAGAATGAGATTCAATACTCTCCATGTATTCAACATACAATAGATATGCTATTATATAGCCAATGATATAGCAAAAGAACCTCCTCGTAAATAGGAACGTATACCCGGAATAGTCATGGGTGCCATAATAACAAATTATATTGTTATAAGTATATAAAAATTATGTGAACACTATGATAATTTCCTAACAGCTTACATTATGTGCAAGGAAGTGCTAACACGTCTATTTAGCATTTCATCCCTAAACCGTTATAAAATATTATCTCAATTAATTTAGTTCATCAAATACTCACTTAGGCTTATATTTGAATTTATTAAGATTTAACTCTTAAGTTAACTTAAATCCCTTTAATAATTCAATAAAGCATATCCCCAAGTTACCATATAAATTAATTAGTCACAAGGCTTCACCTAATCCTTAGTTCCACTATACCCATGATAAAAGTTCAAAAAGGCCATGTTAAATTAATTCCCATACCTAAATTAAATCACTTCTTCTCCCACAAAATGCCCTTCCACTTAAATGTGGAGGATCTAATCCCCACCCTTAGATCAAAACAATGTGATCCCTAGTTCATGGTTGAATCAAAAGCCCTAAATTTTCCCTTTTATTCTTTGCTTACCCTAATTCCTTTCATTTGCATTTTTGCAAGTTTTTGGAAAAGGGAAGATGGAAGCCATGGAGGCCATGAAGGCTAAAGAGTATTTCTAAGTCGAACTATGCGTTGTGGGTCAAGTTGTGCAAGGTAGGTCGTAAACACATTGGTAAGGAAAGGGTTTTGGGGATGGGCGGCCATGGTGATACACCCCCATATTATATATGGTGGGGTGATATAAACAAATCAAATATATATATATATATATATATATGTCTATATCTGAGTCGAACTGTGTGTTGCGAGTGCGCTGTGCAAGGTAGGCCGCAAAAACACATTGGTAAGGAAAACGGTTTTGGGATGGGCAGCCATGGCTGACCCACCCCCATACTATATATGGTGGGGTGGGTTGGCCATGGATGCCAACCCCCTTTATTGTTTTTGTTTATAATATACACAGAATGGTGGGGAGGGGTTCGGCCCTTCCCCCAAACAATATATTTCTTTGTTTAGTACTTTGTTTTAAAACCTTCAACCAAACCACTTTATATTATATTTTCATATATATATATATATATAGTTTTAATTTCAACTAATAAGTTTAGGTGGTTTTATTTGGTATAAATAAGTATATTTAAATGTGTGTGTGTGTGTGTGTGTGTGTGTGTGTTTAAATGTCTATACATTTGATAAGTTAATTTTCTTTTGAGAGAACTACACAAATGAAGGGGAAACTATTTTTTCTTTTAGTCAAGGAAGTAGTTGTGTAATCATTTTTTTACAATGCCTAAACCATTCCATTCACAAAATTGAAATAAGATGCACCTAATAGTGAAATTTTCTCAAATTTTAAAACAAAATAGAAAGGGATATGACAATAATATTGAGAAGACAAAATTTACAAATTTCTTTCTCTTTCAAATGCAAATAGAGTTTTACAAACCATCCCAAATGTGACATTCAAATTCTATAGTAATTCTAGATTTTTTTAAGAGGACAAGTTCACATTGAAAATGAGATACAACTTGCAAATTTATTTACAATTTTAAGGGAGATACATTACCAACAAAATGACATCCAAAATTTATTTCTTTTTTAAACTAATTACTTTACAAATTTAATCAATACATTTCAGATTTAAAAGGTTCCATAACAATGAGATTAACTTAAAATGCAAGTTGGAAAATCCTCCCAAAACATGGGAACAACATATAAAATTTTTACAAAATAGCTCTCTCTCTAGCCATACATATTTCCAAACCACTATTACAAAACAAGTTTGGGATAATACATTTATAAGAGCTCCTTTTTTTTACAATACAAATTCAAGGTACTCCACACAAGGAGGGAACAACACTAAAATCTCTACAAATATTTCTCTTTTTTTTGTCTCACACTAAAGTAACTCCATGCAAGACATCAGATTGAGATCCTTCATTTTCTTCATCTTCAAATCAAAACAAGGAAAGTAGCATAGGAAACACTCACCTCCTAACCTTATTCCAATGAAAAGGTGAAGCCAACCTTCTCATTGGCCCCCAAGCCCCAACAATGGAGCAATAAGGGACATTAAACAACCATGACAACTTCACAAGGCTTCCACAACATGACAAACACCCAACAACACTTGAACATATATACAAGAACACAATATAAAGAATCCATTTACAAATTTTCCAAAAAAAAACACACAAAGGCGTCCAAAATAATCCCGAAGGAGACAAGAATATGGAGTCATCTCCTTATAACTCCCAAGTGGGAAAAGGGTCCACCTAAAAACCTCCAAGTGCACTATCACAATCAAAAGAAGATCCTTATCAAGGTGACCTTCCCTCCCATGTCCTATAACATAGTTGGTCAAAGAGTAACATTATCCTCCAACATGTCCCAACGTAAAGGAAGTCCAAGACTCTCTACCATACAAATCCTATAATGGTGTCATGCCAATGGAACTCTAAAAAAATTGTATGCAAACTCTACTAGATATAGTTACTCCTCTCAATGCGATCGATGGCCCATTTGAAGTTTTGTGTGAAAATATATCATTTTCCTTTGTTCCATGAATTTTCCAGTTTTCTACAACATTCCACATATTTGGTTTTCTCACGCAGCTTTCTGTGACTTAATTTGTGGACTTCAATTTTCTGCGCTTCCATGGATTTGTGGTACTTTGTTCTCATGGACTTTTTCTACGGGTTTTTCCACGGACTTTGTTACGTGGATTTTTCGCATACTTTGTTCAACATATTTTTCTATGGATTTTTTCATAGACTTTGTTCTATGTATTTTTCTACGGCATTTTCCGTGGAGTTTGTTTTGCAGACATTTTCTACACTTTTCCGAGACCTTTTCCGTGGACTTTTTCTACGGATTTTTCCGTGGAAGTTTTTCTATAGCTTTTCCGTGGATTACATTATACGATTTTTCCATGGATTTTGTTCCACATATTTTTCTAATGACTTTGTTCTCATGGAATTTTTCTGCGGCTTTTTCTCGCAATTTTTTTGTGAAAAAATGTGCAAGTTATTACAACTATCTTGAGGGTGAATTTTTGATAACAATTTGGCAACTCACCAGGTCATCTGCCTACTAGATGATCTTATTAGTAGCCTTAAATCATCCATTGGGCATTGATTCATCCCGATGAACAAAAATCTGATCTAAAACTATGAAAAATGGTCCTTGAGCCACTTGAAACATTACTGGAACTAGAGCTGATCTCATCAAACGCTACCTCGAATGGACTATGGATGAGCAACGAAACACCACAAAACACTATGTAAAAGAGAAATATCATACATGCCCCAAGTGAAACATGTAGAGTGCAAACAAGCACTTATTCTACTTTGAAAGAAAACCTACCTACTATGTGTTAACTAGAAGTAAAGGGAAATAAAACAAATCTTACAACCGACAAGGAGAAGTACCTTCCTTTCTTCAACATATTCAGACATGCAACTAAATTTACAATGAGCATGAGTGAAAAACTTACTAATATGATTTTCCACCAAAATCATCAAGGTATCAACTAGAAATAAGACAAATACCTATTTTAGTTTCTCTACATTTACTTTTGAGAGGCATTTCAGCTGATCCTTGGAACTTTGAAGCTCATCCTCATGCTCATAAATAAGCATGACTAGTAGCAACTCTTAATCTTTATCTAATGAAGCCAAGTAATTGATTGGGCAAGGCCCGATCTTCCTCAATTTTCCCATTACATAGAAGCCGGACTTCAATAATGAAGTCTTCTTGCAGACTTTCCTAGGTGGATGGTGTGGAAGAGATGGGATCTTCGTACTCTTTTCCTTCCTCCATGGGAGTTTAGAACTCCTCTCCAATCCATAGTTCATTATTATTGATTGTAACATCCAATGAAGTTACTTTTACATCATTATAATTTGTTACAACACATTGTTGGCTCTGGAGTTCCTCTATTGTTGCTTGAAGACTAACTTGCTCTTGGATAGCCTCTTCCTCTAGCATAAAATTTTTCAAATCAAAATCTTCAATTCACTATTGCAGAGGAATATTCGGGCAATAATGTATTTTTGATAGCTCTCCTCCATTATAGATTCATCAATCAAATCATGCCTTTTAAATGAAAGAAAAAAATCTTCAATAATGATTTCTTCATTAAGTGGCTTCAACTCTTATTTGATCTCTTCCAGCTTGCTCCTCTTTAATAGGACTTGGAGCTGGTTTTCTTCCTCCCTCTTGACTGATTATGCAGCTTGGATTAGATCAACATCCTCTTCAGAAAAAGTTCCATTATGGACACTACATTCAAAGAAAAAAATTGTTGATCTTCTTGTTCTTGTTCTCCTTCTACTACAAACTCAACTTCCACCACCTGTGGTTTGACCCCCGACATCCACTGAAGGTTTAACCATCAAGGGGATTTTTTATCCCAAATCTGAGAGCCAAGCTTACCAAGATTTTGATGATTTTTTCTCTATTTTTCTCTCCATCCTGCTGCTCTCCTTGACTGGTTATCTGATTGTTTTCTCCCCAAGATTAACTTGAGACAACAATAGGATGGATGGCTTGGGTTACCATATATTTTTTAGTTGCTTCTGGTGGTGGAGAAGATTGAAATTCTTGTTTGTTTGGAGGGGATGATTGATTCAAAGGGAAAAGGGTAAAAGAAATGAGATGAGATGGAAGAATAGAAGATGGACAAGGAAATCAACACTTCGGGAAACATACTATGATGGGCTTGAATCTTGACAACTTTATCTTCTCCAAATGATAAAGCTTAGGACAGATAAAAAGGAGTGTAAGAAGATGATGAGAATGGAAAGGATAGAAGAACAAATGATGAAAATGAATGGGGAGAATTTCTATGATTCTTCATATGTTGTTTGTTTGGATCAATTGGAGTCACTAGATGTGCTTTCATATGCTTCCAAAAGCTAAAATTTTAACAGGAACACACCAACCTACTAAAATGAAGTGGTAAGGTGCTTCAAACCTATCCCATCGAGCGTGCTAGAAATGTTGTCACAAAAAAAACTACCCTCTGATTTTTCATGCTTGTATGAATGAGCAACCAATGTTTTTGGGTAACATTCAACCATCTCTCAAGCTATGTGAATTATGGGCTTGAGATAATCCTATAGAGAAGGCTAGTTCCTACTCTTAAACTACCTACCACAAGCTACTCTAAGTTTAGGTAGACTATCTTATCGTAAAATAACCTTCCAAGGGACTATGGAGAGAGATAATTGAAAATAAAGCCTACACTAAAGCGGTGATACACTTTGGAAAAGGAATTTTTGATCATAATCACAACTACTTGAAGTGGAGAGAAGTGAGAAATGGAGAAGATGGATGAGATGTGTCATCGAGAAAAAATGATTTTCACACAAAATAACACTTCAAACCCATCAAACAGAGATCCCAAAACCTACAATATAAATAGCAAAAAAAATGCATATTATGCCTTGCAATGGTGAGATAAGATACATACAATAAGCAAAGGATGGACAAAATACATTACTGAAACAAATTTTATTACTCCATGAATTCACACAAGACATCATTAGTGGGCAAGAGCTAATAAAATTCCATTACAAAGAAAAGAGATTAGGCTTAAATTCCACATTTGACCCTAGAGAAGAAAGAGAGAGGGGCAGGAGAGAAAATGACCAACTCCTCTATGAATGAGCCTGGATTACAATTTATAGAATGAGAAAGAGAGGAAAATTGCAATCCCGACATTTGGCTTCCCACCACTTACAAGATGTCATAAATGGAGTAAAATTATGGTATGTTGCTTACAAAATGATCCCATGCTTTCCCATGTGCTACAAGAGAGAAAGAATGATAATTATGCCTCTTTAATTGCACCCCCAACTACTAATTAAAACATTGTTCTAAACATGGCACGTCTTCCTTAAAATCATCATTAAAAATTCATCAATTTCTAGATTTCTTCATTGTTGTGCATCAGGCTCAGGGTCACGATTCCAAAAGACCAATTTTGTAAAAATCCGTTGAGAATTGCAAAAGTTATGATCTTCTGAGTGTGAACAACTATTTTGGGTTTTCTAGAGATTTCTTGCCTTTTACGGGATAAGGAATTTTTTTATCTGGAGATGTTTCTTTTATTTTCACCACCTAAACTCAAAAAATAATAAATACAATATTTTTGATGTATAGGATGTCATGCGCTTTTGAAAAGTCAAATTTTGTGAAAAACACAGCTCTAGGTCAAAATTATGCCTATTTGAAGTTTTGCGTGAAAAACTATCATTTTCCTTTGTTCCACGGATTTTTCAATTTTCTACAACATTTTGCAGCTTTCCATGGATTTATCTCTGGAATTCAATTTTCATGTGGCTTCCTTGAATTTCTACGCACTTTGTTCTCGGACTTTTTTTTCTACGACTTTTTCACGACTTTTTCGTGGACTTTTTCTACAATTTTTCGGACTTCGTTCTCGTGTCTTTTTCCATGGATTTTTCCAAACTTTGTTCAACATATTTTTTGTGGCCTTTTTCATGAACTTTGTTCTATAGAATTTTTTTGCGGCCTTTTCCACAGACTTTGTTCTATGGATTTTTCCACAAACTTTTTTTGCGGATTTTCTGTGGCTTTTTCTACGAAGTTTGTTCTGCGGCTTTTTCCATAGACTTTGTTCTGCGATTTTTCAACTCCATTTTTCTGTAGCATTTTCTACATTTTTTCACAAAAAAATGTGCAAGTTATCAAAATTATCTTGAGGGGTGAATTTTGGACAACAATTTAGTAACTCTGTCGGGTCATCTTCTTGCTAGATGATATAATCATTTTCTTGAATCATCCACTAGTTCTTAGTATTTAGTTTTTAGTTATTTTTAAAACTAAAAACTTGTTATAAATTTAATCTTCTATAAAATTGCAGCAGAACCTTATGATTTTTACACCATGCAACCACTATGACGGATATTGTTGAATGGAAACCATGCATGATCATAAGTGACAGATAAGTGCAGTTAACATTAGTTGGTGGGTGGATTAAACTCCTATTAAAATCTAGGTTAAATAGGGTGCAAAATCTTATTTGTTTCACTATCCTGCATCAGAAGATTCATTTCCATTGCTGCAGCAAAAAGGTGGAATCTTTTTCCAAACATCCATATTACTTGCAAGCACTGGTAAGATTTTGAATGCTTTGTTTGTAATTTTTGTAGTATGGTTCTTTATGGATTTTTGGCAAAGAGTTATGAGGGTTTATTGTCAAGGTTATGGGCATTTAGAATATTTTTATCTCTACATTTTTAAGTTTATTTACTAAAATTTGTGTAGGATGTCATTTTAAGGATTTTGGGCAGATGAGTTTGTAGGGTGTTGAGATAACAGATATATATCGAGTCTAATTACTTGATTCAATTTTGTAATCATGAAGTCTCGAGTAGAGATGATAATTGGTGTCAAATTCAACGAGTTACATAGAAAAACATGCATGCAACAATGAATAAACCATGCATATTGTCATTAATTACTTATAATTAGTCTTTGAGATTAAATATTATTATTGAGGAGTTTGATGTTTATAAATCTCTAATTGACCTCAAATCATAGTTTGGTGGATGAGAATATAACTAATAGAGCTCAATATACAAGATAATAATTACCTTATATTCACGTATGAATGAATGTATGCATACTTTATTTTAGGAAAAGCAAAAAATTAGCTCAAATATCTTAGACTTATCTATCTTAAAGCCATTGGCCTATCCTCATGATTTGCAAGTTGGATGTTCATACACTATTATGATTTATCATTGATTGTTCCTAAATTCTTATGATCTACAAGCTAGTTGTGCACCCATCTTATGGCTTTCCTTGGTAGGCTAATCCCCGCATTATCCTAATATCTCCATAGCGCTTTAGTTCCCTTATTTGGGATACTCAATGAGAAACTTTGACTAAGACATATTTTTATCATGGTTGAGCTATTAGAGAAATAACATAAACAAATAACATTTATGCATTTTATGCCAATTAGTTTACATACAAATACATAGTTATAATTGTAAAAATAGGCTTATGTTCTTGTTTCTTGCAATGAAAAATTTGTATTTCTTTCTAATTCAAGTCTTTTAACAAAATAGGTTACCCTGTAATAAGGGTTAATTAACAAACCGAATATAAATACCCCCTTTTTAGTTATATTTCCCAATCATAGTTAGGTGGATGAGATTATAACTAGTCACTTATGTTCATTTTTATTATATCGATATACAAATTGGAAGGATTTTTGATAGGTATTCATTCAATTTGTTATTTGTTATTCTTAAAATTCTACCTTGAAATGTTTAGCTTCTAATATTATTCTTTCTTCCAGGTGTACTTTGATAATCTTGGTGTGTGATGCACGTGATTGAATTTATCTTTTGGACTGGTATCATACCCAAATTAGTGACCTATGTGTCATTTTGGTAATGTAGTTATTGATTATTACTCTCATAAAAGGAATACAAAGATATATATATCTCAAAACATAAATAAGTACTCTAAACCATGCATAAAATCATAGATATATCTATTGTTCTATCTAAACCATTAAAGAATTGGTTATTTTAATTTCATCTCATTTGGGTTTAAAATTTTGATTGAGACTATTTTCATTATTGTATAGAGTGTTAGATTTTGTACACAAATGGTTTCCATGAGGTTTTTCAAGATGAATAATAAAATTAGGAATATGTTGCACTTGTTCTCCTTACGCTCTATTCCCAACATGGGTGCCCAAATTTGTGCTGACCTTTCACATGGGCTACATTTTTAGACAACACTTATACCCTTTAAATTTGCAAGTTGTGTAACCAAAATATCAATATAAGAAGGCTTCATTGTCTACTTACAAAATCCCTTATTAAAATGATCAAAAATGAATTGTGTGGTTAATCACTTGCTCATTAACCAATGTATATAATTCCCCTATAGTAATTCTAATTACTTTCCATTTGATTTTTCATCTTGTTTCTCAATTTTAATTTTTTCACATTTTATTTCCCAGTGCGAAATTTTCTTATCATTGAAATGAGCATTGTTAATCGGTGCTCCAACTTGAATACTAACAAATGATCTTCAAGATATTTAGTTGCCACAAACAAATACAAGTGTAGACTAGGTTAACACATATTTTACAACAACACCCACTCAAATAAGTGGATTTAATACATCTATGCACATGTGGTCCATAGAGGTTCGTGCTCTAGAAAAATTAACCCTTCGTGAATACCACAATGGAAGGGGAGATGGTTCCATGTTTGCATTTGATTTTGTAGTTCGGGAATGGAAGGGAAATCCACATCACCGTTTCAATGAGGTTGCAAAGCATTATATGAGTAGATTGAAAATGGGAAGCTATATACAATTTCCAATGTGAGGATTGTTTATGCAAAGCTATGTTACAACCATTTGAACAATTCTTTGGATATTTTCCTATAACCATCCTCAACCATAACTCCACTCATATAAAATGAGGATACAATACTTTCCCATAACTTTCACTTCACCAAAATAAAGGACATACCCGCAAGCTTTTTCGTTCTCTCTATTGATATGAATGGCATTATTCTTGCATTGTCACCATGCTCAACTATTCAAAGGCATGACAAGTATGAAACAAAGATAAGAACTCCGCAATTAATAGACATGTCGATTCAATGTCACTATCACTTTGTGGGGGCAACACTTAGATGAGATAAGAAAAGAACTTGAGGAATTTTTTTCTATACCACATCTTTGTGTCTTTAGTTTCAATGGGACCTCATTTGACACTATTTCAAATACCAAATGTTACATCAACCCTCTAATTTCATCTCCTTTTTTTTAATGAAAATGGATCTTATATTATATTAATGTAATAACATATAACATATCTTTCAACAAAAAAGAGGGTAGGATGAGAGCATGCCATAAAACCATGAAAAGCTAGGACGAGCCTAGAAAATAATGAGTCAAACTAGACCAAGCCTAGAGAGTACAACAAAAAAAGGAATCTCTTGTCAACACTTAAAATGAACTATTAAGAAGAAGTAGTAAACATGCCCAAGGCAGGAAACTCTCGATCTTCCGACCACCTCGAACTAGGTAGGTCCTCCCGCCTTCGAGAAGCTCCCATCCAACAATAGATTTATTTCCTTGGGTCAATTTCCCCACGCATAGGAATCGAGAGGTAAAGGAAAGGGAATTTTTAGAAAGTGGTGGAGTTGAAGGTGGGTCCCAAGCATCCTATTATGAATCAGTGGCAGAAGGAGAGCCCCACCCATGTTGGCAATTTGGTGATCCCTAGCCTTGTTCGCGATCGATGAATGCGAAGAGAGCCCCACTCATGCCGGAGAGGTGGTGAGCCCTAGCTTTGTCGGTGAGCTGAAAAATGAAAAGAGAGCCATGGCCATGGTAAATGCAAGTTAGTGAGTGGATATCCCAATGTAATGACCCTAGAGAGAGGTGGGTGTAGGCTGAAATCATGGCACTAATATCGTTGCACCGAAACAACGGTTTGAAGGTGGGAGCTCCTGGTGGGAGATGGAGGAACTCAAGCAACATTACATAGGGCTTACCCATAATGGCGTAGTAGGGTCTAAACTTGATCCACCTCCAGCACCACCTTGTTTTCCTGAACTTGAATATGTAGAAGCACATTAGAGATCACCATAGATTTATTATAAATCGAGAAAGATTGATGAGATGTAAAATTAGTAAAGAAAAAAATTATTTCTTTCCACATCCAAAATAGAATCCCCCTTTGAAAACATGCCAAATTTGGGTGACCATAGGAAGAATCTCGGGTTATCTCCCAAGAGGACATGCCGCCAAGTGAAATAGTGGTGTCGTGAGGGAAAAAAGTAATGGATCTAGTTCCAAGCAATTTGAGCTTTGGGACAGAACCAGAAGACATGAAAAAGTGTTTCCAGATATCCATAAAGGGGTAGTTGGGATTTGGGATTCCAATTTGAACAAGATGAGCCTCGATAGGAAGATCTTGGTGTATAATAAACCAAACAAAATGATAAATTTTGGGCTCCACACATATAGTCCAAATAGTCTCAAATCATCTACCATGTTGAGTATGGAGCTAAATTCTTCACAAGAAAATTACTTTTACAATGTTACTATTTTTTACAATAACTAACATCGGTTAAGGTGTAACCTTCGTCACTCTGGTTAGGCCGATTAGGTTAGGGTGTAACCATCGCCATTCGGTGTAACCACCATCGCCACCCGTGTAATGACACTTTTATTTTTGGATGAAGTTTAGATTAAATCACTTGTTTTAAAGTTGATTTATTATTTGTAAAAGTAAAGATAAGTTTCCTAAAATAGACTCACATGCATGTATGCATTGTTTGGAGTGTAAGGCAAGTAAAGTAAGAAGATAGCAATTAGTTTGTATGATGTTTTCCTTGGTGAGCAAGATTGTGGAGCTAAGTGAGGAAAGAGCATTGAACATCCATAGAGGTGTTGGAAGATAATAGATCTTCATTGTATTTCCTCTAAAGCACTAAATAATAATATTGGCCATTTCTTGGTGGACGTAGCCCACACTGGGTGAACCACGTTAAATCTGGTGTAATCTTTCTCTTGTTTATTTTATCTTCTAGTTATTTCCGCATTGATTTCTTGTATGCTTTATCTAATTATACATCTGTGCAACATTGTTATATGGTTTAAACCCAACAACTGGTATCAGAGCTTTGTTTGGAGGTTTTGTGTGTTGACAAGAT
Organism: Taxus wallichiana var. yunnanensis; assembly: GCA_018340775.1. NCBI lineage: Eukaryota > Viridiplantae > Streptophyta > Pinopsida > Cupressales > Taxaceae > Taxus > Taxus wallichiana. The sequence goes on along the minus strand of CM031240.1, from coordinate 952,217,172 downwards.
TTACTCACAGAGGGTTTTCTAATTGAGTGGGAGCAGAGCAATGATGGAAAAGATAGTAAATACCAAGTAGAGAAATTTGACGGTCGTAATTATCAACTATGGAGAATGTAGGTGGAGGATTATTTGTATAGAAGGATCTATACTTATCGTTTGATGAGAAAGGAAAGCCAAGTTCGATGAAAGATGAAGAATGGAAGGTTCTTGAAAGAAAGGCTCTGGGATCTATAAGATTGAGCCTGGGTGGCTTCAATTTTATAGATGCAAAAACCATGGTAGAGTTGATGAAATCTTTAGCAAATTTGTATGAAACTCCTAGTGCTTCTAACAAGGTATATTTGATGAAAAATTGTTTAATTCTAAGATGCAAGAAGGTGGATCTGTGTCTAATCATTTGAATGATTTTTGGTCTATTGTTAATCAATTAAAATCGGTAGAAATTTTGTTTGATGATGAAGTGAAAGCACTTTTATTCTTATGCTCTTTTCCAGATAGTTGGGATAATTTGGTAATGGTTGTTAGTAATACAACAACTGCTTCTAAAGGTTTGAAATTTGATGATGTGGTTAGTGTAATCCTTAATGAGGAAATATGTAGGAAAAGCTCAGGAGAATCATCATCTGGAAACACTTTAACTATAGAAAGTAGGGGAAGATCTAAGGAGAGATCATCCAAGAGAAAGAAGAATGGGAGATCAAAGTCAAGACATGGCAGATCTAGATCCAGGTATAGAGATTTACTTTGCTGGAATTGTGGAAAGAGAGGACACGTAAAGAAGGAGTGTTGGTCCAAGGAAAACAAAGAGAATGTATCAGAAAAAGAAAAAGGTAAAGAGGAAAACATTGCAAGTGAGGTAAAGCAAGATGCCCTTATTCTCTCCTTGGATAATAGATTAGAATCTTCGGGTGTTATATTCTGAGCTTCTTTCCATGCTACCCTAATAAGGGTTATTTAAGAAATTATGTTCAAGATGATTTTTGACATGTTTATTTAGGTGATGATGAACCATGCAATATTACTGGTAAAGGTGATGTTTATCTAAAGTTGCATAATGGAAATACATGGGTATTGAAAGATGTGAGGCATGTGCCAAGCCTCAAAAGAAATCTAATATCTAGGGGCAACTTGGTGAATCTGGATGCGTGGTTACATTCACAACCAACTCTTGGAAGGTTACCAAGGGATCTCTTGTTGTGGCAAGAGGAAAGAAGGTAGGAACTTTATATTTGTCTACCTATATTACTGATTCCTTTTCTGTGCTATCTACTACAGATTCAGATGCAAACATGTGGCATAATTGGCTAGGTCATATGAGTGAAAAAGGAATGCAGATATTAAAGGAAAAGGGTAAGCTATCAGATTTGAAACAATTAGATCTTGAATTTTGTGAGCACTACATATTTGGAAAGAAGAAGAGAGTGATATTTCTCAAGGTTGGGTCAACAAAGAAGGAGCCTAAATTAGAGCTTGTACACTCGATGTGTGGGGACCAAATTGGTAGCTTCTATCGAAGGATCCCAATATTATGTGACTTTCATTGATGATGCCACAAGGAAGGTATGGATCTATTGTATTAAGTGTAAATCTGATGTTTTTGAAACTTTTAAAAATGGAAAGCCCTTGTAGAAAATAAAACAAACTTAAAATTGAAGTGCCTTAGATTTGACAATGGTGGTGAGTACTACAAATGAAGTATTTTGATGATTTTTGTTCGTAGAAAATGGAATACAAAGAGAAAGAATAGTTCAGAACTCCATATGAGAATGGAGTTACAAAAATAATGAACAGAATAATCATGGAACGTACTAGAATCATGAGGATACATGTCGATTTTCCTTTGAAGTTTTAACGGTATACTTGATAAATCATGGTCCATCAACAACACTAGATGGTGGAATACCGAAGAATCTTGGTCCTGAAAGGAGGTAAATTATTTTTTTCTTAGAGTTTTTGACTCGAAGCTTTTGTGCATGTTGATAGAGAAAATAGAAAGAAGTTGGATGTTAATTCTAAGAGATGTACTTTCATTGGTTATGGCTCTAGTGATTTTGGATATCGATTTTGGGATTTAGAAGATTCTAAGATTGTTAGGAGTCGTGACGTTAATTAGAATGAAAAGAGAATGTACATGGATCAGGTTTTGGTGCGTAAATGTGAACAAGTTGAGGAGATTGTGAAGGAAAATCAACTTTCAAACCTAAAGCAGACTTACATGTAGACACCAACGTCAATTCTATAGAGACCTCCATCGGTCAAAGGCTAGCAACTGGTGTTAGAAGTCCCAGACTTGATGTCGGTCAACAGCGAGGAGGAACCACAGGTGGTCAAGAGTGATCGGCGGTCGGTTAGGAACTGACCGATAGAAATTTGACACAAACATGCAAATAGGCAGAGATAATGAGCCTCGACACCTCATATTTCAATGAGAAGGTCACAAAGGGTAAGTAGACCTCCAGAGAGATTTTCACCTTCACTTTCTTATTTATTACTGACTGATAGTGGTGAACTAGAAAGCTTTGAAGAAGCAATGCAGGTAGATACCCACGAGTAGTGGGAGCATGACATGGATGAGGAGATGGACTCCTTGGAACAAAATCAGACATGGGATTTGGTCAAGTTGCCAACAGGTAAGAAAACACTGCAAAACAAATGGGTTTATAGGATCAAGGAAGAAGAGGGTGGACTGAAGAGGTACAAGGCAAGGCTTGTGGTAAAGGGATTTACACAAAAAGTAGGTATTAACTTTGATGATATTTTTTCTCCTATAGTTAAGATGACTTCTATTCGTATTGTTCTAAATTTGGTTGCAACAGAAGATTTGCATTTAGAAAAGCTTGATGTTAAGACAATTTTCTTCATGGTGATTTGTAGGAAGAAATTTATATGTAAAGAACCACTTGGTTATGAAGTCAAGCTTAAGGAAAACTTGTGTGCAGATTGAAAAAGAGCCTACATGGGCTCAAGAAATCCCCAAGGAAATGGTATTTGATATTTGACATATTTATGCATGAGCTTGGTTATATGAGATGTGAATCGACCATTTTGTTTATTTTAAAAAGCTTGAAAATGGGAGCTATGTTATTTTGTTACTTGTATGTGGATGATATGTTGATTGGATTTGGATCTAGCATGTAGGACATTGGTAAGCTTGAAGAAAGGTTATCTCACACATTTTCAATGAAGGATTTGGGAGCTGCAAAGAAAATCCTTGGCATGCAAATTAATAGAGAAAGGAAAAATAGAAAGTTATATTTGTCTCACGAAGCTTATATCAATAAGGTTTTGGAAAGGTTTAACATGTAAAAATCAAAACCTGTTGGTACACCTATGGCTGGACACTTCAAATTGAGAAAATATCGTGTCATTCATCACAAAAGGAGGTTAAGTACATGTCACATGTTCCCTATGCTTCAATAGTAGGAAGTCTTATGTATGCCATGGTTTGTACTAGAGAAGACATTGCACAGAAGTGGGAGTTTTCAGAAGGTTTATGGCTAATCCAAGTAAAGAACATTGAAATTAGTCCAATGGATTCTCATGTATTTGAGAGGTATATCCAAAGATCATTGAGTTATGTTATCGAGGGTCGATACTTCTTTACATGGCTATGTTGATTCAGATATGGCGAGATCTAGATGAAAGGAGAAGCACTACTCGATATATTTTCACAAGATGGTACGGAAGTTAGCTAGATTTCGAGATTGTAGAAGGTTGTGGATTTGTCTACTACAGAGGAAGAGTATGTTGCAGCTACAAAAGCTAGTAAGGAGATGATATGGATGAGTAGGTTCATGAAAGAGTTGGGTAAGGAGCAAGAGGATTGCAGATTATACAGTGATAGTCAGAGCGCGATCCATCGGCAAAGAACTCAACATTTCATTCAAGAAAAAACACATTCAGTTGAGGTATCACTTCATACGGTAGGTGTTGGAGGATGGACAACTGAAGTTAGAGAAAATCCATACGGATGAGAACCTTGCAGACATGCTAATGAAGCCATTAGTAAGGGAGAAGGTAGAGCTTCACTCCGCTTCTATTGGTATTTAATTTTAAAGACTTGAAGAGGAAGAAACAGGCCAAGGAAAATAAACCAAGGATGGTGATGTACAATCTGATTCAACAATTGATCTCCAAGTGGGAGATTGTTGAGTATGGAGCTAAATTGCTTCACAAAGAAACTTGTTTTTACAATGTTACTATTTTGACAAAGAATCGGCGTTGGTTAAGCCGCATCCGTCATCGGTCCGGTTGGGTAGATTAGGTTGTGGTGTAACGCCGCCACACACAGGTAACGACGCTTTTATTTTTGGCCGAAGTTTAGAATAAATCACTTGTTTTAAAGTTGATTTATTATTTGTAAAAGCAAAGATAAGTTGCCTAAAATAGACCCACGTGCATATATGCATTGTTTGGAGTGTAAGGCAAGTAAAGTAAGAAGATAGAAATTAGTTTGCATCACTCCAAGAAAATAGGTACTCTATCCACAAATTTTCCACAATTTATTTGTGGGTATTTTATTCAAAATTGTGAATCCAAATCATGGACTCCACCAACAATTTTTTGAAAAGCATTAAATGTGGCAAAAATTGTTAAAAATCCACAATTAAAACAATAGTGAAAAAATCACAAAATTTTAATTGTGGTATTTATCACACTTTTAATATTATGACATATCTACAATTAGAAAAAGTAATGTGACACTTCCACAATCTTTTAAAAAATTGGTGCATCTACAATTTTAAAATTGTGAGTTGTACATTAATAATTAAATGTTTGTTACATCACAATTTTAAAAATATTACTATTTCAATAATTCTTTAATGTAAATTATGCAATTAGTATAATTTTTAAAACAAAATTTTGATATATTTATAATTTCGTATCTTTTTTTTGACATTGTATGTTAACATTTTTATATAATATTAAAATAATATATTTTATATTTTATTTTAAATTATTATATTAAACCATAAGGAAATATTATCTTTAATAAAAGATCAAAATTATTACAAATTAAAATATATATTTTATATAAAATCAAAAATATTAAAACACATTAATACTCCAACATGCATATTAAAAAATATTATTAAATAATAATATAAAATAAATTTGAAATTTTTAAAAATATATTATATTTTTTAATCTTTATGAAATAATGGTAAATATATAAAGTTATTTTTAAATATTTTAATAAATAGATTTTAAAATAATATTTTGTCCCCAAGATTTTTTTTTTTTTTTGAAAGTTAAATTTGTGATTAAATATATAGAAACAAATATTTTACAAGGTAGACAATTCCAACAAGGTCTATAAAATATGGTACTCTAGAAAAATTAGATACTCATATCTTTCAAATTGTGATTATATTGTACAATTCTAAAATTAAATATTAAATTATCCATGTACTCTCTACACTAAATTAATAGATATTTGGTTTTAAATATAAATTATAAAAATAAATCTTCTATAATTTTCTATACTCAAATGATAAATCATTTCCAACTAAATTATGAATGTGGCTCATTAGGAGGTGGTAAAATTCAAAATATCAATCCCAATCTTCCTCTATATAACAATCCACTAAAACATTATTAAAAACCTTAATTTATTGGGATCCAATGTAAAAATATAAATACTCGTGATTTTGGAATGATATTTTGATATTCGGATGAAATGAATACTTCTCAACATAAAACTTAATAAAATATGTAATATTACAAACCTAATCATTATCAATACCCACTATGACCTTTCCCCGCAATTACAATAGTACAAAGAACACCACTTGTAAAAAGGAACCTCGATATAGGCTACCCATGATTGGTCTCGCTATTGGATTTGAAATCGTTCCAGGAATATTTTATAAAAAAATTGTAGATATATCCATTAAGAGATTTGTAGGACCTCTACTTAAAACGCGGATCTGCAAAAGATATGTAGATGTATAAAATGAATAAAACATTGTCCAACCACAAAGCTTTTAAAATTTGATTGAGATAATAATAAAAATGGGATTAACGCATTGAGGGTAGAAACTTGAAATGCTCATTGATTCATCTGCCGCTATCTTTCACCCACTGAAATTTTAACACTAAATACTTCATATTTAAAGACTTCCTTCATATTTATTTTTATTAGAGAAATTTTAGGTTTTGACTCTTGTGGATCACGCCTCGAATCATGGAAATTTAGGTTTTCATTTATTATCACAGGAGTGAGTTCATGGATCAATAGCTCAAGCCTTGGATTGTTTCTATCAACGGAGCATAAAGTGGTGTTATTTTTTATGATATCTATTTTGTTATAAATATTTAATGATAATTATCATTGTAAAATTAAAACAATTATATTTATGAAAAAGAATTTATAATAATTCTAATTCCAGAATCATTATTATATATGAAATAATATAGGAAAAAATTAATATAATATTGATTCTATAGAATACTATATCTTATTTAATAAGAATTCAAAATAATAGTGCGAGTATTACACATTGTTCCCAAAATATTACTTTTTAAATATAATTTAGTTACGAGTGTCTAATTTGTAGTTATGAATAATATATTGATATTGGGGTGAGTTTAGGATATAATATAGTAAATCTAAAATATTAATTAGAATAATGTGGATAATCCATAATTATTAATGTGAGCATGTAAATTTTGCACTAATATTTAAAATTAACATTAATTTTAATTTGCTATAATTTTAATGGGTTTGAGTTATAGATTTATATTTGCATGTGATAATGTGAGTTATCCACAATTAAAAAAATGGATATGGACAATCCACAAATTTAAGTTTACTATTACTAAAGTGTGGATTATATATATCATATTGATCAAATCTATCCATTTGTTGTTGATAATTCTCATTATTTCTAGAACAATTTATTTTTCATGGATAATACTATGGGTAAATAAACATATTTCTAGTCATGTTTATTCTTCAAATATTTTTTTGATGTTTATAATATCTACAACTATTTTTCTTTCGTATTATTATTATTTATATATATATATATATAGTGAATAATATACAACAAATATAGTTTAAGTTTGTTGAATTTTCACAATTTTTATTTGTAAAAGTTAAATAATGTATATATAATTTGTATTTAAAACTTACAAATTGTGTGAAAATTCAAATGAGTGGACTTTTATTTGGATTGTAGTACGTAATATATATAAATCTATTTTCAAATGTCTATCTTTTAGTTTCAAAACATGATGAGAAATCATGATTTACTCTAAATAAAATTTGAAGGATGTGGATAAATATGACTCTTACAAAGTAGTGGAAATAATTTTCAAAAATTGAGAAAATGCCATTTGTCAACAATTAAATTTCAATAATGTGGATCTTTAACAAATTATAAGGTGAATTTTATGAAATTGTGGAACATCTACATTTTATTTATAGAAGCTATCCATTTAATGTTGACAATTCACGAATTTTCTACAAAATCATTATTTTGTGGATAACAATGTCGATAAATTAGCTTAGTTCTAGTAGTGTTAGCACAAATAATTTTCCCTTTACGTTAAATGTGAATAAGCCCGAGGCCTCCAGATTTGCAAGGAAGACAACATATATCTCGGGCTAATAAAAATGATGTAATGCACTCAACACTTGGAGCAAAAGGAAAGGAGGATTCTAGAATACTATCCATCATCCCTTCAATCGTTATTACCCTCTACTTTGATACCACCTACACTACTACTTTACTCAACACTTTTTGTATCTAAAGTGGAATTGTCATTCAAGGGGTATCAAATGTATTCATTTTTACTGAAAATAAAATTTCCCACAAAAGGCTACCATTCATGATATAAATTCTACAAATATAAAAGGTCTTCATGTATACATGTTTAGTTTTGAAGTCATGATATAAGATTTGAAACTTTATATGGACAAATCTATAACAAATTTAAATGTTCACATATAACATTTCAATATAATGTTTCATCTATATTCCTACATAACCACTTTCAATCAAACCCCTTATCGATCATGCAAAAAAAAATATTTTGTCAACAAAAGACCAACCAAACAACCAATGCAACACTAACACAACTACTCCAATATAATTGCAAACCACATCAACTACCAAAGCAACTAACTATCCAATTACGTATCAAATATATTCATGCTAAGTGTAGAAAAAATGGCCACAAAAGACCACCACTCATGATATAAAATTTGCACATGTACCTGATTTGCAAATGTACAAATTTGTAACAAGTTTGAAATATAGAGATGATACCTTTAATCAGATTGCACCATCTATATTCCAACCCTTACAAAATCAATCACACCTCTTATCAACACATGCACATGCATGGAAGTCTTCATGTATTCGTGTTAAGTTCAAATAAAATAGTCCATAAAACGTTACCACTCAAGATATAAGATTTGTAATTATATACGTAGGAATTTGTAACAAGTTTGAAATGCAGAAATGATGCCTTTAACTAAAGTGGTTCATCTATATTTCTACACTTACAAAATATATCTTTTCAACACACATGTTCAATATTACCATTTTATTATTGCTCGCTTCTTTATGTAAACCAACAAAGCATTTTTACCGACATATATATACCTAGATTTTTAAAATGTTGAGAAAGAACCATGCAATTTATAGTTCTTTCCATCCAAAGCTTTGTACATTATATCACTTTTTTGCATATTGAATTGTTTTAAGGGTTAGACCTCATGTTTACGCTTTTTAAATGAAGTGGTTCATCTATATTTCTACACAACCAAAAACAATCACACCCCTTATCAACATCAACTACAAAAGTAATAACTATCCCTCCAAATAAAACAACATATACCATTCGGCGTTTACATTGCATTGTACACATGCGATTGCTACTTATTAGGTAATATTGTTTCAAAAACAATAAAAAACAATTTCAATCTATTTCATTTGACTCCATAATGCTACATTGAATAACATTATTTTGTTACATTTAACAATTTAATAAAAATTAAGAAATATAAATTTACGGTTTATAATTTCTAAGCTATAAAATACGATACGAAAAATGAATGAAAACGGTCAACGCAGAAGAAATGAGGGGCTGTCAAATCCAAGCGCGGACCTAATTAGGGATGACCACGCCACGTGTTTGATGGTCGGTCACGTATGTATCCTGTCCGAGTCTTATATGACGATGAAAATAAGCCTCCGCGTATTATGACCTTAAACAGACAATTTTAATTTGACCTTAATCATTTATTTTCCGCTCTAAAATAGTATCCTAATTAAACAACTCATTCATCGAGAGAGAAAACCATGTTATGACAGCACGACGCTGTTTGAATCCAAAGAGACGTGGTGGACTAAAATAGAAAAAAAGAATCGAACACGAAATTCAATCTCAGTCATTGATTTTGAATACATGGCGGCTCGGCCAAGACTTTGCATCATATAAATAGCAGCTCGGAAGAAACATTAGCCAGTCCTCGTCTACCTTTGTAACTCGGGTTTGCTTTTTTATTTTCCTATCAGTTATCACTTTATTCATTCTCTTCAACCAAATCTATTAAAATGGCCATTCCCGTGATAGACATGAAAAGTATTGATGGAGCAGACAGAGAGGCCATCATGGCTAAAATAGCAAAGGGATGTGAGACTCCCGGATTCTTTCAGGTACGCCTCATTGGAATCCTTTTTTAATTTACATTATGTGATCGTTCTTGTTCTATATATCATAGTAACTGATCGGATTTTATTTCAGCTTATAAACCATGGGATAGACCACGGTCTTTTGGACCGCGTGAAGCTGGTGTGCGCACAACAGTATAACATTAACAGAGAGCAAAGCTTCAAGGATTCTTTACCCGTGAGGGCGCTTAACAAGGCCATCGCTGCTGAAGCCGAGGGCAACAAAGTTGACAAGATTGAGAATATGGACTGGGAAGATGTTTTCCAGGTACACGAGATGCACGACACAAATTCATGGCCTTCCGAGCCCAAAGATTTCAAGTACGTACTACTGCACCAACTTATGCAATTACCTTAATGGTAATACTTATGAATCTACTTGAATGAGCAAAATCTGATCGAAAACATATTATTTCTAATTGATGCAGGGAAACGATCGAGGAATTCCGCAGCCAGATATTCGCACTCACGGAGAAATTGCTAGAGATAATAAGTCTGAATTTGGGGCTGGAGAAAGGGTATGTGAAGGAGGCATTCGCGGGTGGAGATAAGCCATTCTTTGGAACCAAGGTGAGCCATTATCCTCCCTGCCCTCGACCAGACCTGATAAAGGGCATCCGTCCCCACACAGATGCAGGCGGCCTCATTCTTTTATACCAAGACGACGAGGTTCCGGGGCTTCAGGTGCTCGACAATGGCAGATGGATCGACGTACAACCGCTGCGATATTCAATTGTTGTGAACACGGGAGATCAGTTGGAAGCAGTGAGCAACGGTAAATACAAGAGCGCGTGGCATCGGATTCTGCCCACCAAAAACGGCAATCGTTTATCAGTGGCATCATTTTATAACCCGTCGTATAAAGCAGTGGTGAGCGCTGCACCTGAATTGATTAACGGTAACATCGCTGATGGCTTGTCTTCCTACCCCAAATATTTGTTCGGCGATTATATGCGGGTATATAGTGAACAGAAATATGAAGAAAAAGAGCCACGGTTCCAAGCCATGAGAAAGCCCACTGAGCAGATCTCCTACTAGAAATGGGCAGGGTGCCATTCTACATAATAAATAAGAAAATAAGTCTTCACATTCATTCTATATTATAAAATGTTTTAAATCAATTTGATCGGTGAGAATAAAGGACTTCTCTTTGTAATTCCACATACGAGGTCAGGCGCATGATGTAACAATTTTGAAATATTTCTTTATTTTTAATATAAATATCTATTTACAACCAATAATTGTATATGGTAGAACAAAAATGTTTCACAATATTTCTAAGTATTGTAAAAGGAATGGTCAATTATAAACTATAGATTTCACATTTTATAAAATATGATAGAAAAGTTTAGCTCAATTGGTCATTCTTATTCTCTCTCTCTCTCTCTCTCACACACACACACACACACACACACATCATGTCTTTTGGAAATTTGGATTTCAAAAATTCTATTTGTATGCAAATTAGTTTATTTAATTTGTAAACACATAAAAATAATATATTATAATTATTATGTCAATAAAAATTACATTCCAAAATAAGTAACCCTCCTATTAATGTAATAGTTTTTTAAAATGTATTTTTCTTTTTTTATTTGTTAACAATGATTTAATAGATAATATGTAAAAGAAGAAAAAACCCTCAAACAAATTTATTCCACTAAAATAAAAAATACATTCAACTTTTTACATTCCCAATACGAGATCACTCTGCATTATCAATAACACATTTTTGAAGGTTACAATGTGTTTTCACCCTTTTTAAGTTTGATTCGGGTTTAAACCTATAACCAAACAAGGAATAAAAAAGAGACTACAAGTGGTTAACAAACTTCTAACATCAATTATTGTATAACAAAATAACACAATAATATGTGCAACAAATATATCCAATTCAAGAAAATATTATAGAAAAGTCTTATCCAATTATTTTTAAATACATATATATTTTTAAACTCAAATTAATGGCTCCGCTACTCCACTCTACTCTATGGAATTTTCATAAGTTCTTCTCATTTTTAGGCTTTGGGCTACGTGGCGAGCTCGCGCTCGTTTGGGTCTCTGCCTTTGGACCAATTCTTGGAAATGTGCTAGGATGACACTTGGCACTCTCCACTTACACTTCTATAGTTAGCCAATTTTGACGCTTTTCCTCTCCACCCCTTGAATCTCTTTGACTATTTGCTACGTGGAGGGATGGCACAAGTTTGAGTTCCTCCCTTTGGATTCTATTTGAGAGAATCTTCGTTAGGACACGTGGTCTCTTCCACTGCCTCCTCCATACTTAGTTGTTTTTGGGCCCTTCCCTTAACCGTTTTGAGCCCGAGGACATCGGATCTTTGTCGTTCTTCTTTCTTCTTACTTCTAGCTCCTTTGTAGCATCTTCCTGCTTGTCCAACCCTACTATTTGATGGTTTTGCCTGCCTGTAACTTGGAGAATGGATTTAAAGCGTAGAGATGGCCCGATAGAGTCACTTCTTTCTATACAGGATCCTTTGCTCTTTCTTCATCTCCACCACTTCATTGTTGAATCTTTTTTGTAACCAATTACAAGATTTGAATGCATTTTCTCGGGTTCCTTCTATGTAGGGTCATGATTCGATCCAATATTTAGCTCGGGAAAAATATGGATAACAATTTGGTGACTCACGAGGACATCTACCTGCTAGATGAAGAGATCAGTTTCCTTGTCATATCTATTGGGCATGGAGTCAAGAATAACAGGATGATACTATTTTTACCTTTGGTTCATGACCCAGACCTCCGGCTCTCAAATTTCATAAGAAAATCTCGAAATGAAGATTTTTGAGAGTAGAAAATTGTTTTAAAATAGGGCTTCATCTGTTTTTCTGAATGAACTGCACAAGAGCAACAAAACAACACCACGACTATGTAGAAAAAATAAATCATACATGTTCCAAAATGGAACACACTGAGCATCTAAAGCACTTAGGAGAAAAACAATCTACACTACAACAAGACAATGTGCAGAAGCACTTAGAGGAAAGAGAAACTAAACTTATATGTACAGGGTGAGACTTCCCTTTTAGTAGCAATGCTTAAGATAGATCCCATTCACTGGAATCTGCAACTCTTCGCCCTCCAATGTAGACAATTGGAAAGCATTACTACTTTTGCATCTTGTTATCATATAGGGGCCACTCCAAATGGCATTGAACTTAGAATTTCTCCCTGGTTTTGCTCAATCTGCATCCCATTTCAAAACTAGGTCCCCTTCTTAGAAGGTCCTTGCTCTAGCCTTCTTGTCAAAGCATATTTTAATTGAGGCCTAATACTTTTCCATTGTTTGAAGTGCATGCTCTCTAGTTTCTTCTAATTCCATCAACTCTGCATACCTAGCCTCCATTGGTCCAAATTTAGACATCTCTAGTTGCTTCTTAAGATCCAATGTTGGTAATTTAAGTGATATAGGAAAAACTACTTCTTTCCCATAGGAAAGCTTGAATGCAGCGAGCTGAATGTAGATATATTTTGGGTGTTATTCTATCAGCCTATAAGGCCGTTTTGAGCTTTGTGTACTAGGTCCTTTGATTCTCATAATGAGTTCTTCGATGATCTTCGGTGAGGTTTTTATTTGTAGACTCACCTGGCCATTACCTTGAGGGTAATAGTTTGATGAAGTACTCAAATAAGTTCAATTTTTAATAGCCCATCATGTGATCTTGGAGCGTATAAATGCTAATGCATTGTCTGATATGATGGTACTGGCTGGTACCCCAAATCTTGTCACTATCCCTTCATAGTAATCTAAGATACTAGACTCATTTGCTTCTTTGAGTGCCACTACCTCGGTCCACTTGGTGAAATAATCGATTCTTTATCAGGATCCATTTGTGACCTTGGCTTGAGTTTGGGTTGATGACTCCAACCAAGTCCAATCCCCATTGCATGAAAGGTTGGTCTACTGAGATTGGGTGCGATGGAAGTCTTCTGTCACTGTCTTTGCTTTTGAAGAATTCACATCTCTTACACCTTTTGATCCATGTATAACAGTCACTAAACACTCTAAGCCAATAGTATCATGCTTTCGTGATTTTGAGTGTTGTCACTCTTGGAGAAAAATGGCCTCCAGTGACTTCGACATGGAATTATCGTAGTAATCTCTCCACCTGATCTGTCCCAATGCATCTCACTAGAATACCATTGATGTATCTTTTGAACAATACACCATCAATAAGAACATATGGGATGGCCTGTAGCCTAAAATGCCTTCTTTTTGCTTTACTCATCCCATGAGGACATAGACTTGTTTGAAGGAAGTGCACCATGTCTTGGGTCCAACAAGGAGCAGGTATATTATCTCTCCCTTCTTCTTGATCATCTTGTAAGATAAGAACAACCTCTTTATCAGTGTTTGTTTCATCTTGTAGAGAAGAGGCTAATTTCTCACACAAACCCCTCCCACGGACCAGCTTGGTGACCCTACTCAATGTCATATTCCATGACATGAGTGATCCACCCTGCATGTTTCTCATTCAGTTCCTTGCTGAGGAGGAATTATTTGACTCTTGCATGGGAGACCAATAGTTGGATTTTGTTGTTTGACACTAAATGCTTAAACTTATAGAGTCCCATGATCACTTCCAAGACTTGCTTCTCAATAAAGGAATACCTTACCTCATAGTCTCCCAGAATCATTGACTGAAGAAAGAAATTGGTTGTTATGAGATTTCTTTGTTATTCTAAACTAGGATTGCGGAGATAGTGTCACCGCCACCAAAGGCATACGTATGAAGTCTTTGGAAAATCAGGGTTCACAAGAGTTGGGGCCTATGATATGGATTCTTTGATAGCTTCAAATCTTGCCTTTCCTTCAACTTTCCATCTAAATGCTAAGCTCTTATTTAGCATCAATGTTATTGGCTTAACCAGAGCATCAAAGTTTGGGACAAACCTTTAAACAAAGTTGATCTTCCCCAAGAAGATTTGAAGAGCCTTCTTGTGACTTGGCAATGGCAGTGCTTTTATTACTTCAACTCTTTCTCGATCAATTGTGGACCCTCCTTAGACACAATGTGGCCTAAAATCCTTCCCTCATGGGCCAAGAATATACATTTTTTAGGGTTCAAAGATACCCCAAATCTCCCGCATCTTTGAAACACTTACCTCAGGTTAAAAAGGTGGTCTTCTACATTCTTAGAGAACACGGTGGTGTCATCCAAGTAGATCAGCACTATTTTTTTGATTAGCCCTTTACGAAGCCATATCCATGGGTCTTTAGAATTTAACACCAGCATTGGACAGTCAAATGGCATTTTTGTATGCATAGGTACCCCATCCGGTGGTGAAGGTAATTTTGAACTGATCATCTTCTTTCACCATGATTTGATTGTATCCTGAGTAGCCATTGAAGAGAGAGAATCTCTCTGACCTAGACACTACATGTAAGATCTGTTCCATTGAAGGGAGTGAGTAGTGATCTTTAAGAAAGGCTTTGTTCAAATCCCTAATGTCAATACAAACCCTGATTTCTCCATTTTTATTTTTGACTAGGACATGATTTGCAACCCAACTTGAGTGTTTAATTGGAAATATGATGCTTTCCTCTATTAGCTTGTTCATCTCCCTTTTAATTAGAGGCTCGATATGTGGGTTGAATGGACTCTACTTCTACTGGTAGGCTGAGCAACTAGATCCAATTCATGGCGAGTTGTATGAATTCATACCTTTCTGCTTGGTGGCCACCTTGCCAATTTAAAGTGTTTTGTCTTCTCCAACTGGAATTGACTCGAATCTTCTCATTTGATCTCGTATGTTGGCTTTCTCCTTTTGAATTGATCGTTAGGATTGAAAATATATTCCATTGTTACTAAGCCTTTAGGAATCTTGTTTATATGTAACTGTACTATTTGATTTCCATAGTATTGTCCCAATCTGCTTTGATTATTAGCTAATAATTCAGCTTCTTCTTGTAAAAATTAATGATCTCATGATCATTTTCAAACACCTTAGCATGTATTATTATCTAGCACTTCGGTCTCACAACCACATGGATATGTGGATGTCCTTTGTCTCTCTTGATTCTATCCACCACATCAAAGGCTACTCCAACTACTACAAGTCTATCAACAACTTCATTTTCTTTCCTAGGTATGGACATAATGTCAAGGCTTTGAAATCATCCATGAGGTCCCATACTCTATTCTTATATTTTTTTAGCAAGTCATTCTTGATAGTATTAAGTCCTCTGACTTGATTGAAACCAATTCACTATCACCAAACACCTCAAAATTCTTGATCCCCATCTTCCCTTCCCAATGAAGACCTTGGACTAAAGCCTCATATTCACGGTGTTATTTGAGAAAGAAAATTGAAATATAAAGGCTGAATAATAATTCATACCTTTGGGATACATAATCATAGCTCCTCCTCCGGATCTTTGTCTACTCCTTTAACCATTAAATAATAATTTACATACCTCATTGTCATCTTTATGTTCTAGCTTGATTAAGACAGGTAAGAGGATGGTTTTCTTCATGTAGAAGGTAGACACCCAACTCAAATTCTTCAATTCCTTTCCTTTATAGGGGTCAAAAGCATGTATTTTACCAGCCCACTCATCTAGAGTCAAGTCTGGGATACATTCCAACTTGATATTTACTTCATTAGTTCTTAGGAGGTCTTCTTGATCAAAAGGTGAGCGAGTTGGTATTAATTGGGCTAGGCACATAAGTTTTAATATGATAGTATACAATGGGTTCAGATCGACTATGGCCTTTGCCTCATATCTTGACCTAAAAGCATATGTGACCAGTCGTGAGACAGTAGCCTCCAATTTTGCGGTGAAAGAAGTCCCTAGAAAGACACAAAAAAAATGTGGTGGCAAATATATGATGGATACGTTTTGCAAGACAATAACATTGGGGCGGGAATGTAGGGTGAGGCTCAAATCTTTGATGATTCCCGTAGTGGTCACTGCTATCCCATGTAATTGGACTACTCCTCTAGAGATGACTTCATATTAGAGACCCAACTGATCAGCTATTTATTTGGGCATCATACAACTACTAGCCCTAGAATCAATCATACAATTGTGCAGTAATTTGTCTCCAATAATTAATGAGCCATAGAATGGAGGGGTCTCAAGTTCTTACCTTGTTGTTCTCTTTGGTTCTTCTCGGGTTGAACTACATTGGCGAGCACTCTCTCTTCTTGCTGACTATGGGGTTGATTTGAACTTGACCAATTCTGCATGGTAGTTTATAACAAATCCCTCTACCATGGAATGGCCAATGGCTCCCATAGTGAAATTTTCACACTTTTCCTCTTCATTTTCTCAATAATATTGAATGAGCTATCTTTTTTCTGCCCCTTCCCAAACACATTATTTTCTTGCATATGGGTTGTTACAACCAGTGCCTGACTGGATTTGGAAGGTGGCTTGGATTGGTTCTACATGTTGGGAGTTACACTTAGAACACCAAGACCTTGTAAAGTGATGGAAGGTTGAAGAGGGTTACCCGAGTTCGGTGGTTTCCCCTCTTCCATGCTTCTCTTTTTGGACCGTGTATTGGTAGCCACACTTTAAGGAGGGAACCCGATTCATCCCAAAAGTCTTGACCTACCAATTTACAAGCATGGTCTCTCCTAGATGTTCACCTTGTTGAGCTCCTTGCTACTGATCTCCTTTATGACTAGGCTCTTGTGACACAATAGTGGTTTGCACCATTAGAGTTGGATTCAGAGCACCATTAAAACACATGGATTGGTTATGTGGTGGCTTTATGGAAAAAACCAATCATATTCATGTGCCATATTTTTATGTGCGGGATAAATGCCTTTGATGTTGAGGCTATATTTGGATCATAAGACCTAAAAGGTCGGCGAACTTGAGGGTGTCCTTGATTTTGATTTTGATTTGTAGTTTGAGGTGGTGGCCTATTCTATTGGTATTAGGGTCTAGTTTGATATTGAGCCCGATACGATATGGCACATGGAGCTCTGTGCTGCTATCTCTTGATGGTCACTAGTTCATTTCCGTGGGTTTTATAGTTGCTTCATCACTTCTTGAAGCTCTTTAGAGGTGTTGGATGATTAAGTGGAAGCTTCAGCTGATCTTTGACTCACGGGGGTGGGTATAGGAGCTAATGTAGGCATTTGGTTAGTATCTGGGCTTCCTAACTCGGGTTATAGAGGCATAGATGGCCTAGGAGATATTTTTATAGTCACGAGTCAAATGGTTCTCAGCCCTATGGAAAGGCTATAGGATACTGGCAGTGTAGTGCCTCCCATTAACTGAATCATCAAAGAAATATCAGAATTTAAAGCCCTAAAAAAGTATAGGAAAGTACCTTCATTTGTGGGCTTTATCTTTGGCACATTGGAATCCCATCCCGAGTTCACCGGAATCGAGGTTGAATTCAGTCGAGTTGTTCATTTGGGGCTCTCTTGATTGTTGTTAGTTTCTTGAAAAAGACAAATTGTCACCTTTCTCTCCAAATTGGTTTTGAAGAACGGTGCATAGCTGATTCCAATTTTGAATAGAGCCTACCTCAAGACACCTGAACCATTTTGAAGCCTTCCCTTTGAGTGAAGAGGGAAGCAGTTTGACCACTATGCCCATTTCATGAATCTCATGGATTATGTAGACATTTGTAATATCTTGGACATGATCACACGAAGAAGTTTGGTTCTCCCCATTGAAATATGGGATACTCTTTAATGCTGAAATAGGAAATGGATTTTCTGCATTCAAGGCAAGTGGACTAGTGCAAGTGAAGTTAACATAAGGATTTTCCTTAGCCCTAATGATTGGCTCCGAGAACTCCTCTTGATTGAATGAATGGTCTACCGAGATGAGGTGTTTATAAAGCTCTACTTGGTGGGGATAGAGAAATATAGACTCTTCTTCTTCTTCTCCCTCTTTACAGGTATAAGTCTAAATAGATAAATAGTCCCTCTTCTCTAGTTCTTGACCATGTTTGTATTCTTCTCATGAACTTACTTGGACCGTGTTGAAACTAGTAGATTTGTTTCTTTTGTAGTCACCATATGTATAGTTTTAAAGCTTCTTAAAATCCAGAATCATAGCAAGTGTACATCAATCTCTGCTTTGTAATAAGATGGAGACTTCTTGTCCCACCGGCGCATGCCAAACTTGTTAGCGCAGAATCACAACACCCCAACTAATCTCTAAAAGATCTAATTTTCTAAGGCAGACTCATTTGGTGTGATTGCATAACATTGAAATTTCCCCAAGGTGTTGGACACTGTAAAAATAGGAAATCTCTCTAGATTGAAGGTTGGTTCCTTATTCCTCTATTCAGGTGCATACGTGAGGATTTGTAGAGGATCTATTTCTTATACCTAGTATAAACTTGCCAAGGGGACATGGATAAAAGATTATAGGAAATAAGAAATAACTAAACTACCAGGTGATGCACCAAAGGAATGATGAAAACTTAGTTTACCTTCGACATGAACCAATAAAATGCATATAATAAACAAGCACAAATAGCTAGATCTATAATGAGAGACCGGATAGAGGAAAAAGAAACAAGAAGGATCTAAAATCGATCACAAATGTATTTTATTACTCTATAGATTGATACGATTCATTACAAAATAGTGAAAGGTAAAACGTATTACAATTTTAATGGAAGGCCTGAACCCCACAAATCCTTTACTAGAAGAAGAAGGGAGCCTATAAAACTAAGACTATCCAACCCTTTACAATGAATCTTGCCCCCAAATTTATAGATTCAATCGAAGAGAAGAAAGAGATAGAGAGAGAGAGAAGCAGGAAAACATGGGTCAAAGCTCAACCACCGTTATTAATGATTTTGTTAAAATTTTCCCCCGAATCCATCCTCTTGCATCGATACTTGGTTCGGTGCCTTGAAGGAAGAGGAAATGGTAGAAATAGATTGAATCCGATCTGGTTCTTGAGACTGATGATCTTGAGTTGAAAGATCGAAGACGTTTCTCCATTTTACTTCAACCTAACTTCCCAAAAATTAAAGTTTCAGACTCCCACGGTGTAGAAGAGATTGAGATCTTTCCAATGGTGTTAGATTTGCAATATTTGGAACCATGGGTTGAGAGATATGCCCCTTTGAAGTTTGAATCGATTAGGTAAAAATGCGTAGGAAAACCATTTGAAAAATTGGTTCCCCTTTTGGATTGGGACACATGGCGAAAAAATTGGAACAAAATTCGGTCCCATGGGTCCACAATTCATCTTTTATCCTTTTGCACAAAAAACACAAAACTTAAAAAAATTCCCGTAGCCCCAAAGCTCCACACGGACACGTGGCTCCTTTTGGTTGGATGGGAAATGCACTCCCATTTTTACCTTTATGCCTTTTGGGCTAAAGGTAAATTTTCACCTTTTCCCCCGACTCTCTGCCTTGGCTTTGACTCAGATCTAAATGATGAGTTTTTCCTTGGGTGGAGTTGCGGGCCATTTTGTAACTTTTACTCCGTTTTGAGGTAACAAGGGCCAAAAAAAAAAATTATCCCCGATTGCCCGCTTTCCTCTGAGACACATGTCACTCTGGCATTTTCTTGGGAACCTTTTCTCCATTTTACCCTTGAAATAACTCTCTTACAACACTTGGCAGCCTCCGCTGGTCCACTTATGAATTGACTATTCAACTAACCTTGCCCACCTTTGAGGTACGCGTGGAGGCACCGCACTTGTTTGCAAACCTGACTCAAAGTTGCCTTTCGAGGAGCGTCGAGTTGACACTTGTCAGCCTCTGCTACTCTATGGAATTTTCAACGGTTCTTCTCATTTTTAGGCTTTGGGATACATGGCGAGCTCACGCTCGTTTGGGTCTCTACCTTTGGACCAATTCTTGGAAATGTGCTAGGTGAGACTTGGCACTCTCCACTAACACTTCTATACTTAACCAATTTTTAAGCTTTTCCTCTCCACCCCTTGAATCTCTTTGACCATTTACTATGTGGAGGGTCGGCAGAAGTTTGAGTTCCTCCCTTTGGATTCAATTTGAGAGAAGCATCGTTAGGACATGTTGTCTCATCCACTACCTCCTCCATACTTAGTTGTTTTTTGGGCTCTTCTAGAATAGTTTCGATCCCGAGGAAGTCGAATCTTCATCAATCTTCTTTCTTCTTGCTTTTGGATCCTTTGTAGCATCTTCCCTGCTTTTCCAACCCTACTATTTGATGGTTATACCTACCTATAACTTGGCGAATGGATTTAAAGCGTAGAGACAACCGACAAAGTCACTTCTTTTTGTACAGGATCCTTTGTTATTTCTTCATCTCCGCCACTTCATTGCTGAATCTTTTTTGCAACCAATTACAAGATTTGAATGTGTATTCTCGGGTTCCTTCTATTTGGAGTTGTGATACTATCCAATATTTGGCTCGGGGTGAAATATGGATAACACTTCAAGAGTCAAAGTCGGGTGTAGTTCTCAATCTTGTGCCAATACTCCATGTGTCCCAGTCCAAAAGAGAGAGAGCCGATCATTAAAATTTTCTTAGTATGGGTGGGTTGGAAGAAGTCTCCACGTGCCCTAATAGCACAATTTAAGAAGTGAAATCAAAGGTTCAGTCTCCAAGTAGCGCTAGCTCACCACGTGGTTAAAGTCAATGGGGAGACAGAGTTGGTTGTTGAAAAGTCCAATACCGGCGGAGCTCTCCATGTGGCAGCTTGGCATAGCTTCAAAGGCAAAAAATGCAAAAGGTGTCTGCAGGCCCGCTCTAATAAATTCCTTCCATGTGGGTGGCCCAAATTTAAAGTTGTAGAAGAAAATCGAATGGCCAATGTTTTAATCGGTGAAATAATGTAATGGTTGTATATTTAAAAACTAGTTTTTCCACCATTAACATTTCTTTGCAAATCAAGACTTTAAGATGGCGTGAATGATTGGAATAAGTTGTAACTATTTCTTGCTTTCTCGAGTATGTTGTAACCGTCTCGTGCTAGCTATATCATGGGCTTTCAAATCCATTGTACATGTTGGAATTTTTATATTATGCAACTTGTAATTTCTAATTGGAAGAAATCAATACAAAGGTTTTCCCCTTTTTCTGTACTTTCTCTTTCCTTTTTGCTATGATCTCGAGAATCATTTAATGCTTGCATGCTTATAAAATTTGTGTTCTAGTTTATACAATCTCAATATCTTTGAGTCTTTAGATTGTGCCCTTTATAAACGTGAATGGTTATACCCTATATCTCATTTCCTCAATACATATAATATTTTTCTCTGCCATCTCTTTTCCCTTAAAGTCTTGTCTTCTTCTTCCTCCCTCCTCTCTTCAATCTCTTCTATCCTCATATATGGATAACTTTCTAGGAATAAAACACATTTCAAGATATTGGGAAACCACCATTGAATGAAAGATTGTATAATTGTACATAGGTTTTTCCCTTGCTTTCAATAATGGAACCTCTCTAGTTAAAGAGGAGGGACTTGCTTGTCCCCGACTATGGTTTCATTCCAAGTGCAAATTTGAAACCTAACGAGTTTTGGTGACTCTATTGGGGATTTTTTCAACAAATTTTCTTTTCTAAAAGAACAACTAATTTGATCATTTCTTTGATCTGGCGACTCTAATATATACTCATTCTAGAAGGGATCTTGGAATTAAATATCCCCAAATTCAATTATTGGATCAACAAGGTTTTCAACTTCCTCCAACATGAAGAAATAGAAGAGCTTGTTCCACAAGCACACCTTCTATTGAAGACAGAGCTTACGGTAGTAGTATTCCTCAAGCACAACTTAGCCCTAATATGTGTGCCCTAATTCTTATTGGTGTCTCAATTCCATTTCAAGAAATATTTCGAGGATGGAAGTACCTCGGCCTTGGGGACAAAGAGTTAGGCCTATAGCTCTTCCTCAACCATTACATGAGTTACCTAAGGGTAGCGGGAAGAATTTTCCCAAATTTAGAGGTGATGGTAAAGTACACCCGATGAACACATTGTAACCTTCATTGTTGTGTGTGGGTTCCTTGGAGTTGATCATGAGGATGTCTCGGTTAGGATGTTTGTGGAAACCTTTCAAGACAATGTTGTATATTGGTTTTACCATCTTTCTACTAGGACCATCATTGATTGAATTATTATGAGGACTGAATTTGAGCAGCGTTTCAAACCTCGAGGATGTGCACACTTTTCTAGCTTAGATTTCTCAAATCAAGAAGAATCCACATGAGCCTATGAGAGAATTTGTGGCCAAGTTCGATAAGTTGGTTAACAAGATTCCGCTAGATACTAGGCTCTGTTGATCGATTCAAAAGTGTTTCTTCTTGAATGCTCGATTTTTGGAAGTAAGCTATTCCCGAGGAGAGTGAATCTTGCAACTTTGGATGCTGATCGGAGATTGGTTGTCGGTGTGGAAGATGAGTTGATCATGTATGGCAAGCTGAAAAGGGATTGTTTCAAATACAAAGCACATTCTTCTTCTCCTGCTCCCGGAGGTAATGCAGATCAGGTTATTACAAAAGCTAGCTAATGACCTCATTTCCATAAAAATCATTTGGCTTAGTATGCTCCATATCAAGATATTCCAAGGAAGAACTTTCAACCTAAGAACCGCTTGCCCTTTTCTCAAACTAGGTTCTCTGTTGAAGGTCCACCCTCGAGGTGCCTGTTAATGCTACTTGTGAGGTTCTTGAGCCTAATGATGAGGAAGAAAATGGGCTCTATGATGAACAAGAAGAGGAAGCTGATGAATAAATAGAGGATCCTGGTGGTTATCGAGTTCATTTCCTCACCACTGAGGGTGTGGATGATCAAGATGACTATGATGATGTAGTGGCTGAGATGAATAGTGAATCATATGCTATTATGACCTAGGAGCAGACCAACAAAAAATAAAAAGTGGTGCAACCTGCAAAAAGATCCAAGGAGTACCCCATCACCATCTTGGGGATTGTAAGAAGAGGAGCTCCTATTCCTACTACCTCCACCCGAAAGGTAAGGTCTACTAGTCCTTCTTCCTCTACTTTTACTTATGAGAAGTCTTGTCCAACAAATGATAAAGTTGATAGATCAAAAGATCCTACTACTCCTAATAGTGATTCCCCATCCACATCTTGATCTTTTGATATTATACACCATCTTAAAAATACCAAGATTCAGATTTATGAGGTAGAGTTCTATCAAACCCATCCTAAAGCCTTTGCCAAAATGGTTAACTTTGTAAATTCTAAATCTAAAACTGCAGCACATTCTTCTAAATGCCTTTTGCCCACTCCTTCTTCACCTCAACCCAGCCTTGTGGCTGTAGTCACTACTATCCAAAATTCACCCCTCAAGGTAATTTTGATAACATACAACAAATTCTTTAGTCCCGAGAAAGCATAATTGATTCAAGGCCAAAAGATCATGTTTTGGGGTCCCCTTGGCTTCTCTCTAACTTCCCCATCTAGGAAAACACCCAAGAAGTTAGAGAAAGTTGGGAAAAATATGAAAAGTGGGCTCATTCTAGTGTTCTGCGTAAAAAATTGGACATTTTTGTCCCGGGTGGTGCTGTGGGACAATTGGGACGTAGGTACGCGGAAAGCCGAAATGGCCACGAGTGTAATAAAAATAAAAAAAAGCTGGAGTTTTCGTCCGTCTTTGTCTGTTCATGACATCCGGAACTGAGGACAAATGGGATGTGAAAAGCTGATTTTCTTTGCAAGTTAGTATATTGTGGGTGGTGCATAGTGTTCACACTTACAAGGCCATAACTTATGCATTTTTCAACGAAATCACATGAAATTAGTACCATTAGAATCATGTCTCTGAACCCAAAGCAAAGAAATCAATGAAGCATAATAGTGTTATATGAAGAAGTATAGATAGAGATTTTCTTGAAAACTCGGCCAAGTTCATAATAGTGTTTTATTTGGTAGTTGGACGCATTCAATGAAGCATGGGCTGCCATATTTCACCGTTTGCAAGTCATCGACAAGATGGGTAGCCTTTAGCAAGAAAAAGAACATCATTTCACTTCATTTAATACCTCTTACAAGTGGTTAAAGGACAAATTTTAGGATTTCCATTTCTCTCTCTCTCTCTCTCTCTCTCTCTTTTATTTTTCCTTAAATTGGAGTGATTGGCTTCATTGTAAGGGGAGGTAGTTTTGTTGTAGAAAAGCTCTGTCAAAATTTCTTTGTGAAGCCAATGTGTTGCAAGCCCTTGTAGTGGACTCCTTGCATGGTGATCTAGGCCCTTATCTTGTAATAGATTGAACTGTGTATATCATGAAGCAATAAAATACAAGTTTGTGGATACATCTTCCCTGTTGTGTTTGTTTTCACTCTTATTGCCCTTTCAAAATTAATTAAAAGAATATTGTGTCTATTTTTATTCTCTTGTAAGGACTCATTATTATTGTGCATGTATGAAATATTATTGTGAATGCATTTGCCAGATTGTGGAGAATAACATCATCCCTTCTAGTATGCATTTTAATTCTATTCTTCACACATTGGAAGACTACTCTCACACCCCTCCTTTTCTGGTGTATCACCTCTGTGTGTGTAGGATTTCATTTTTATGCATTCTCTCTCCATTGTCCCTTATAAAAGTTAGATTAGGATAGATAGTCTTGTCTCGCATTAGAGTAGATTTTGGCAAGTAGTTTAGGAATGAGAACCAAATTTCTCTGGAGGTCTATCTCAAGTAGCAAGTCCCACAACTTGGAGATAGTACCCATGTTATCCAATCACATTGTGAGCTCAAGTATATGCACTTGTGCAAACATAAGGGTGTTGTGATTTGGTGATAACAATCACTTCACCCAATGAGAAGATCAAACCCTTCTATGTGACTCTCCTCATAGCTGACCACAAGCTTAGCAATTGTTTCATTGATTTTGGTGCATCTGATAATGTAATGCCTACAAAAGTGGCTCATAATTTGCATCTAAACCTAATCCGCAGTTATGGATCTTGCTATTCCATAAAAAGTAGAGAGGTGCCTTTGGTTGGGAAAATCAAGGATGCACAAGTAGATTTTATTGCTTTACCGAGAAGAAGAAGGTCTTGGCTACCATCTTTGTTGCTGATATCCCTCCTTCCTATGGCATGTTGCTAAGTAGGAACCTTTACAAAGATGTTGGAGGTGAAATCCAAATGTATTGGTCACATTCCTTGATCCTCATCAATGGGAAGATGAAGAACCTTCGCAAAACATAGATGATCCTAAAGCACAAATACTATATGAAGACATTGGGCATGGGAACTACATGATCATGTCACAAGAGGAGAAAAGTCTACCAAAGGAAGTGTTGCTTGATCCTAATGGTGTGTGGAATTCGGAGTTTGATGGAAGTTGTTCTTCACACAGTTGAGGCTGGTGTAGTGCTTATTTATCTTGGGGGTAAGGTTCATCCTTTCTCTTTCAAATTTTAGTTCAAAAATAGTAACAATACTACTGAGTATGAGGCCCTTATTCTTTGGTTAAGCTTGGTGAAGGAAATGGGAGTGAAGAACCTTCTTGCTCATGGAGATGCCGAGATAATTGTAAAAAAGTTAGAGACCTTTATCAAGTAAAGAGAAGAAGGTTGAAACACTATAGGAATCAGTCCAGGATTCCATTAAATTCCTTGATGCTTTTTACATTGAATATGTGCCAAGGGAAAGGAACACTAGGTCTAGCTCTCTAGCTATTTCAAGGTCCTTGTTGATTCCTCACCCCGATTTCCCTCAAGAAAAATTCACCATTGAGCTGATCCATAGATCCAGGTGTGCCCGAGCATTGCAAATAATTGGGAAGTTTTCAATGATGAACAACATTTGATTTCTTTCTTGGATCTCGAGAGACAACTTTGATCAATTTTACTTTGAAGGAAGTGATAATCTACCTAGAGAGTGTGTGTCATAAAATGAAGAAGGTGTCAAAGAAGAGATGGATCAAGATGGATGCATCAAACGGAAAGGAAATGAAATTCCTAAAGGGCTTTGGTGAGTTTAGAGTATATTTGTGATAAACATGACAGGATATATGAACTCTAAAGTTTCCCAAGGATCCCAACAATCTACTAAGATTGAGAAAATGAATATTAGGAGTCTTGATGATCCCAAAATGGTTAACATTGGAAAATGTTGTAGTTAGGAAGAGAAAAAGAAGGTGGTGAATTTGTTGAAGAGCTATGTTGATTTTAAGGTTAGTCTTATGATGATCTTAAGGATTTTCAGCCTAAAGAAATGTAACATTTCATTCCTCTTAAGCCTGGGATCAAACCCTTCAAACAAAAGTGAAGGCAATATAATCTAAACATAGATGATATAACTTTCCAAGAAATAAAAAATCTTTTGAAGGCTAGGATCATCTTCCCCATCCACCAATAAACATGGATTGCTAATATAGTGCATGTCGGGAAGAAGATTGGTGAGATCTAGATCTGTGTGGACTTCGAAATCTAAATCAAGGTTCTTTGAAGGACAATTACCCTCTCCCCCACGTGATGAACTAAGTATTGTAAGTTGCTACAAGTTCGGAGATGCTATCTATGTTAGATGGATTCTCGAGGTATAATCATGTAGAGTGAATCCTGCTGAGATCAACATAAGACTACCTTTACAACTCTTTGGGGCACCTTTGCATACAAGAGGATGCCATTTGGTCTCATCAATGTTGGTGCTACTTTTTAGAGGGCCATGGACTTGGCTTTTGGTAGTTTTAAAGGGAAATGCATTGTTGTGTATTTGGATGACTTGATAGTGTTTTCTAAATAAATAATAGATCACTTATAACACCTTAAAACATTATTCCAAAAGTGTAGAAAGCATGTAATTTCTTTAAACCCTAAGAAGTATATGTTTTGTGTCACGAGAAAAAAAAAGTTTGTTGGGGCACATTTTTTCAAAGGAAGGGATCAATATTATTTCGGAGAGAGTTCGAGCCATCCAAAGAAATTCCTCTTCCATCAAGTAAGAAATGTATCCATTCCTTCTTTGGTAAGATCAATTTCCTAAGGAGATTCATCCCGATTTTACACAACTTACTATGAGCATTGCTCGCATGATGCAAGAGAAGAAAATTTTTGGTTGGTCCTCGAAGGAAAGAAATCATTTGAGGACATTAAACAAGGTATTTCAAAGACTCCAATTTTGGCGTGCCTCTGACTTTAGCAAAATGAAGTGGTTCATCTATATTTCTACACTTACAAAATCTAACTTTCAACATACATGTTCAATATTACCATTTTATTATTGCTCGCTTCTTTATGTAAACTAACAAAGCATTTTTAATGACATATAAATACCTAGAGTTTTAAAATGCTTTGAGAAAGAACCTTGCAATTTATAGTTCTTTCCATTGAAAGCTTTGTACATTATATCATTTTTTTGAATATTAAATTGTTTTAAGGGTTAACCTCATGTTTAAGTTTTTAAACAAAGTGGTTCGTCTATATTTGTACACAACCAAAAACAATCACACCCCTTATCAACATGAACTACAAAAGTAATAACTATCCCTCCAAATAAAAAAACATATACCACTCGACGTTTACATTACATTGTACACATGCGATTGCTACTTATTAGGTAATATTGTTTCAAAAACAATAAAAACAATTTCAATCTATTTCATTTGACTCCATAATGCTACATTGAATAACATTATTTTGTTACATTTAACAATTTAATAAAAAATTAAGAAATATAAATTTACGGTTTATAATTTCTAAGCTATAAAATACGATACGAAAAATGAATGAAAACGGTCAACGCAGAAGAAATGAGGGCTGTCAAATCTAAGCGCGGACCTAATTAGGGATGACCACGCCACGTGTTTGATGGTCGGTCACGTATGTATCCTGTCCGAGTCTTATATGACGATGAAAATAAGCCTCCGCGTATTATGACCTTAAACAGACAATTTTAATTTGACCTTAATCATTTATTTTCCGCTCTAAAATAGTATCCTAATTAAACAACTCATTCATCGAGAGAGAAAACCATGTTATGACAGCACGACGCTGTTTGAATCCAAAGAGACGTGGTGGACTAAAATAGGAAAAGAATCGAACACGAAATTCAATCTCAGTCATTGATTTTGAATACATGGCGGCTCGGCCAAGACTTTGCATTATATAAATACCACCTCGGAAGAAACATTAGCCAGTCCTCGTCTACCTTTGTAACTCGGGTTTGCTTTTTTATTTTCCTATCAGTTATCACTTTATTCATTCTCTTCAACCAAATCTATTAAAATGGCCATTCCCGTGATAGACATGAAAAGTATTGATGGAGCAGACAGAGAGGCCATCATGGCTAAAATAGCAAAGGGATGTGAGACTCCCGGATTCTTTCAGGTACGCCTCATTGGAATCCTTTTTTAATTTACATTATGTGATCGTTCTTGTTCTGTATATCATAGTAACTAATTGGATTTTATTTCAGCTTATAAACCATGGCATAGACCACGGTCTTTTGGACCGCGTGAAGGTGGTGTGCGCAGAACAGTATAACATTAACAGAGAGCAACAATTCAAGGATTCTTTACCCGTGAGGGCGCTTAACAAGGCCATCGCTGCTGAAGCCGAGGGCAACAAAGTTGACAAGATTGAGAATATGGACTGGGAAGATGTTTTCCAGGTACACGAGATGCGCGACACAAATTCATGGCCTTCCGAGCCCAAAGATTTCAAGTACGTACTACTGCACCAACTTATGCAATTACCTTAATGGTAATACTTATGAATCTACTTGAATGAGCAAAATCTGATCGAAAACATATTATTTCCAACTGATGCAGGGAAACGATCGAGGAATTCCGCAGCCAGATATTCGCACTCACGGAGAAATTGCTAGAGATAATAAGTGTGAATTTGGGGCTGGAGAAAGGGTATGTGAAGGAGGCATTCGCGGGTGGAGATAAGCCATTCTTTGGAACCAAGGTGAGCCATTATCCTCCCTGCCCTCGACCAGACCTGATAAAGGGCATCCGTCCCCACACAGATGCAGGCGGCCTCATTCTTTTATACCAAGACGACGAGGTTCCAGGCCTTCAGGTGCTCGACAATGGCAGATGGATCGACGTACAACCGCTGCGATATTCAATTGTTGTGAACACGGGAGATCAGTTGGAAGCAGTGAGCAACGGTAAATACAAGAGCGCGTGGCATCGGATTCTGCCCACCAAAAACGGCAATCGTTTATCAGTGGCATCATTTTATAACCCGTCGTATAAAGCAGTAGTGAGTGCTGCACCTGAATTGATTAACCGTAACATCGCTGATGGCTTGTCTTCCTACCCCAAATATTTGTTCGGCGATTATATGCGGGTGTATAGTGAACAGAAATATGAAGAAAAAGAGCCACGGTTCCAAGCCATGAGAAAGCCCAATGAGCAAGTCTCCTACTAGAAATGGGCAGGGGTGCCATTCTACATAATAAATAAGAAAATAAGTCTTCACATTCATTCTATATTATAAAATGTTTTAAATCAATTTGATCGGTGAGAATAAAGGACTTCTCTTTGTAATTCCACATACGAGGTCAGGCGCATGATGTAACAATTTTGAAATATTTCTTTATTTTTAATATAAATATCTATTTACAACCAATAATTGTAGATGGTAGAACAAAAAATGTTTCACAATATTTCTAAGTATTGTAAAAGGAATGGTCAATTATAAACTATAGATTTCACATTTTATAAAATATGATAGAAAAGTTTAGCTCAATTGGTCATTCTTATTCTCTCTCTCTCTCTCTCTCTCTCACACACACACACACACACACACATCATGTCTTTTGGAAATTTGGATTTCAAAAATTCTATTTGTATGCAAATTAGTTTATTTAATTTGTAAACACATAAAAATAATATATTATAATTATTATGTCAATAAAAATTACATTCCAAAATAAGTAACCCTCCTATTAATGTAATAGTTTTTAAAATGTATTTTTCTTTTTTATTTGTTAACAATGATTTAATAGATAATATGTAAAAGAAGAAAAAACCCTCAAACAAATTTATTCCACTAAAATAAAAAATACATTCGACTTTTTACATTCCCAATACGAGATCACTCTGCATTATCAATAACACATTTTTGAAGGTTACAATGTGTTTTCACCCTTTTAAGTTTGATTCGGGTTTAAACCTATAACCAAACAAGGAATAAAAAGAGACTACAAGTGGTTAACAAACTTCTAACATCAATTATTGTATAACAAAATAACACAATAATATGTGCAACAAATATATCCAATTCAAGAAAATATTATAGAAAAGTCTTATCCAATTATTTTTAAATACATATATATTTTTAAACTCAAATTAATGGCTCATTACTCCACTCTACTCTATGGAATTTTCATAAGTTCTTCTCATTTTTAGGCTTTGGGCTACGTGGCGAGCTCGCTCGTTTGGGTCTCTCGCCTTTGGACCAATTCTTGGAAATGTGCTAGGATGACACTTGGCACTCTCCACTTACACTTCTATAGTTAGCCAATTTTGACGCTTTTCCTCTCCACCCTTGAATCTCTTTGACTATTTGCTTTACGTGGAGGGATGGCACAAGTTTGAGTTCCTCCCTTTGGATTCTTTTGAGAGAATCTTCGTTAGGACACGTGGTCTCTTCCGCTGCCTCCTCCATACTTAGTTGTTTTTTGGGCCTTTCCTGAACCGTTTTGAGCCCGAGGACTTCGAATCTTCGTCGTTCTTCTTTCTTCTTACTTCTAGCTCCTTTGTAGCATCTTCCCTACTTGTCCAACCCTACTATTTGATGGTTTTGCCTGCCTGTAACTTGGAGAATGGATTTAAAGAGTAGAGAGATCCCGATAGAGTCACTTCTTTCTATACAGGATCATTTGCTCTTTCTTCATCTCCACCACTTCATTGTTGAATCTTTTTTGCAACCAATTACAGGATTTGAATGCGTTTTCTTGGGTTCCTTCTATGTGGGGTCATGATTCGATCCAATATTTGGCTCGGGGGAAAAATATGGATAACAATTTGGTGACTCACAAGGACATCTACCTGCTAGATGAAGAGATCAGTTTCCTTGTCATATCTATTGGGCATGGAGTCAAGAATAACAGGCTGATACTATTTTTACCTCTGGTTCATGGCCCGACCACCTGTGCTCTCAAATTTCATAAGAAAATCTCGAAATGAAGATTTCTGAGAGTAGAAAATTGTTTTAAAATAGGGCTTCATCTGTTTTTCGAATGAACTACAAGAGCAACAAAACACCACCACGACTATTTAGGAAAAATAAATCATACATGTTCCAAAATGGAACACACTGCGAGCATCTAAAGCACTTAGGAGAAAACAATCTACACTACAAAGAAGACAATGTGCGAAGCACTTAGAGGAAAGAGAAACTAAACTTATATGTACAGGTGAGACTTCCCTTATAGTAGCGATGCTTAAGATTTATCCCATTCACTTTGGAATCTATGACTCTTCGCCTCCAATGTAGACAATTGGAAAGCATTACTACTTTTGCATCTTGTTATCATATAGGGGCCACTCCAGATGGCATCGAACTTAGAATGTCTCCCTGGTTTTGCTCAATCTGCATCCCATTTCAAAACTAGGTCCCCTTCTTAGAAGGTCCTTGCTCTAGCCTTCTTGTCAAAGCATATTTTAATTGAGGCCTGATACTTTTCCATTGTTTGAAGTGCATGCTCTCTAGTTTCTTCTAATTCCATCAACTCTGCATACCTGGCCTCCATTGGTCCAAATTTAGACATCTCTAGTTGCTTCACAAGCTCCAATGTTGGTAATTCAAGTGATATAGGAAACACTACTTCTTTCCCATAGACAAGCTTGAATGGGGAGCTGCCTGTAGATCTCTTGGGTGTTATTCTATCAGCCCATAAGGCCGTTTTGAGCTTTGTGTGCTAGGTCCTCTGATTCTCATCAAGAGTTCTTCTGATGATCTTCATAGGTTTTTGTTTGTAGACTCAGCCTGGCCATTACCTTGAGGGTAATAGTTTGATGAAGTACTCAAATAAGTCCCATTTTTAATAGCCCATCATGTGATCTTGGAACCTATAAATGCTAATGCATTGTCTGATATGATGGTGGTTGGTACCCCAAATCTGGTCACTATCCCTTCATAGAAATCTAGGATACTAGACTCATTTGCTTCTTTGAGTGCCACTACCTCGGTCCACTTGGTGAAATAATCAGTTCTTTATCAGGATCCATTTGTGACCTTGGCTTGAGTTTGGGTTGATGACTCCAATGAAGTCCAATCCCCATTGCATGAAAGGTTGGTCTACTGAGATTGGGTGCAATGGAAGTGTTGTTACTTTCTTTTTGCCTTTGAAGAATGCACAATTCTTGCACCTTTTGATCCATGTGTAACAGTCACTAAACACTCTAGGCCAATAGTATCCTGCTTTCATGATTTTGAGTGTTGTCACTCTTGGAGAAAAATGGCCTCCAGCTACTTCGACATGGAATTATTGTAGCACTCTCTCCACCTGATCATCCCAATGCATCTCAGCAAAATACCATTGATGTCTCTTTTGAACAAGACACCATCAATAAGAACATATGGGATGGCCTGTAGCCTAAAATGCCTTCTTTTTGCTTTACTCATCCCATGAGGACATAGACCTGTTTGAAGGAAGTGCACCATGTCTTGGGTCCAACAAGGAGTAGGTATATCATCTCTCCCTTCTTCTTGATCATCTTGTAAGATAAGAATGACCTCTTTATCACTTGTTTGTTTCATCTTGTAGAGAAGAGGCTAATTTCTCACACAAGCCCCTCCCATGGACCAGCTTGGTGACCTTATCTCAATGTCATATTCCATGACATGAGTGATCCACCCTACACATGTTTCTCATTCAGGTCCTTGCTGAGGAGGAATTCTTTGACTCCTGCATGGGAGACCAATAGTTGGATTTTGTTGTTTGACACTAAATGCTTAAACTTCTTCAGTCCCCTGATCACTGCCAGACTTGCTTCTCAATGAAGGAATACCTTACCTCATAGTCTTCCAGACTCTGACTGAAGAAAGCAATTGGTTGTTCTGAGATTTCTTTGTTCTGCTGAACTAGGATTGCAGAGATAGTGTCACTTTGCCACCAAAGGCATACAATATGAAGTCTTTGGAAAAATCTAGATTCACAAGAGTTGGGGCCTATGATATGGCTTCTTTGATAGCTTCAAATCTTGCCTTTCCTTCAGTTGTCCATCTGAATGCTAAGCTCTTCTTCAGCATCAGTGTTATTGGCTTAACCAGAGCAGCAAAGTTTGGGACAAACCTTTAAACAAAGTTGATCTTCCCCAAGAAGCTTTGAAGAGCCTTCTTGTGACTTGGCAATGGTAGTGCTTTTATTACTTCAACTCTTTAGGATCAATTGCCAGACCCTCCTTAGACACAATGTGGCCTAAAATCCTTCCCTCATGGGCCAAGAATATGCATTTTTAGGGTTCAAAGATACCCCAAATCTCTGCATCTTTGAAACACTTGCCTCAGGTGAAAAAGGTGGTCTGCTACATTCTTAGAGAACACAATGATGTCATCCAGGTAGATCAACACTATTTTTTGATTAGCCCTTTGAATGCCATATCCATGGCTCTTTGGAAAGTAGCACCAACATTAGATAGTCCAAATGGCATTTTTTTGTATGCATAGGTGCCCCATTTGGTGGTGAAGGTAGTTTTGAACTGATCATCTTCTTTCACCATGATCTGATTGTATCTGAGTAGCCATCTAAGAGAGAATCTCTCGACCTGACACTACTTGCAAGATCTGTTCCATTGAAGGGAGTGGGTAGTGATCTTTAAGAGAGGCTTTGTTCAAATCCCTAAAGTCAACACACAACCTGATTTCTCCATTTTTATTTCTGACTGGGACCAGATTTGCAACCCAACTTGAGTGTTTAATTGGAAATATGATGCTTTCCTCTATTAGCTTGTTCAGCTCCCTTTTCATTAGAGGCTCAATATGTGGGTTGATGGCCTCTACTTCTTCCTGGTAGGTTGAGCAACTGGATCCAATTCAATTGTGTGTTGTGCTAGTTTTGGATTAAAACCCCTTAAGTCCTCATAACTCCAAGAAAACACATCAGGGAATTCTTGGCAGAGTTGTATGAATTCATACCTTTCCTGCTTGGTGGCCACCTTGCCAATTTGAAGTGTTTTGTCTTCTCCAACTAGGATTGACTCTGAATCTTCTCCTTTGATCTGTATGTTGGCTTTCTCCTTTTTGAATTGATCGTTAGGATTGAAAATAGATTCCAGTGTTACTAAGCCTTTGGGAAGCTTGTTTGTATGTAGCTGTACTATTTGATTTCCATATTGTTGTCCCAATCTGCTTTGATTATTAGCTAAGAATTCAGCTTCTTCTTGCAAAAAATTAATGATCTGTTGATCATTTTCAAACACCTACCAGCATGTATTATTATCTGGCACTGCTTGGTCTCACAACCACATGGATATGTGGTTGTCCTTTGTCTCTCTTGATGTTGTCCACCACATCAAAGGCTACTCCAACTACTACAAGTCTATCAACAACTTCATTTTCTTTCCTAGGTATGGACATAATGTTGAAGGCTTTGAAATCCTCCATGAGGTCCCATACTCTATTCTTATAGTTTTGAGCAAGTCATTCTTGACAAGCATTAAGTCCTCTGACTTGATTGGAAACCAATTCACTATCACCAAACACCTGCAAATTCTTGATCCCCATCTTCCTTTCCCAATGAAGACCTTGGACTAAAGCCTCATATTCAGCAGTGTTATTTGAGAAAGAAAACTTGAAATCTAAAGGCTGAATAATACTTCATACCTTTGGGAGACACAATCATAGCTCCTCCTCCAGCTCCTTGTCTACTCCTTGAACCATCAAAGAATAATTTCCATACCTCATTGTCATCTTTATGTTCTAGCTTGATTAAGGTAGGAAGAGGGTGGTTTTCTTCATGTAGAAGGTAGACACCCAACTCAAATTCTTCCATTTCTTTATAGGGGTCAAAAGCATGTCTTTTGCTTGGCCCACTCATCTAGAGTCAAGTCTGGGATACATTCCAACTTGGTATTTGCTTCATTAGTGCTTAGGAGGTCTTCTTGATCAAAAGTGAGTAGTTGGCATTAATTGGGCTAGGCACATAAGTTTCAATATGATAGTCTACAATGGGTTCAGATCTGACTATGGCCTTTGCCCCATATCTTGTCCTAAAGAGCATATGTGACCAGTCAGCAGACAGGTAGCCTCCAATTTTGGCAGTGAAGTCCCTAGACAGACACAAAGAAAAATGTGGTGGCAAATCTATGATGGACACGTTTTGCAAGATAGTCACATTGGGGCAGGCATGTAGGGTGAGGCTCAGATCTTTGATGATTCCCACAGTGGTCACTGTTTATCCCATCTAATTGGACTACTCCTCTAGAGATGACTTCATATTGGAGACCCAACTGATCAGCTATTTGTTTGGGCATCATAGAACTACTAGCCCTAGAATCAATCATACAATTGTGCACTAATTTGTCTCCAATAATTAATGAGACATAGAATGGAGGGGGTCTCAAGTTCTTACCTTGTTGTTCTCCTTGGTTCTTCTCAGGTTGAACTACATTGGCAAGCACTCTCTCTTGTTGATTAGGGGGTTGATTTGAACTTGACCAATTCTGCATGGTAGTTTGTAACAGATCCCTCTACCCTGGAATGGCCAATGACTCCCATAGTGAAATTTTCACACTTTTCCTCTTCATTTTCTCAATAATATTGAATGAGCTATCTTTTTCTGCCCCTTCCCAGACACATTTCTTTCTTGCACATGGGTTGTTACAACCGGTGCCTGACTAGATTTGGAAGGTGGCTTGGATTGGTTCTACATGTTGGGAGTTGCACTTGGAACACCAGACCTTGTGGAGTGATGGAAGGTTGAGGGTTACCTGAGTTCAGTGGTTGGCCCTCTCCAATGCTTCTCTTTTTGGACCGTGTATTGGCAGCCACACTTTGAGGAGGGAACTGATTCATCCCACAAAAAGTCTTCAGCCTACCAATTTACAAGCATGGTCTCTCCTGGAGGTTCACCTTGTTGAGCTCCTTGCTACTGATCTCCTTCCTGACTAGGCTCTTGTGACACCATACTGGTTTGCACCATTAGAGCTTGATTCAGAGCACCATTAAAACACATGGATTGGTTATGTGGCTGACTGCATGGAAAACACCAATCATATTCATGTGCCATATTTTGTGTGGGGACCAATGCCTTTGATGTTGAGGCTATATTTGGATCATAAGACCTAAAAGGTCTAGCAACTTGAGGTTGTCCTTGATTTTGATTTTGATTTGTAGTCTGAGGTGGTGGCCTATTCTATTGGTATTGGGGTCTAGTTTGATATTGAGCCTGAGATTGATATGGCCTAGAGCTCTGTGCTGCTTATCTCTTGATGGTCACTAGTTCATTTCCCAGGTTTTGCAGTTGCTTCATCACTTCTTGAAGCTCTTTAGAGGTGTTGGATGATGAAGTGGAAGCTTCAGCTGAGCTTTGACTCCTGGGGGTGGGTATAGGAGCTAATGTAGGCATTTGGTTAGTATCTGGGCTTCCTAACTCAGGGTATAGAGGCATAGATGGCCTAGGAGCTATTTTTCTAGCTTGAATCAAATGGTTCTCAGCCCTATGGAAAGGCTATAGGCTACTTGGCAGTGTAGTGCCTCCCATTGATTGAATCATCAAAGAAATATCAGAATTTAAAGCCCTAAGAAAGTATAGGAAAGCACCTTCATTTGTGGGCTTTACTTTATTGGAATCCTATCCCAGGTTCACTTGGAATCTGAGGTTGAAGTCAGTCAGTTGTTCATTTGGGGCTCTCTTGATTGTTGTTAGTTTCTCCAACAAAGACAAATTGTCACCTTTCTCTCCAAACTGGTTGTGAAGAGCGGTGCATAGCTGATTCCAATTTTGAATAGAGCCTACCTCAAGACTCTGAACCATTGTGAAGCCTTCCCTTTGAGTGAAGAGGTGAGAAGTTTGAATTGCTATGTCCATTTCATGAATCTCATGGATTGTGTAGACATTTGTAATATCTTGGACATGATCACCGAAGAAGTTTGGTTCTCCCCAGTGAAATATGGGATACTCTTTAATGCTTGCAATAGGAACTAGATTTTGTGCATTCAAGGCAAGTGGACTACTACCAGTGAAGTTAACATAAGGATTTGGCTAAGCCATTCTGATTGGCTTTGAGCACTCCTCTTGATTGAATGAATGGTCTACCGAGAGGAGGTGTTGATAAAGCTCTACTTGGTGGGGATAGAGACCTCTAGACTCTTCTTCTTCTTCTCCTCTGTCTAGGGATAAGTCTAAATAGAAAAATAGTCCCTCTTCTCTAGTTCTTGACCATGTTTGTATTCTTCTCATGAACTTACTTGGACTGCTGAAACTAGTAGATTTGTTTCTTTTGGAGTCACCAGATGTATAGTTTTAAAGCTTCTTAAAATCTAGAATCATAGCAAGTGTACATCAATCTCTACTTGTAATAAGATGGAGACTTCTTGTCCCACCGGGCGTGCCAAAACTGTTAGTGCAGAATCACAACACCCCAAATGAGCTCTAAAAGATCTAATTTTCTAAGGCAAATTCATTTTGGTGTGATTGCATAACATTGAACTTTCCCCAAGGTGTGGGACCTTGCAAAAATGGGAAATCTCTCTAGATTGAAGGTTGGTTCCTTATTCCTCTATTCAGGTGCATACGTGAGGATTTGTAGAGGATCTATTTCTTATACCTAGTCTAAACTTGCCAAGGGGACAGGGATAAAAGAATATAGGAAATAAGAAATAACTAAACTACTAGGTGATGCACCAAAGGAATGATGAACACTTAGTTTACCTTCGACATGAACCAATAAAATGCATACAATAAACAAGCACAAATAGCTAGATCTATAATGAGAGACCAGATAGAAGAAAAAGAAACAAGAAGGATCTAAAATCGATCACAAATGTATTTTATTACTCTATAGATTGATACAATTCATTACAAAATAGCTGAAAGGTAGAAACGTATTACAATTTTAATGGAAGGCCTGAACCCCACAAATCCTTTGCTAGAAGGAGAAGGGAGCCTATAAAACTAAGAATATCCAACCCTTTACAATGAATCTTGCCCCCAAATTTATAGATTCGATCGAAGAGAAAAAGAGAGAGAGAGAGAGAGAAGCGAGGAAAACATGGGTCAAAGCTCAACCACCATTATTAATGCTTTTGCTAAAATTTTCCCCAAATCCATCTTTTTGCATCGATCCTTGGTTCGGCACCTTGAAGGAAGAGGAAATGGTAGAAATAGATCAATCCGATCTGGTTGTTGAGACTGATGATCTTGCATTGAAAGATCAAGACGTTTCTCCATTTTACTTCCACCTAACTTCCCAAAAATTAAAGTTTTAGACTCCCATGGTGTAGAAGAGATTGAGATCTTTCCAATGGTGTCAGATTTGCAATATTTTGAGCCCTGGGTTGAAAGATATGCCCCTTTGAAGTTTGAATCGATTCCGTAAAAATGGGTGGAAAACAATTTGAAAAATGGGTCCCCCTTTTGGATTGGGACACATGGCGGCCAGATTGGAACAAAATTCGGGCCCATGGGTCCACAATTCACCTTTTATCCTTTTGCACAAAAAACACAAAACTTAAAAAAATTCCCATAGCCCCAAAGCTCCACACGGACACGTGGCTCCTTTTGGTTGGATGGGAAATGCACTCCCATTTTTACCTTTATGCCTTTTGGGCGAAAGGAAAATTTTCACCTTTTCCCCGACTCCCCACCTTGGCTTTGACTCGGTCTAAATGCTGACTTTTTCCTTGGGTGGAGTTGCGGGCCATTTTGTAACTTTTACTCCCTTTTGAGGTAACAAGGGGTGAAAAAAACTTTTCCCCGACTGCCCACTTTCCCTTGGGACACGTGTCACTCTGGCACTTTCTTGGAACCTTTTCTCCATTTTACCCTTGAAACAACTGCCCTTAAGACACTTGGCAGCCTCACTGGTCCACTTATGCATTGACTATTCAACTAACCTTGCCCCCTTTGAGGTACACGTGGAGGCACCGCGCTTGTTTGCAAACCCGACCCAAAGTTGCCTTTGGAGGAGCGTCGAGTTGACACTTGTCAGCCTCCTGCTACTCTGTGGAATTTTCAATGGTTCTTCTCATTTTTAGGCTTTGGGCTACATGGCGAGCTCACGCTCGTTTGGGTCTCTACCTTTGGACCAACTCTTGGAAATGTGCCAGGCTGACACTTGGCACTCTCCACTTACACTTCTATACTTAGCCAATTTTGAAGCTTTTCCTCTCCACCCCTTGACTCTCTTTGACCATTTGCTATGTGGAGGGTCGCGCAAGTTTGAGTTCCTCCTTTGGATTCACTTTGAGAGAAGCATCGTTAGGACATGTGGTCTCTTCCACTACCTCCTCCATACTTAGTTGTTTTTGGGCCTTTCTTGAACCGTTTCGAGCCCGAGGACTTCGAATCTTCATCATTCTTCTTTCTTCTTGCTTTTGGATCCTTTGTAGCATCTTCCCTGCTTGTCCAACCCTACTATTTGATGGTTCTACCTACCTATAACTTGGAGAATGGATTTAAATCATCTCTTTTTGCCACTTCATACCAATCTTTTTGCAACCAATTACAGATTTGAATGTGTATTCTCGGTTCCTTCTATTTGGAGTTGTGATACTATCCAATATTTGGCTCGGGGTGAAATATGGATAACAACAACTTCAAGAGTCAAAGTCGGGTGTAGTTCTCAATCTTGTGCCAATACTCCACGTGTCCCGGGTCCAAAAAGAGAGAGAGCCGATCATTAAAATTTTCTTAGTATGGGTGGGTTGGAAGAAGTCTCCACGTGCCCTAATAGCACAATTTAAGAAGTGAAATCAAAGGTTCGGGCCTCTCAAGTAGCGCTAGCTCACCACGTGGTTAAAGTCAATGGGGAGACAGAGTTGGCTGTTGAAAAGTCCAATACCGGCGGAGCTCTCCATGTGTCAGCCTGGCATAGCTTCAAAGGCAAAAATGCAAAAGGTGTCTGCAGGCCCGCTCCAATCAATTCCTTCCATGTGGGTGGCCCAAATTTAAAGTTGTAGAAGAAAATCGAATGGCCCATGTTTTAACTGGTGAAATAATGTAATGGTTGTATATTTAAAAAACTAGTTTTTCCACCATTAACATTTCTTTGCAAATCAAGAATTTGAGAGGGCGTGAATGATTGGAATAAGTTGTAACTATTTCTTGCTTTCTCGAGGAAGTTGTAACCGTCTCTTGCGAGCTATATCATGGGCTTTCAAATCCATTGTACATGTTGGAATTTTTATATTATGGAACTGTAATTTCTAATTGGAAGAAATCAATACAAAGGTTTTCCCCTTTTTCCTTTACTTTCTCTTTCCTTTTGCTATGATCCGAGAATCATTTAATGCTTGCATGCTTATAAAATTTGTGTTCTAGTTTATACAATCTCAATATCTTTGAGTCTCGTAGATTGTGCCCTTTATAAACGTGAATGGTTATACCCTATATCTCATTTCCTCAATACATATAATATTTTTCTCTCGCCATCTCTTTTCCCTTAAAGTACTGTCTTCTTCTTCCTCCCTCCTCTCTTCAATCTCTTCTATCCTCATATATGGATAACTTTCTAGGAATAAAACACATTTCAAGATATTGGGAAACCACCATTGAATGAAAGATTGTATAATTGTACATAGGTTTTTCCCTTGCTTTCAATAATGGAACCTCTCTAATTAAAGAGGAGGGACTTGCTTGTCCCCGACTATGGTTTCATTCCAAGTGCAAATTTGAAACCTAACAGCTTTTGGTGACTCTATTGGGGATTTTTTCAACAAATTTTCTTTTCTAAAAGAACAACTAATTTGATCATTTCTTTGATCCGCGACTCTAATATATACTCATTCTAGAAGGGATCTTGGAATTAAATATCCCCAAATTCAATTATTGGATCAACAAGGTTTTCAACTTCCTCCAACATGAAGAAATAGAAGAGCTTGTTCCACAAGCACACCTTCTATTGAAGACAGAGCTTCGTAGTAGTATTCCTCAAGCACAACTTAGCCCTAATATGTGTGCCCTAATTCTTATTGGTGTCTCAATTCCATTTCAAGAAATATTTCGAGGATGGAAGTACCTCGGCCTTGGGGACAAAGAGTTAGGCCTATAGCTCTTCCTCAACCATTACATGAGTTACCTAAGGGTAGCAGGAAGAATTTTCCCAAATTTAGAGGTGATGGTAAAGTACACCCTGATGAACACATTGTAACCTTCATTGTTGTGTGTGGGTTCCTTGGAGTTGATCATGAGGATGTCTCGGTTAGGATGTTTGTGGAAACCTTTCAAGACAATGTTGTATATTGGTTTTACCATCTTTCTACTAGGACCATCATTGATTGAATTATTATGAGGACTGAATTTGAGCAAATAAGCGTTTCAAACCTACCGAGGATGTGCACACTTTTCTAGCTTAGATTTCTCAAATCAAGAAGAATCCACATGAGCCTATGAGAGAATTTGTGGCCAAGTTCGATAAGTTGGTTAACAAGATTCCGCTAGATACTAGGCTGTTGATCGATTCAAAAGTGTTTCTTCTTGAATGCTCGATTTTGGAAGTAAGCTATTCCCGAGGAGAGTGAATCTTGCAACTTTGGATGCTGAT
This sequence comes from Taxus wallichiana var. yunnanensis, assembly GCA_018340775.1. Taxonomy (NCBI): domain Eukaryota; kingdom Viridiplantae; phylum Streptophyta; class Pinopsida; order Cupressales; family Taxaceae; genus Taxus; species Taxus wallichiana. Next base: position 952,174,899 of record CM031240.1, on the reverse strand, counting down.
CGAGATTGGTTGTCGGTGTGGAAGATGAGTTGATCATGTATGGCAAGCTGAAAAGGGATTGTTTCAAATACAAAGCACATTCTTCTTCTCCCCGCTCCCGGAGGTAATGCGAGATCGGTTGTTACAAAAGCTAGCTAATGACCTCATTTCCATAAAAATCATTTGGCTTAGTATGCTCCATATCAAGATATTCCAAGGAAGAACTTTCAACCTAAGAACCGCTTGCCCTTTTCTCAAACTAGGTTCTCTGTTGAAGGTCCACCCCTCAAGGTGCTGTTAATGCTTACTTGTGAGGTTCTTGAGCCTAATGATGAGGAAGAAAATGGGCTCTATGATGAACAAGAAGAGGAAGGTGATGAATAAATAGAGGATCATGGTGGTTATCGAGTTCATTTCCTCACCACCGAGAGTGTGGATGATCAAGATGACTATGATGATGTAGTGGGTGAGATGAATAGTGAATCATATGCTATTATGACCTAGGAGCGAGACCAACAAAAATAAAAAGTGGTGCAACCTGCAAAAAGATCCAAGGAGTACCCCATCACCATCTTGGGGATTGTAAGAAGAGGAGCTCCTATTCCTACTACCTCCACCCGAAAGGTAAGGTCTGCTAGTCCTTCTTCCTCTACTTTTACTTATGAGAAGTCTTGTCCAACAAATGATAAAGTTGATAGATCAAAAGATCCTACGACTCCTAATAGTGATTCCCATCCACATCTTGATCTTTTGATATTATACACCATCTTAAAAATACCAAGATTCAGATTTATGAGGTAGAGTTCTATCAAACCCATCCTAAAGCCTTTGCCAAAATGGTTAACTTTGTAAATTCTAAATCTAAAACTGCAGCACATTCTTCTAAATGCCTTTTGCCCACTCCTTCTTCACCTCAACCCAGCCTTGTGGGCTGTAGTCACTACTATCCAAAATTCACCCCTCAAGGTAATTTTGATAACATACAACAAATTCTTTAGTCCCGAAAGCATAATTGATTCAAGGCCAAAAATCATGTTTTTGGGGTCCCCTTGGCTTCTCTCTAACTTCCCCATCTAGGAAAACACCCAAGAAGTTAGAGAAAGTTGGGAAAAATATGAAAAGTGGGCTCATTCTAGTGTTCTGCAGAAAAATTGGACATTTTTGTCCCAGGTGGTCTGTGGGACAATTGGGACGTAGGTACGCGGAAAGCCGAAATGGCCACATGTAATAAAAATAAAAAAAACTGGAAGTTTTCGTCCCCTTGTCTGCGGGACATCTGGAACACAGGGACAAACGGGATGTGAAAAGCTGATTTTACTTTGCAAGTTAGTATATTGTGGGTGGTGCATAGCTGTTCACACTTACAAGGCCATAACTTATGCATTTTTCAACGAAATCACATGAAATTAGTACCATTAGAATCATGTCTCCGAACCCAAAGCAAAGAAATCAATGAAGCATAATAGTGTTATATGAAGAAGTATAGATAGAGATTTTCTTGAAAACTCGCCCAAGTTCATAATAGTGTTTTATTTAGTAGTTGGACGCATTCAATAAAGCATGGGCTGCCATATTTCACTCATTGCAAGTCATCGAGACAAAGTATGGGTAGCCTTTAGCAAGAAAAAGAACATCATTTCACTTCATTTAATACCTCTTACAAGTGGTTAAAGGACAAATTTTAGGATTTCCATTTCTCTCTCTCTCTCTCTCTCTCTCTCTCTTATTTTTCCTTAAATTGGAGTGATTGGCTTCATTGTAAGGGGAGGTAGTTTTTGTTGTAGAAAATCTCTGTCAAAATTTATTTGTGAAGTAAATGTGTTATGAAAGCACTTGTAGTGGACTCCTTGCATGGTGATCTAGGCCCTTATCTTGTAATAGATTGAGTTGTGTATATCATGAAGCAATAAAATACAAGTTTGTGGATACATCTTCCCCTGTTGTGTTTGTTTTCACTCTTATTGCCCTTTCAAAATTAATTAAAAGAATATTGTGTCTATTTTTATTCTCTTGTAAGGACTCATTATTATTGTGCATGTATGAAATATTATTGTGAATGCATTTGCCATTGTGGAGAACTCGCTATCATCCCTTCTAGTATGCATTTTAATTCTATTCTTCACACATTGGAAGACTACTCTCACACCCCTCCTTTTCGGTGTATCACCTCAGTAGTGTAGGATTTCATTTTTATGCATTCTCTCTCCATTGTCCCTTATAAAAGTTAGATTAGGATAGATAGTCTTGTCTGCATTAGAGTAGATTTTGGCAAGTAGTTTAGGAATGAGAACCAAATTTCTCTGGAGGTCTATCTCAAGTAGCAAGTCCCACAACTTGGAGATAGTACCCATGTTATCCAATCACATTGTGAGCTCAAGTATATGCACTTGTGCAAACATAAGGGTGTTGTGATTTGGTGATAACAATCACTTCACCCAATGAGAAGATCAAACCCTTCTATGTGACTCTCCTCATAGCTGACCACAAAGCTTAGCAATTGTTTCATTGATTTTGGTGCATCTGATAATGTAATGCCTACAAAAGTGGCTCATAATTTGCATCTAAACCTAATCCAGCTTATGGATCTTGCTATTCCATAAAAAGTAGAGAGGTGCCTTTGGTTGGGAAAATCAAGGATGCACAAGTAGATTTTATTGCTTTACCGAGAAGAAGGTCTTGGCTACCATCTTTGTTGCTGATATCCCTCCTTCCTATGGCATGTTGCTAAGTAGGAACCTTTACAAAGATGTTGGAGGTGAAATCCAAATGTATTGGTCACATTCCTTGATCCCTCAATCAATGGGAAGATGAAGAACCTTCTCAGAAAACATAGATGATCCTAAAGCACAAATACTATATGAAGACATTGGGCATGGGAACTACATGATCATGTCACAAGAGGAGAAAAGTCTACCAAAGGAAGTGTTGCTTGATCCTAATGGTGTGTGGAATTCGGAGTTTGATGGAAGTTGTTCTTCACCCGGTTCTGGAGCCGGTGTAGTGCTTATTTATCTTGGGGTAAGGTTCATCCTTTCTCTTTCAAATTTTAGTTCAAAAATAGTAACAATACTACTGAGTATGAGGCCCTTATTCTTTGGTTAAGCTTGGTGAAGGAAATGGGAGTGAAGAACCTTCTTGCTCATGGAGATGCCGAGATAATTGTAAAAAAGTTAGAGACCTTTATCGGGTAAAGAGAAGAAGGTTGAAACACTATAGGAATCGTCCTGGGATTCCATTAAATTCCTTGATGCTTTTTACATTGAATATGTGCCAAGGAAAGGAACACTAGGTCTAGCTCTCTAGCTATTTCAAGGTCCTTGTTGATTCCTCACCCCGATTTCCCTCAAGAAAAATTCACCATTGAGCTGATCCATAGATCCAGTGTGCCCGACATTGCAAATAATTGGGAAGTTTTCAATGATGAACAACATTTGATTTCTTTCTTGGATCTCGTAGACAACTTTGATCAATTTTACTTTGAAGGAAGTGATAATCTACCTAGAGAGTGTGTGTCATAAAATGAAGAAGGTGTCAAAGAAGAGATGGATCAAGATGGATGCATCAAACGGAAAGGAAATGAAATTCCTAAAGGGCTGGTGAGTTTAGAGTATATTTGTGATAAACATGACAGATATATGAACTCTAAAGTTTCCCAAGGATCCCAACAATCTACTAAGATTGAGAAAATGAATATTAGGAGTCTTGATGATCCCAAAATGGTTAACATTGGAAAATGTTGTAGTTAGGAAGAGAAAAAGAAGGTGGTGAATTTGTTGAAGAGCTATGTTGATTTTCTCAAGGTTAGTCTTATGATGATCTTAAGGATTTTCACCTAAAGAAATGTAACATTTCATTCCTCTTAAGCTCCGGATCAAACCCTTCAAACAAAAGTGAAGGCAATATAATCTAAACATAGATGATATAACTTTCCAAGAAATAAAAATCTTTTGAAGGCTAGGATCATCTTCCCCATCCACCAATAAACATGGATTGCTAATATAGTGCATGTCGTAGAAGAAGATTGGTGAGATCTAGATCTGTGTGGACTTCAGAAATCTAAATCAAGGTTCTTTGAAGGACAATTACCCTCTCCCCGATGAACTAAGTATTGTAAGTTGCTACAAGTTCGGAGATGCTATCTATGTTAGATGGATTCTCGAGGTATAATCATGTAGAGCTGAATCCTGCAGATCAACATAAGACTACCTTTACAACTCTTTGGGGCACCTTTGCATACAAGAGGATGCCATTTGGTCTCATCAATGTTGGTGCTACTTTTTAGAGGGCCATGGACTTGGCTTTTGGTAGTTTTAAAGGGAAATGCATTGTTGTGTATTTGGATGACTTGATAGTGTTTTCTAAATAAATAATAGATCACTTATAACACCTTAAAACATTATTCCAAAAGTGTAGAAAGCATGTAATTTCTTTAAACCCTAAGAAGTATATGTTTTGTGTCACGAAGAAAAGTCATGTGGGGCACATTTTTTTCAAAGGAAGGGATCAATATTATTTCGGAGAGAGTTCAGCCATCCAAAGAATTCCTCTTCCATCAAGTAAGAAAGGTATCCATTCCTTCTTTGGTAAGATCAATTTCCTAAGGAGATTCATCCCGATTTTACACAACTTACTATGAGCATTGCTCGCATGATGCAAGAGAAGAAAATTTTGGTTGGTCCTCGAAGGAAAGAAATCATTTGAGGACATTAAACAGGGTATTTCAAAGACTCCAATTTTGGCGTGCCCTGACTTTAGCAAAATGAAGTGGTTCATCTATATTTCTACACTTACAAAATCTAACTTTCAACATACATGTTCAATATTACCATTTTATTATTGCTCGCTTCTTTATGTAAACCAACAAAGCATTTTTAATGACATATAAATACCTAGAGTTTTAAAATGCCGAGAAAGAACCTTGCAATTTATAGTTCTTTCCATTGAAAGCTTTGTACATTATATCATTTTTTTGAATATTAAATTGTTTTAAGGGTTAACCTCATGTTTAAGTTTTTTAAACAAAGTGGTTCGTCTATATTTGTACACAACCAAAAACAATCACACCCCTTATCAACATGAACTACAAAAGTAATAACTATCCCTCCAAATAAAAAAACATATACCACTCGACGTTTACATTACATTGTACACATGCGATTGCTACTTATTAGGTAATATTGTTTCAAAAAACAATAAAAACAATTTCAATCTATTTCATTTGACTCCATAATGCTACATTGAATAACATTATTTTGTTTCATTTAACAATTTAATAAAAAATTAAGAAATATAAATTTACGGTTTATAATTTCTAAGCTATAAAATACGATACGAAAAATGAATGAAAACGGTCAACGCAGAAGAAATGAGGGGCTGTCAAATCTAAGCGCGGACCTAATTAGGGATGACCACGCCACGTGTTTGATGGTCGGTCACGTATGTATCCTGTCCGAGTCTTATATGACGATGAAAATAAGCCTCCGCGTATTATGACCTTAAACAGACAATTTTAATTTGACCTTAATCATTTATTTTCCGCTCTAAAATAGTATCCTAATTAAACAACTCATTCATCGAGAGAGAAAACCATGTTATGACAGCACGACGCTGTTTGAATCCAAAGAGACGTGGTGGACTAAAATAGGAAAAGAATCGAACACGAAATTCAATCTCAGTCATTGATTTTGAATACATGGCGGCTCGGCCAAGACTTTGCATCATATAAATAGCAGCTCGGAAGAAACATTAGCCAGTCCTCGTCTACCTTTGTAACTCGGGTTTGCTTTTTTATTTTCCTATCAGTTATCACTTTATTCATTCTCTTCAACCAAATCTATTAAAATGGCCATTCCCGTGATAGACATGAAAAGTATTGATGGAGCAGACAGAGAGGCCATCATGGCTAAAATAGCAAAGGGATGTGAGACTCCCGGATTCTTTCAGGTACGCCTCATTGGAATCCTTTTTTAATTTACTTTATGTGATCGTTCTTGTTCTATATATCATAGTAACTGATCGGATTTTATTTCAGCTTATAAACCATGGGATAGACCACGGTCTTTTGGACCGCGTGAAGCTGGTGTGCGCACAACAGTATAACATTAACAGAGAGCAAAGCTTCAAGGATTCTTTACCCGTGAGGGCGCTTAACAAGGCCATCGCTGCTGAAGCCGAGGGCAACAAAGTTGACAAGATTGAGAATATGGACTGGGAAGATGTTTTCCAGGTACACGAGATGCACGACACAAATTCATGGCCTTCCGAGCCCAAAGATTTCAAGTACGTACTACTGCACCAACTTATGCAATTACCTTAATGGTAATACTTATGAATCTACTTGAATGAGCAAAATCTGATCGAAAACATATTATTTCCAACTGATGCAGGGAAACGATCGAGGAATTCCGCAGCCAGATATTCGCACTCACGGAGAAATTGCTAGAGATAATAAGTGTGAATTTGGGGCTGGAGAAAGGGTATGTGAAGGAGGCATTCGCGGGTGGAGATAAGCCATTCTTTGGAACCAAGGTGAGCCATTATCCTCCCTGCCCTCGACCAGACCTGATAAAGGGCATCCGTCCCCACACAGATGCAGGCGGCCTCATTCTTTTATACCAAGACGACGAGGTTCCAGGCCTTCAGGTGCTCGACAATGGCAGATGGATCGACGTACAACCGCTGCGATATTCAATTGTTGTGAACACGGGAGATCAGTTGGAAGCAGTGAGCAACGGTAAATACAAGAGCGCGTGGCATCGGATTCTGCCCACCAAAAACGGCAATCGTTTATCAGTGGCATCATTTTATAACCCGTCGTATAAAGCAGTAGTGAGTGTTGCACCTGAATTGATTAACCGTAACATCGCTGATGGCTTGTCTTCCTACCCCAAATATTTGTTCGGCGATTATATGCGGGTGTATAGTGAACAGAAATATGAAGAAAAAGAGCCACGGTTCCAAGCCATGAGAAAGCCCAATGAGCAAGTCTCCTACTAGAAATGGGCGGGGGTGCCATTCTACATAATAAATAAGAAAATAAGTCTTCACATTCATTCTATATTATAAAATGTTTTAAATCAATTTGATCGGTGAGAATAAAGGACTTCTCTTTGTAATTCCACATACGAGGTCAGGCTCATGATGTAACAAATTTGAAATATTTCTTTATTTTTAATATAAATATCTATTTACAACCAATAATTGTACATGGTAGAACAAAAATGTTTCACAATATCTATAAGTATTGTAAAAGGAATGGTCAATTATAAACTATAGATTTTGTTTTTATAAAATATGATAGAAAAGTTTAGCTCAATTGGTCATTCTTATTCTCTCTCTCTCTAAATTAGAATTGGACTAAATTAGGAATTGATTTTGAATTCCATGTCATTTGGAAATTTGGATTTCAAAAATTCTATTTGTATGCAAATTACTTTGTTTAATTTGTAATCATATAAAAATAATATATTATAATTATTATGTCAATAAAAATTATATTCCAAAATAAGTAACCCTCTTATTAATGTAATAGTTTTTTAACATGTATTTTTCTTTTTTAATTTGTTAACAATGATTTAATAGATAATATGTAAAAGAAGAAAAATTCTCAAACAAATTTATTCCACTAAAATAAAAAATACATTCGACTTTTTAAATTCCCAATATGAGATCACTCTCCATTATCAATAACATATTTTTGAAGGTCACAATGTGTTTTCACCCTTTTAAGTTTGATTCGGTTTAAACCTATAACCAAACAAGGAATAAAAAAGAGACTACAGTGGTTAATAAACTTCTAACATCAATTATTGTATATCAAAATAACACAATAATACGTGGAACAAATATATCCAATTTAAGAAAATATGATAGAAAATTCTTATTCAATTATTTTTAAATACATATATATATTTTAACTCAAATTAATGGCTTTTAAAATCTACATTTCACAATTTTCTATTTGTAAATAAATTAGTTGACTTAACCAAGAATTATATAAGAACAATATATCATAATTTTTCAATCAATAAAAATAATATTTCCAAAAAAAAAATCTTCCTATTAATATAATAGATATATTTTAAATATATGTTAAAAGTTACTTTTATTCTCATATTTGTTAACAATGATTAAATACAAAGAAGGTAAAATTTTAAACAAATTTATTGCACTAATAGAAAATTAGAGATGCAATCTCACTCTCTATTCTCAATAACACTTTTAAAAGGTTACAATGTTTTTCATCTTTTAATTCAAAGGTAATGTTTCTTTGATATTACAAATTTGACTAATAACATGGGTAAAATAAACTAATTCTTTTTGTAAATACATAATAATTAGAATGTATTTTCAATTTTATAAGACTTTTAGTTTTTAATCACATTTATTTTGGCATTTGTATAAAATTACTTGAGAATACATCTGTAGTGCCCACTTCCCTTTGACACCTTTTGATATGGATTATGATAGTGTTGATTATACTTATGGACATTATTGTATATTTTAGTTTGATATGATGTTAGATGTTAGAAGTCATGGACTATTGTTGATATTGATTCATATATGATGCATGTGGACTATTAGAGACATTTTATATTGATGTTGATACACTGCTTGACATCGTCCTCAAAATTCCCCTCTTTCAAAGTCAAGTTTTGAAATTTTGAGTTTGTTCCTTGAAGTATTGGATCACGTCGAGCCTAGCATTGTTTGCGCTTTTCCGTTCATGCGTAACAATTTGAAATTCAGCGTAATGGTAAAGTTTCTTTCCATATTTTTATTTTTCATTCCGCATTGGGAATGACAGCGTATCTTCCCATTATTTTTGCCCTAGAATCCATGGGTAGTATGTGGGCATCTCTGATTGGATGCGATTTGGCCATGTTTCAAGCATTAGCGGAAGCCTCCACGCGTCCAAATGGTGCAACTCTAGGGGTAGGGTCCAAGGGATAGTCCTCAAATAAGTGCAGGATTTCCACGTGTCCCAGGTTCAAAATGAAGATAAAACAAGCTCAAATCGGCTAAGTATGGAAGGTTCAGAGACGGTGCCACGTGCCTCATCGGGCCGCAACTTCAAGAGTCAAGTACTCAAACTTGCGCCAAGACTCCACGTGTCCCAAGACTAAAAAGAGAGAGAGTGATCGTTAAAATTGACATAGTATGGGTGGGTTGGAAGAAGTCTCCACATGCCCTAATAGCGCCATTTCGGAAGTGAAATCAAAGGGTTAGTCTCCAAGTAGCGCCAACTTGCCACATGGTTAAAGTCAATGGGGAGACAGAGTTAGCCATTGAAAATTCAAATACCGGAGGAAGGAGACACATGTCAGCTCGACGCAATTTCAGGAGGTGTTTCCAAAACGTAAACTCAAATGAGCACCAGCCCTCCATGTGTCTAGGGGTCAACATAAGTCAAGTAGGAAAAAGACCCGAATCAACAAAGTATAAAGGAACCGGCGGAGCTCTCCATGTATCAGCCTAGCGCAACTTCAAAGGCAAAAAAAAATGCAAAAGGCGTTCGCAAGCCCGCTCCAATCAATTCCTTCCATGTGGGCGGCCCAAATTTAAAGTTGTAGAAGCAAATTGAATGGCCCATGTTTTAACTGGTGAAATAATGTAATGGTCGTATATTTAAAAACTAATTTTTCTGCCATTAACATTTCTTTGCAAATCAAGAATTCGAGAGGGTGCGAATGATTGGAATAAGTTGTAACTATTTCTTGCTTTCTCAAGGAAGTTGTAACCATCTCTTGCAAGCTATATCATGGGATTTCAAAGCCATTGTATGGGTTGGAATTTTGATATTCTAGAACTGTAATTTCTAATTGGAAGAAATCAATACAAAGTTTTTCCCCTTTTCCTCTTGCTTTCTCTTTCCTTTTTTCTTTGATCTAAGAATCATTTAATCCTTGCATGCTTAGAAATTTTGTGTTCTAGTTTATACAATCTCAAGAAATTTGAGTCTGCGGATTGTGCCCGTTATAAACATGAATGGTTATACTCTATATCTCATTTGCACAATACATATATGGGTTTTCTCTCGCCATCTCTTTTCCCTGAAGTCTTGTCTTCTTCTTCCTCCCTCCTCTCTTCAATGTCTTCTATCCTCATGTATTGATAACTTTCCAGCATAAACACATTTCAATATATTGGGAAACCACCACTTGAATGAAAGATTGTATATTTGTACATAGGTTTTTCCCCGCTTTCAATAAGGGAACCTCTCCCATTAAAGAGGAGGGACTTGCTTGTCCCTTGAATGTGGTTTCATTTCAAGTGTAAATCTGAAACCTAACAGTTTTTGGTGACTCTACTGGGGATTTGTTCAAAAATTTCCTTTCCTAAAAGAATAACTAATTTGATCATTTCTTTGATCTAGCGAATCTAAGATATACTCATGGTAGAAGGGCTCTTGGATCAACAAGGTTTTCAACTTCCTCTAACAAGAAGAAATAGAAGAGCTCATTCCATAAGCACACCTCTTGTTGAAGACAGATCTTCTGGTAGTAACATTCCTCAAGCACAACTTAGCCCTAATCTTTGTGCCCTAATTCTTATTGGTTTCTCGAGTTCCATTTCAAGAAATCTTTTCAAGGATGGCAAGTACCTCGACCTTGGGGACAAAGAGTTGGGCCTCTAGCTCTTCCTCAACCATTGCATGAGTTTCCTAGGGGTAACAGGAAGAATTTACCCAAATTTAGAGATGATGGAAAAGTACACCTTGATGAACACATTTCAGCCTTCATTGTTGCATGGGGTCCTTGAGTTGAACATGAGGATGTCTCGGTTAGGATTTTTGTGGAAACCTTGCAAGACAATGTTGCAGATTGGTTTTACCATCTTCTTGCTGGGACCATCATTGATTGGACTACTATGAGGACTGAATTTTAGCAGCGTTTCAAACCTGTTGAGGATGTGCATGCTTTGCTTTGCTAAGATTTCTCAAATCAAGAAGGATCCACATGAGCCTATGAGAGAATTTGTAACCAAGTTGAACAAGTTGGTTAATGAGATTCCACTAGATACTAGGTAATTTGATCAGATTTAGAAGTGTTTCTTCTTGAATTCTCGATTTCTGGAAGTAAGATATGCCCTGAGGAGAGAAAATATTGAAACTTTGGATGCTTTGATTAGATATTGGTTGTCACAGGAAGACAACTTGATCATGTCCTGCAAGCTGAAAAGGAGTGTTTTAAATCAAGAATCTTCTTCTTCTCCTTCTCCTGGAGGTAATGAAGATCAGTTGGTGCAAAAGCTAGCTAATGACCTCATTTCCATAAAAATCAATTGGCTTAGCATGATCTATATCAAGATGTTCCAAGGAAGAACTTTCAACCTAAGAACTACTTTCCCTTTTCTCAAACTAGGTTGTCTATTGATCAAGGTCCACCCCTCAAGGTGCCCGTTAATGCTACTTGTGAGGTTCTTGAGCGTAATGATGAGGAATAAAATGGGCTCTATGATGAACAAGAAGACAAAGTTGATGACGAACTACAGGGAGCTCGTTGGTTCTCGATTTCATTTCCTCACCACTAAGAGTGTGGATGATGAAGATGACTATGATGATGTAGTGGCTAAGATGAACAGCGTGAATCATATGCTATTATGACCTAGGAGCAGACCAACAAAAAAGTGGTGCAACCTGCAAAAAGATCCAAGGAGTACCCCATCACCATCTCGGTGATTGTAAGAAGAGGATCTCTTATACCTACTACTTCCACCCGAAAGGTAAGGTCTGCTATTCCTTCTTCCTCTACTTATGCTTCTAAGAATTCTTTTCCAACAAATGATAAATTTGATAGATCAAAATCTCCTCCTACTCCTAATAGTGATTCCCCATCCACATCTAGATATTTTGATATTATAGACCATCTTTAAAATAACAAGATTCAGATTTCTGAGGCGGAGTTCTATCAAACCCATCCTAAAGCCTTTTCCAAAATGGTTAACTTTGTAAATTCTAAATCTAAAACCCCAGACCCATTCTTCTAAAGGCATTTTTCCCACTCTTTATTCTTCGTCTCAACCCACCCTTGTGGCTGTAGTCAATTCACCCAATGATAAGATCAAACCCTTCTATATGACTCTTCTCATACACCGCCACAAGCTTAGCAATTGTTTCATTGATTTTGGTGCATCTGATAATGTAATGCCTACAAAAGTGGCTCATGCTTTCAGTCTAACCCTAACCCACACTTATGGATCTTGCTATTCTATGGAAAGTAGAGAAGTGCCTTTGGTTGGGAGAATCAAGGATGCACAAGTGGCTTTTGCTGCTTTACCAGAGAAGAAGGTCTTGGCTACCATCTTGGTTGCTGATATCCCTCCTTCCTATGGCATGTTGCTAAGTAGGAACTTTTGCAAAGATGTTGGAGGTGAAATCCAAATGGATTGGTCACATTCCTTGATCCTATCAATGGGAAGATGAAGAAGCTACTACCTGAGAAACAAGCAGAGTATATTGTGTAAAAGACAAATGATCCTAAAGCATAAATATTGTATGAATACATTGGGCATGGGAACTACATGATCATGTCACAAGAGGAGACAAGTCTGCCAAAGGAATTGTTGCTTGATCCTAATGGTGTGTGAACTTTGGAGTTTGATGGAAGTTGTTCTTCACCTTGTTCTGAGCTGGTGTAGTGATTATTTCTCCCGGGGTAAGGTTCATCCTCTCTACTTAAAATTTCAGTTCGAAAATACCAACAATACTACCGAGTATGAGGCCCTTATTCTTGGGTTGAGCATGGCGAAGGAAATGGGAGTGAAGAACCTTCTTGCTCATGGAGATGTTGAGCTAATTATAGAACAAGTTAGAGACCTTTATCGGAGTTAAGAGCGTAAGGTTGAAACACTATAGAAATCTGTCAGGATTCCATTGAATTCCTTGATGCTTTTTCACTTGAAGATGTGCCAAGAGGGAAAGGAACACTAGGGCTAACTCTCTAGCTATTTCGTGGTCCTTTTTATTCCTCCCCTGATTTACCTCAAGATAAATTCACCATTGAGCTAATCCATAGACCCAGAGTGCAGTGCTTGACAATGCAAATAATTGGGAAGTTTTCAATGATGAACAATATTTGATTTCTTTCTTGGATCTCGAGACAAATTCGATCAGCTATACTTTGAAGGAAGTGATAATCTACCTAGAGAGTGTGTGTCATAAAATGAAGAATGTGTCAAAGAAGAGATGGATCAAGATGGATGCATAAAACTGAAAGGAAACAAAATTCTGAAGGGATGGTGAGTTTAGAGTATATTTTTGATAAACATGATAGCTATATGAACTCTAAAGTTTCCCAAGGAGCCTAACAATCTACTGAGATTGAGAAAGTGAATATTGGGAGTATTGATGATCCCGAAATGGTAAACATTGAAAAATTTTGCACTTAGGAAGAGAAAAAAGAAGGTGGTGTATCTGTTGAAGAGTTATGTTGATGCTTTAGCTTACTCTTATGATGATCTTACTGATTTTTACCCTAGAGAAATGCAACATTTCATTCCTCTTAATCCGGGATTAAACAAAAGTAAAGGCAATATAATCCAAAGATAGATGATACAATTTTCCAAGAAATACAAAATCTTCTCGAAGTCTAGGATCATCTTCCTCATCTAGCATTCAACGTGGATTGCTAATAAAGTTCTGTCGGGAAGAATAATGGTGAGATCCGGATCTGTGTGGACTTCATAAATCTAAATCGGGGTTCTTTGAAGGACAATTACTCTCTCCCCATGATGGACCAAATATTGTAAGTCGTTACAAGCTTGGATATGGTATCTATGTTAGATGGATTCTCAGGGTATAATAAAGTAGAGGTAAATCACCGTAGATCAACATAAGACTTCCTTTACAACTCCTTGGGGAACCTTTGCATACAAGATGATGTAATTTGTTATCATCAATGCTTTGGTGCTACTTTCTAGAGGGCCATGGACTTGGATTTTGGTAGTTTGAAATGAAAATGCATTGTTGTGTATTTGGATGACTTGACAATGTTTTCTAAAGAAAGAATGATCACTTCCAACACCTTAAAACAATATTGTAAAAGTGCGAGAGAGAATGGAATTTATTTAAACCCTAAGAAGTCTATGTTTTGTGTCATAGAAGGAAAGCTGGTGGGGCACATTGTTTCAAAGGAAGGGATCAAGATTGATTTGGAGAGAGTTTAGGCCATCCAGAAAATTCCTCTTCCATCAAGTAAGAAAGGTATCCATTCTTTGTTTGGTAAGATCAATTTCCTAAGGAGATTCATCCTGATGTTGTGGAACTTACTATGAGCATTGCTCACATGATGCAAGGAAGAAAACTTTTGGTTGGTCGTTAGAAGGAAGAAATCATTTGAGGACATTAAACAGGCTATTACGAAGGCTCGAATTTTGGCGTTCCTTGACTTTAGTAAAGATTTCATTATCTATTGTTATGCCACTAAAAATACCTAGCTCACTGTGTTAGCCAAGAAGAATGCTGAAGATCATGAGGTCCCAATTATATTCATGAGTTATTTGTTGAAAAATCATGAGCTAAAGCACACCATGATGGATAAACATGATTTTACAAAATTGTCAAAGCTATCAAGTAGTTTAGGTTTTACATCCTTAATTCTCATTCTATGGTGTTGGTGCCTAATACAACAATCAAATCCATTCTTACTCAATAATAATTTGGAACAAAGAGAGGTAATTGGGTAGCAAAGGGAAAGAGTATGATCTTAACATTAGGAAAACAAAGTTGGTTCGAGGTAAGGGCCTATGTGAACTCATTGTTGAAGGGGTTGCCAAGGAATTGTCTAAAGATGGAGTTGATGTCCCTATTGTTCTGTTCTCACTCATTAGATGTATGGTATATTGGCATTTCTCACTTTCCATCTCACTTGAGTGCCAAAGAGAAGAGTGCCATCAAAATGAGGTCTACGAGAATATGTGCTTATGGGAGAATGATTTTTTCAAATGAGGCATAGATGGAAGGTTTTTGAAGTGTGTAGACAAGGAGCAACAAAGAAGTTTTTCTCTTCTTTTCATGACCATGCTTGTGGAGATCATTTCTCCTCCACCGTGTAAAAGCTCATAAAATACTTCCTGCTAGTTATTATTGGCCCAATCTATTCATAGATGCATCAAAATGGGTTGGGAAATGTGAATCATGCCAAACGTTTGTTGGAAGACCTAAGTTGGCTTCTTTCTTTGCTAAAGCCAAAGAGTGATTGATTAGCAATTTCAATAGTGGGCATTGGATTTCATTGGAACTCTTAACCCACCTTCAAGTGCTAGACATACCCATGTGTTGACTACCATAGATTACTTCACCAAGTTGGTGGAATCCATCCCAGTCAAGAGCACTACTTCCGAGGTAGTTTGCTGACTTCATTAAGGAGAACATATTGATCAAGCTTGGGTCCCCAAACAAAATTGGGACTGAAAATGCTTCCAACCTTTCTTCTACTAAGATGATGGATTTATGCTATGGGTATGGGATCTCACTTCCTCATTCTTTAGACTACTACCCCCAAGGGAATGGATATGAAAAATCAAAAAAAAAGAACTTGGTGAACATAGTTAGAAAGCTTGTAAATGATTCTCAGAGGAATTGGCATAAGAATCTATATGATGCACTTTGGGCTAATAGAATTACACCCAAGAGAGCAATTGGAATGTCTCCTTTCCAAGTGGTGTATGGTGTAGAAGCTCAAATTCCAGTCATGGTGGAATTTCCAACCTTGCATCTAATGAAAACCATTGAAGATTCAAGTTTCAGTAGCTCTTTGGACAAGAGAATATTTTGCATTCGAGAAGCTTGATGAGGAAAAATTACAAGTGGTTGACAAAATAACAATTCATCAATTGAAAGTGAAGGATTTGTTTGACAAGAAAGCCAAACCCAAAGTTTTCGAGGTGGTAGAAATTGTGATGCTTTGGAACAAAAGACTTGAGCCACAAGGAAATCATGGTAAGTTTGATTGTCTTTGGCTTGGTCCTTTTAGAATTAGACATTTTTTTGGAGAGAAATATTTTTATCTAGATTACATGGATGGTGTTCCTCTCCCACTTCCTTATAGTGGGTAGTATCTGAAGTTTTCAATTCCTAGGTGACTAGGTGGTCCTTCCGTATATTTTGTACGGTGTTTTGGTTTTGGGTCGTTCCTTTGTGTTTCATTTCTTTCTTCCCTTTTGGTTTGTTTTTTTCTTTTACCATCTTGTGTGTGTTGCCTTGTATTGGTTTTACTTTTGAATCCTTTGCAAAATGGATAAGGCATTGATCCTCTTTCCCGAGTTATCTACCGTTCTTGATCTTGCCTTGTGTCTTTGTTCCAAGCCTAGTCATCCCTAGAAGAGCCACATGTTGTCGTCCTCAAAATTACCCTCTTTTGATGTCAAGTTTTGAAATTTTGACTATGTTCCTTGGAGTATTGGATCACGTCGATCCTAGAATTGTTTTCATTTTTTACATTCACGGAGAACAATTTGAAAGTCGGGCGTAATGGTGAAGTTTCTTTCCTTCTTTTAGTTTTCTTCCCATAGTCGGAATTACAGCGTATCTTCCTGTTATTTTTTTGTCCAAAATTCCACAAAGTTAGTACATGGGAATCTCTAATTTGATGTGGTTTTGCCAGGTTTCAAGCATCGAGGAAGCCTCCATGTGTCCAAATGACAAAACTCCAGGGGTAGGGTCTAAGGGATAGTCCTCAAATAAGCGCAGGATTTTCACGTGTCCCAGTGTTCAAAATGAATGTAAAGCAAGCTCACATTGGCTAAGTATAAAAGGTTCAACAGATAGTGCCACGCTCCTCATCCACGTAGATTTAAGAGTCAAAGCCGGGGTGGTTCTCAAACTTGCGCTAGTCCTCCACGTTTCCCTAGTCCAAAGAGAGAGAGAGAGAGTTGATTGTTAAAATTGACTAAGAATGGGAAGGTTTGCGAAGTCACCACATGCCATAACGGAGAAATTTTGGAAGTGAAAACAAAGGGCTAGTCTCCAAGTAGTGCCACCTTTCCACATGGTTAAAGTCAATGGGGAGACAGAGTTAGCCGTTGAAAAGTCAAATGCATCAAGGAAGGAGACATGCGTCAACTCGATGTAATTTTAGGAGGTGTTTCCAAAACGTAAACTCAAATGAGCGCTATCCCTCCATGTGTCTAGGGGTCAACATAAGTCAAGCAAGAAATATACCCAAATCAACAAAGTATAAAGGAACCAGTGGAGCTCTCCACGTGTCAGCCTGGCGCAACTTCAAAGGCAAAAAATGCAAAAGGCGTCTGCAGGCCCGCTCCAATCAATTCCTTCCATGTGGGTGGCCTAAATTTAAAGTTGTAGAAGAAAATTGAATGGCCCATGTTTTAACTGGTGAAATAATGTAATGGTCGTATATTTAAAAAACTAGTTTTTCCGCCATTAAAATTTCTTTGCAAATCAAGAATTCAAGATGGTCTCAATGATTGGAATAAGTTATGCTTGCTTTCTTCATTTCTTGAGGAAGTTGTAACCATCTCTTGCAAGTTATATCATTGGATTTCAAAGCTATTATACAAAGGTTGAAATTTTGATATTCTGGAACTATAATTTCTAATTGGAAGAAATCAATACAAAGATTTTCCCCTTTTTCCTCTACTTTCTCTTTCCTTTTTGCTATGATCTGTGAATCATTTAATCCTTGCATGCTTAGAAACTTTGTGTTCTAGTTTATACAATCTCAAGAAATTTGAGTCTGCAGATTGTGCCCATTATAAATGTGAATGGTTCTACTCTATATCTCATTTTCTCAATACATATAAGGGTTTTCTCTGTCATCTCTTTTCCCTTAAAGTATTGTCTTCTTACTCCTCCCTCCTGTCTTCAATGTCTTCTATCCTCATGTATTCATAAATTTCTAGGCATAAAACACATTTCAATAAGGGAACCTAACCCATTACTGAGAGGAGGGACTTCCTTGTCCCCCTGACAGTTTTCATTCCATGTGCAAATCTAAAATCTAGAAGGTTACAAACCGTAGTAGGTATTTGGATTGTGTTTTGTTGTTAAAATTGTTTTTGTGTTGTGGAAGCCTATTTTTGCCATGAGTTGAAATGCATTTCTTATTGCTTTGTGGTTTAGGCTCGGGGCCAATGAGGAGGATGACTTCCTTTCTTTATTGGAATTCTTGGTTGGGTGGAGAGCGTTGCCTCTCCTTCTTTTTTTTTTGTTGTGATCAAAAGAGATATGGTGGATTTTCTTGTTGTTGTTCTAGAGCTGAGGATGAAGACAAATTTCATAGTCCCCTTGGGGTTTCCTTGTAAAAAAATTCCCACTTCAAGTGGATGGTATTTTAATATTATTTGTGGTGGAAATTTGCTTTGTTTTTGAAATCGAATCTACATTCGAATGTGAAAGAAGTATATTATATAAGTTGTATTTGATGAATAAAAAAGGAAGTTGTAAAAGAATTATTGAAATTCAATAGAAGTTGTTTTTAATTACCACAAATGGTATGGTTTTCATTTGAAATATGTGTTTGAAATATATTATGAAATCTCTGTTTGAAAATTTAAAAAGAAATGCATATGAACAAATATTACATTTCTCTGTTTCATTCGAAATGCATGTTTTGAAAGTAGAACTACATTTTGGGTGTTCATGCATTGATTTAATTAAAGTTAACCCTTGTGAAGTATATTTTATAACAAAAAGTATATCCATTCGAGTTTAAGCATGATTTCTATTTTTGATTCATTGTAAACTGCAAATATTTATCGGAAAAAAATTACAAAGTACTTTACAACTTGAAAGAAAAATTAAAATAGTAATGTAAGCTAAGTAAGATCAAAACACCTTTTCAAATAGTCAAATTTTTCAAGAAAATTTATCAAACTTTAATTAATTAGACTTAGACCAAAACTCGGACATTTTGCGGTAAAAAGGGGAAAATTTGTTTTGAATACTCAACCATTGATATTTTATCCTTGCAATCCATCCAAATATTTCAATTTATTTCTCCATGTCTTTTTGGCATGTTGAAGAAGAAAGAATGGTGGATCGAATCAAGTCTCGTAGTTGAAAAAGTTTATTTCATGTTTTAATGGAAGGAGATACATTTTCATCGATTCACCCACTTAAGTTTGTCAAAAATGAATTTTGATGTTTCTTATGCAAATAGGAGTTCAATCCATTTCGAAAAAGTTCTCATTTTCCCAAATCTGAGCTTCCAGTCGAAAGTTATGGCCTTTTAAAGTTCTTACTTCGCTTAGTTTGAAAAAAATACAGGGAAATTTTTGTAAATTGGACTGCGGACCCAAAAATTACTTCGGGCACTTTTTGCAAAAATAAAAAGTCACAAGTTTCTCCACGGCCCAGCTGCCCCACCTATTCTCTTTTGGAAAAAGCCTCCACGGGTTCGTGGGCCCGCACCTTCAAACTTTACCTTTTTGAAAATGGATGAAAAATATTTAGTCTCCTCGCTGGTCTGCCTCCCCACCTGTCACTGTGGGTCTGACACATGGCTTCTTCAGGTGTTGGTGGAGGCACAAATTATTTTAGACCTTATCACCTTTGGAAAAATATTGGTAAAAATTCCTAAGTTTTCCCATTGGCCCGCCTTCCCGCAAGTCATTTGTTGAATTGATAGGTGGCTTCGCTTGCATCGTGCCAAGGCGCGGGTTGTTTTTAACCTTCACACTTTTTAACACAAAAGCCAACATTTCTAAGTTTTCCTCGATGGTCCGCTTCCCCACTGTAAATTTTGGGCAGGACATGTGGCCTCCTAGGTGTCGACGGAGGCGTGGGGTTTTTGAACCTTTTTTCCCTTTTCAAATAAAAAGAGTTAAAATCCAAATTACCTCCAACAACCCACCTTCCCGCATGGGCTTAACAACGTGCCACATGTCCCTTGCGCCTTTAGGGAAAATTTTATTCCCGGGCCTCGTAGGCCCGCCTTTAGGGAAAATTTTCTTTCCCTGTGCCCATGGGCCTAACTTTAGGGAAAATTTAAGAAATATGAGGAGTTCGGAGGACTTTTTATATAAATGAAAAGGGGGAAGAAATTTCCTATCTAATGGAAATATTTTAAGGAAACCTTAAGTGCGTTAAATATGTGAAAATCAGGTTGAAGTGCAAAGATGAGCTTGAGAGTGGGTAAACCGAAACTACCCTTATTAACTTAAATTTTTAACTCTAAAGCACGGGTTGACCTTTTTAGGGATCAGGTTAGGGGATAAGGGAATGTTTTTCTATCCAATGCAACTAAGAACCGTGTTTATTGTTTAGACCTAGTGGAATTAGATACCCAAGGTATTTAATTCCTTTGCCCTTCACCCTCTAAAATTGATTAAGGAATATTTAACTATAATGTTAATTTAATTACTTATTAACTCCTAAGAGAAATTTAACTATAATTGAATTAATTATACTCATTAATTTTGTAATGTGGATCTAATGTTTGTTACAACGGAAAATTTCATTTATTAAATTATAATTGACTTTGAATCTTTGTTATGACAACTAGTTGCTTGAAGCCTGGTGGTGGTCACGCTTTTCAAAAAAAAATTATTCCATAATTTTTCTATCTAAACCTAGGTTGTTCTTGGGTCTCGAGTGGTCATTTTAGTGGGCATTACAACATCTTATGGAACAACTATTATACGACTATAAGACTAATTTAATATGTTATATTCCATGCTTGTATGTGCAAAGTTTATAAATCTAAACGCTGATTTTAAAATTATTTTAGCCATATAGATGATGAAGCTATGATTTTTGTTATGATTAAGGAAAAATTACCTTTTCCCCATGGATGTACCCTTCAAACTAAAATATCGAAGCTTCCTTTTTTAAGATTCACTTTTGAACTCTTATCTTTATCTTGTGCGTATCCTAAATAATTTATATCATAATCATCGTTATCATTATTTTCTTCTCTGTCACCATCTTATTTTCCATCCTTTTCTATAACATCCTCATGTTCTTTTCATTTACTTCTTCTTCCTATATTTTTCCTAAGAAAACATATTCCATATAATCCCAATAAATTTCATATATATTAGAATTAATTAACAATCATCATATTGATGATTTCACATTAAGTGCACCATAAAAAAATTCTCTATTTCTCATGTCCATAAAATTCCTTCTTAATTTGAAGGAAGCACTTTCTAACAAAGTAATACCATCCTATCTAGAAATCTATGGTAACCCCATGAATCACCAAAAATTGGGTTTCAAAATAATCCGTATGAAAATATTTTTCATCCAATTTTGGCAGATTTAGGCCTCAAATACTAAAATATTTTAATTTTTTTTTTTTTTTTTTTTAAAGTGTTGACAACTTTATGAAAAAAATTAAAATATTAGAAGAAATAATGGAAATTGTAGCATGTGGCTTAATTAAATAGAGGAAAACTATAAAATTTACATAACCTCCTCAAAAAGACTAAAAACATCATGAAATTTGTAATGTGGCTTCCTTTCAAAGTTAAAACTACACTAAAAGAAATTTGTAACCATATCTAAGATATGGAAGAATCTTCAAAATTAAGCTTTCAACCCAATTTATGCTCAAATTGTTGTTCTAATGTCACACGATATGATATTCACATATAATAAGAGAATATTTCAAATAATATGAAGATAAATTGAAGATCAACTCAACAAAAAAATATTGAATACAAAAATGTCCTAATATTCAATAATAGAAAATATAAGAATATGATTAAAATAGGGAAACAACATAAATACTCCTTAAAGAAGGAATAACTGATACATATCCCAATATACGAATTACACCGGGAGGGTGACACCTCTAATATTCTTCTACTAAGTATAAGACTCAAGTCATTGTTAAGAATTATTAAATAGTGCTTCACATGGGTAGTGAGAAAAAATGTGAGATTATTACAATTATTGTAATAAGAAATCACAAGATAAAATAGGTGAGATGTATATGATATATATGTTTGTGATCCGTAAAAATAATGATCCCTACCTAATAATATATACCATTATAAATACAAACACTAATAAGTTTTTCTCAATTTCGAATAACCCAATATAAAATGGTATTTAAATTTATTGAAACCGATAATGATTGATTTAAAACTCCTGACATCAATTACCCTTACAATTTCTCCTTGCTTTTAAATTTACGATATTCAGTAACTTTCCTTAATGTATCCCAATCTGATCTTAAAACTAAATGTAATATTTTTGAATCTACGAACCAAAATTGAATGTGAGTGATTGAAATCTCATACAAATACATTGTTTAACTAGAAAATTCAATTCGTATTCATTATTTTCTATTAGATATCTTAATCAAATTTCCATATTTAATTAACAATTCTTAATGTTAATTTAAAATTGATATAAACTAAGAGAATATTGAAAACTAAAATAAAACAGAGGCAAGAGACTGATATTGTTAATATATTTCACCCATTTTTAGGTTACGTCTCCAGATTCTTAAACCACAATCCAATCCATTATAAATCATTTGCAATAACAATATTAACCACTTACAAAACCATAATGGAACAAATAACCTGCAATGAATCCAAGGAAAATATGGAATAATGTTGTAAAATATTCACAAGAATCACCTCCAAAATGAAATCAACAAATTTAAGTCTCCTTCTCAAATATTTAAAAAAATCCACAGATTGGAAATTTTCTCTATTCATGAGAAAAATTTCTTGATAAGTATCCCTACAATATCATGATATTATCATACTATTAGAATGCTGAATATTCCATTACATTGACTTTGGACCTTGAAAATTCAATTCTACAATAAAAATAAAGCACACCGTCGAAACAATTTTCTCCCTTCAAATAAAATAATGTGGCTTCTATAAAGTTTACAAGGCACTAATGTGGCAATTAATATCCTTATCTTTTTGTATGACGAGGGTGTTTAAAATATCGTGTGGGTGCTTTACTCCTCCATATGTGCTTTGAATACTACATTCAATTCATTTATCCCATGTGAAATGGGTTTCTAGCGTTATGAAAGGGCATTTTTGAAATGTTTAAATGTCTTAGAATACGCTTTAATTGGGATAGGCTACGTGCATGGTTATTTTGGATGCATTTTCGTAGATTTTTGGATGCCATGTGGGTGCACAAGGATACCATGTGGACCATGCTAGACATGGTTTGGAGTATAGTATATGTGGCATGTGGCAATATATTTTCCCAACTTGGAATGTGGAGAATAAGGTGGCAATAATCCAAATCCACCAAATCATTGAAGCTCATATCCTTTCACGTGTCAACACCATAATACAATACATAATATGGCATAAAACTATAGTGTAATTGGGAAAATTAAAATTACACTAATATACCACGATGGTCGGGCCCTCTTCGAAAAAAATTGACCTCACTATCAACCCCAATTTTTTTCACACACATCAAGACTCAAGGGATAGATCAAACACATCCATGATCACAATTTGTTTTCTCAATCAACTCTGAAATACATAAACAAACTTTGGTCACGAGCTAGGGTACTACAAAACAACACTTTCCCTATTGAGCTAATTTGACCAAGAATATCAGAGGAGCATATAGTGTCTAATTTAAATGTTCCAATATACGTTTGAATACATAAGAGTTATCCTCAATAAAGTAATAGTTTAGGGAGAAATATGGAATTTATTACCACACAAAATATTCTCTGGATCACACTTCCCCCATAACCTTTATCCCCTTAATTCTAGTCACCCAAGAATCTGCTAAATGGCTCTCTACATCACATAAATACATATATAACAGAATATAGTATAGTTGTTAAGATTTCGAGATCTTGAATTTTTTTATCATAGAATTAGATTAGTATGAAATAAAACTATTTCTCAAAGTGAGTTTCCAACTGAATCCTTTTGGTTCTACAATACTATATTTGCAAGAAATTATATCAGTATATAAATGACAACCAAATTCAAATGATAGGTGAGCATCCACCGAGCCTGGTAAAAACTATCAACTTGTAAAAATATCACTTACATTGATCAATATGAAATAGACGACTAAATGCCAAACATAGGTGAGTGTCCATTGATTCTTTAAAACTATAAATTATTGTCAAGTAAATTAGTATGAAATTGAAAACCAAATTACAAACATAGGTAGGTGTCCACTAACCCTTTGTGAAATTATCAATCATGAAAAATAATCACTATAAAATATCATCAAAATGATTCAAAAATTAAATTACACAATTCCTATAAAGAGGGAAAAATAGACTGAATCATTGAAATTGAAAGTGAAGATGAAATATTTATCCAATGTGAAATCAAGGATAGAGCCAAAATTTATGCTTAACTTTCACATTCCAAAATGGTGAAATTTATAATACCGTAAAATATCGAAGAGGTGCAACTTGTAAACTAGTTTGTTAATGTAATAAAAATATCATCTAATTGTAACCGCAGATGATAGTAACAAATAAATTCCCAAAAATGAGGGTCTTAAAATATGTACAAATATCATGTATGGGTACAACAAGTTTGTATTATTATTATACTTACAAATTGTGCCCAAACGGGTCTTATAAGCATCCATACTTTTGCACAATAAAAAGTGACAACATATACCTTGAAATGCAAGTATCCATATACCTTGAATAATGCGGCCACCCTCCCCACCCCAAATTCTTTACCTACCACGAAGGCCACAATCCAAAGGGGCTTTTTAAAATTTAATACAAACTACTTTAAATTCCTATTTTGTAATCCAATCTACAATTTCTTAGTTATATATATATATACCACTATAATTTTTATATTTTGTAATAATAATATTATAACATTAGCAATAAGTATAATACTATTATTATTATTATTGTCATAATAATAATGCTTAAGTAACTAGTAATATAAAAACTAGTAAAACTAATAAATGTTACAATACATTAGTTTTAACCTTTTTTATCAAATAGTAATATTTGTATAGTCATTACGGTCACCAATTTTTAGTTCTAAATTTAAAATGTCTTTATAAAAACTGGGTAGTATTTTTTTTTGAATAAGAGGCATGAGAAGAATAGCAACTCAAATTTTACTTATTGCTATATTAAGATTATAATGGGTTTATGAGAAAAGTTACAATATCTTAATATTAATTTTACATAATCCAAGAGGCTAAAGCCTAAGTTGTAAATGGGTAGTTTCTTCTCTCCACTAGATTTAGGAATTTAGCTATTTGATTGACCAATGAAAAACAATTTAACATTTAAGCTCTTCCATCCACTTGGATAAAATTTAACTTTCTTTCAACTACTATAAGAGAATAACAAATGTAACTTTTCACAACTTAATCAATTTCATGGAATACAAGGAAGTAACCATCCCTTTTCTTTTCAAACTACTAATTTCCAACCATTCACACCAACAATTATAACCAAGTTTTTTCAATAAATCTTAAGATGAGAGATACTAATCTTTCCAATAGTTTTTTTAAACAAGAACAATATATTTTTACCATCAAAACTTGCTTCACTAAAGAGTATTTCCTTTCCACATACATCACAACTATGATAGTAAAAATAAATATAATTCTTCTTGAAAAGATTAATACAACATCTTCCACTTAAAGTGGGATAAAATTTACAAAAATGAAAGCTAAAAAGAAAACAATATTACAAGTCTATTTCTTGAGGGCACCAACGAAGCTCCATGCTTCACATCAACAACAAGATAGATCCACCATGCTTCATTTGGTCACAACAAAAAGGGGGAGAGGCAACAATCTCCACCCAATAAAGAATTCCAATGAGGAGGAGAAGCCATCGTCCTCATTGGCCCCCAATCCCCAACCACATTGTAATGAAAAATGGATTCAACTCATGGCAAAAATAGGCTTCCACATTACAATACAAGCTTTTAAAAACATACCAAAATCCAAATTAGTACAACTAAAATCACAAAAAGGAAAACAAAAAAAAAATACACAAGGCTTCAACATGCAAAATCCAAAGGAGTAAGATCTATGGGGAAGCCACTTATACCTCCCAATGGGAAATGGGTTCCCACCTAAAAACCCTCCAATAAAACATCTCAAAACCCCTACACACTCTTATGCCTCCCTCAAGTACCTCTTATACCTCCCACATTCTCTTATGCCTCCCTACAAATCTCTTATGGCTCCCTCATAAAATAGACCAAGTAAGAAATGCAAGCAATTTCTTGTCCAAGGTGGGACACCCATCCCAACTCCCTCCAAAACATGGAAATAACTCTTATGCCTCCCTACATGAAATATCCCCATAGTCTCCTCCTACACCACACTTAAGAAATCTACCCAAGCAACCAAAAAACATACCAAAACACTCAAAAAACATGCACATATACACAATATAAAAGGAAAATATTTTACAAGAGTATAACTCCTACCTTTCCATGGTAGAGCTTGATCTAAGAGTTCCACAAAAAGCTTCTTCAAGTCCAAACAATCACCAAAAGCTCCAACAAATCCACAAGCATTCCCAAAATCCTCTAACTCAAAAATGCAAGAACACAAACAAATGAAGTAACCCCAAACAAGCAAAAGAACTTGAATAATTAGAAAAGGAGAGAGGAGGGCGAGGTGGCTCCATATAGAATGCCACATCACTCATCCTCAACTCCACCTCATAAGTCAAAATTACAACTCCAAAGCACAATTAATAAATTGGTGAAGAAATAAAATTTTACTTACACACACAACCAAGCCCACACCCTTAAGGACTAAAAGTAATTACATGTAAGAAGGTGCAATAAAAACTTACAATTTTCTTCCCAAAAACATAATGGAGTCTAATTTTGACCCCCAACCCATAGGTGGGATTGGCATAGCAATTTAAGAGGTGTGGGAAAAGTTTATCATGTCCCACAAGCCTTCAAAATTGGCCCTTAAGGTTAAATTCGAATTTCCATGAGGGGGTAGAGTGTACAACACTAAATATCACAAGCACTCAATCATAAAACACAAAACCCAAGATCCATCTAGTCTAATAAATGACAACTTTTGGTCACATCCATTATTAGTTAATAACAAGATTAACTACCTTAAATAGGACACTAAAACCCATTAAGATAAACAGGAAGAATACATCGCTTTTCTAAACAATAAAAACAAGGTAATTACATCACTAAAAATCACATACTACATTAAGTAAAGTAAAGTAAACAAAATACAACACATAACCCCTTGGTCACAATTTCCCCTAACAATAATTCAAACACACACACACAAACACATGTTTCCTGGTGACCCTTGTTTAATTCATCTAGAATTCCTATGTGGTTGGTCTCCAATCCCTCGACGTTTATTGTGACATGCTTACCTGCAAAACACATAACACCTCCTTTGGCCGCATGGCCGCATCAAAAACATCTAGGATAAAATATACAATAAAAACCACAATCTTCTATATACGAAAAAAATATCATCTAGGAAAATATGATGTCATTTACAATTTCTAACAACATTTCTATTCTACATTTTATCCATGTCAAAATGATCACAACATTAGTTCAATTATCAAATCCTACTAATTGTGACAGAATATATATATATATATATATATATATATATATATATATATATATATATATATATATATATATATATATATATATATATATATATATATATATATATATATATATATATATATATATATATATAACACTATATCAACAACATATTAACATCAATATAAAATGTCTTTAATAATCGTACATGCATCATATATGAATTGAAATCAACAACAATCCATGATCTCTAATATCTAACATCATGCCAAATCAAAAGCTACAATAATATCCATAAGTATAGTCAATAATATCATAATCAATAACAAAAAATTGTCAAGGGAAGTGGGCACTACATCCCCTTCCCTTAGACTCAATTCCTCTTGGAATTCACTAGAATAGGTGTGGAAACTGAACTCGTAGCAATGTAACATCCTCCCATGTAGCTATAATCTCATCATACCTATCCCACTGCACTCGAACCTAGTCAATCTCTATGCCTTAAAGGCCCAGGGTCATGCACTCTAAAATGTGGATGGGCTCCACCATCACCTACCCCTAATCCTACACCTGCAATGAGGTCCAATCCATAGCACATGAGAAGGATCTGCAATATATCTCCTAAGTACTGAAACATGAAACACATCATGGATGTAAGACAAGTTAGGTGACAATGTAGACGATAAGACAAAGGGCTGATATGCTATAACATCTCAATGGTACTCACAAATATAGGGGCTAGTTTAGATCCTTTTCTGTAATGGATAGGGCTCTTATGTGGCCTGACACGAAGGAACACCTTCATGCCCACATCAAAACTATGATATGTCTTATGCTGATCTACATACTTCTTCTATCCCCGATCCAGTGCCTCTGCAATCTTTTCCCGATCATAACCACCTCGCTGTTACATGTCCATCAATAAATATAGCCCAAGAGAAACCCTATCCTCTAACCTGTCCCAACTAAGAGGTGTCCTGCACTCTCTTCCATATAGTGCCTGAAAAGGAGCCATGCCTATCGAACTCTGAAAACTATTATTGTAGGAAAACTCCACCAAGTACAAATACTCCTCCCATCTCGACTGATGATCCATGACGTACATCCTAAGCATGTCCTCCAAAATCTGATTCACCCACTCAATCTCCATCTGTCTCATGGTGATATGTTGTACTAAAATTGATCTTCATCCCGAGAGGCATGCTTCATGGTATTCTAGAAGTGGGAAGTATACAGAGGATCACAGTCACAAATGATCTTCTATGGAATCCCATGCACTCTAGAAAATATCATTTAGATATACCCATGCCACTACACTAGCTCTGTAGGTAGTCTTCACCAGAGAAAAATAATCCAATTTCTTCAATTTATCCACCATGACCATGATGGCGTCGTGGTGATATCTCGATGTTGGTAACCCAAAAATGAAGTCCATGTATATGGTGTCCCACTTCCACTCTAGTATGGCACGAGAAAAGAGAGGACCAAATAGGTGTTGATGCTCGGCCTTCACCTTCTAAACTCTAAAAATGTGAAAAAAATGAGCAAAGTATCTCCGATGTCCTCTCCATCGATACAACTATCTCAAGGTGTCATACATCTTCTTCACCCCGAAAGATGCGCTAAATAAGGTGAACATGATGAGCCTCTCGTTAAAATCTCCTATATCAAGCCTCCATTACTAGGAACATAAATCTAGCCTCTCATGCCTAAGAAGGCCATCTCTCTCTAATGAAAATCCATCAAAATTCCACTCTAGTGGTCTCGAGACTCAATCTCTACTTTAACTGCAATGTATAAGAAGTTGTGAGGAAGCTTGTAATATCCTATTCTCCACAAATATTTTCCCATTCAAGTCACCATTATCACATGCCTCCGTCTACTAAGAGCCTCCACAACCACATTCTCCTTCTTGTTCACATGTTCTATCTCCATATCCATACTCACAAAGAAACTCCATCCAACACCGCTGATGAGAGTTGAGATTGGGCTACGTGAAGAGGTGGTGAAGACTCAATTGATCAATCCTGAGTGTTAATATTTGGCCAAGAAGGAAGTTTCTCCACCAATCTAAGGCGTGAACTATTACTGCAAGATCAAGATCATGAGTTGGATAATTGAGCTCATAATCTTTGAGTTTTGAGACTCAAAAGAAACTACTCTCCCCTCTGCATCAACTCACCTCCAAGTCCTACAAAAGAAGAATGTGTGCTTACAAAGAACTAACCCTAAGGATCTGCACTACAAGAATAGGAGTTATCATGAGACATTCCTTCATTTCCTGAAATCTTGCTTACATTTGTCTAACCATACAAAACTTCTTCCCTTTCCACTAAGAGAAGTGATGGGGTGCGCAACCCGAGAGAAGTCTTGAAAAAATCTCTTGTAATATCCTACTAAACCCATGAAGCTGCACACCTCTCATGTCACATTATTGAGGTGTTGGCCAATCCATAATATCTTGAATCTTGGAAGGATCGACTGTGATACCTTCCCCAGAAATGATGTGGCCCAAATACTGCACCTTTGTTTGAAAGAACACATACTTCTCCAGGTTCCCGTAAAGATGCTGCTCACAAAGACACTAAAGAACCTAGAAAAGGTTCTCCTCATGCTCCTCACCGTACATGAGTATATTAGAATTTCATCAAGAAAATGAGCATGAAGCAATCCAAGAATGTCTTGAACACCCCATTCATCAAGCTCATGAACACTGCAGGGGCATTCATTCAGACCAAAAGGCACTACGGTGAACTCATAGTGGCCATATCTCGTACGGAAGGAGGTCTTATGAATATCTTCCTCTATGATCCTCACCGATGATAACCTGACTTAAGATCTATCTTTGAGAAAATGGTGGCCCCCTTAATTTGATCAAATAAATCATCAATGCACGGAAGTGGGTAATGATTCTTTATCATTACTTTGTTTAGCTAATTTTCGGTTATGAATACACAACCATAGAGATCCATCCTTCTTCTTTATAAAAATCATTGCTGTGTGCTCCCAAGGGGATACACTAGGATAGATCAGGCCTTTCTCTAAAGGCCCTCAAGCTGCAACTTGAGATCACAGAGCTCGGAGTAATCACCCGATAAGGTGCTCGTGAGATAGGATATGTTCCCGAATCAAATCTATGTGAAAATATATCTCACGTGGAGGTGGTAACCCCTGGTAGCTCTCCTAGAAAAACATTAGAAAAATCTCTCAAGATGGGATGGTCATCCGTAGATGGCCCACTAGTCTCATCCTCCCTCTTTCACTAACCATAACAAATACATCCCACAACCTCATCACACACACCGATTAACCTACATAGTGGAGATGGTATGAGAAATGGGTCTCCTAACCCCTCGCTATCACCGACTCAACTCCTAGATCATTTTTATAGGATATAGTTTTATGGTAGCAATCCACTTTGTCTTTTTGTGCAAAACAAGTCCATGCTCAAGATGACTCCATAAAATCCAACAAGGATACGAAGATCCGAGGTAGTGGTGAAGTGTCCCATCCACTAAACACTCTTATCTAAGGATTCTATAGAGATTTTATCTCTAGAATCCATCTCAACGTCCCAACTAAGACCCTTCCTAACTCGCCACCATCTTGTAATGCTTTACCGACAATGGTGCAATAAAAAAAAGATAATGAACCGAATCAAACAAAATAGGGGTAGGAATACCACCAATGCTACTCGTTGTCATCTCTATGATGATACTCGGTGCTCATCTTGGTGGTAGTTCTCTCCACTACATAGATCCCATGGTCTAGCTACAACTTGTCTCAACAAAGAGGTTCAAATTTGTTTCTTACCCTTATTACTAAGGTTTTTAGGCACACTCTCCAATGATTTCCAATAATGCCACAACCATAATAGCTTCTCGGTCCTCTCTAATGAGATGAATCTCTAACCAAGATGTGAGGTCATCAAGGTGTTGATCCCGATGATCCGGATATGGACTACTTGAGGTCTCTGCATGTGCGATGATATCCTTTTCACACACCGAGCTCTCGGTGCACCGTGTGTCCTAATGGGACCCTAGAGGAGTCCCCATATTCCTTCCTCTCTATGCAGTAAAACTTTGAGTAGGCCTAGAATGGTGGATGAGACTATAGTCTTATGCTAATTCTGAGGTGGTGTCAGTAGTGGTATGAAAGAAGACCGTAATGAACCCTATCCATCACGAAGAGGAGGAAGTGACCCCCTCAATTTATTATCCTACATTTACTGGATGTGGCTCCAAATTTCTCCCGTGCCTCACTATGTCTTTCCTCGTGTCTCCTCTGCAATATAGGCCTTCTCCATGGCCTCTCTACACGTCTCGTGGGTAGTGAATGTTCACCTCACCGTAAAATCCAAATTCAGGCCCCTGATGAACCTATGAATCTGTACATACTCATCCTACATATAGTCGACGTACTGGAGTAGGTCAAGAAATTAACTCTCATACTTAGCTACAATCATAGATGCTTGACGGAGGTCATGGAACTCATCTATTCGCTGTTGAATAAACCTCCGAGATAAGTACCTTCTCCTAAACACTCCTCAAAGATCTCCCAGGTTACCATCTTTGAATCAACGTGGAGCTTCTGCTCCTCAGTCCTCCACTAGAAACCTGCTCCATCCACCAAGATGGATTGCAACACGCCTTTATGTTGCTAGTACAAGGGTAGAGCTTGAAGCACCTACTCAAGCTCACCAACCAAGCCTCTTCCTGAAATCCACTTGTATCTCCAAAATAGTGAGATGGTCATAGCTTCAGGATCTCCCTGATATGGTTTGTAATTGTCAACTAGTGACCCCTAGGCCTCTTTGCATGCTCATCTCTAGAGGGCTCTAGGCTCGAGACCTATCCCTGTGTCCTAAAATCCTGTCTCCATGTCCCCTTTCAACAAGACTCTACTCCTAATTCCACATGGGAGCTATCTTCCATATGCTCCTCACGGTGTCAAGGAGATGCATGAGCCATAATGGATGGCTCCCTATCATGTCTAGCTGATCATCCTCCTAAGGACCCTCTCGCATATATAGTGACATTGACGCCCCAAAGCGTTTGTAAAATCTGGGGTAGAATGGTTGTTAATGAACCTACGCTGGAGGTGGTATATCTATGTCTATGTGAAAGGACCCCTCATCTAATCCGATCCTCCTACACAAACAAAGGAAAGAGTTATCTCATCATTCTAGATTTTATTCCAGCTTTTCTATGTTTACTAAAATATACAATTTTTCGCAACCATTTGTTTTCTAGGTTTAGTATTGTGCTAGGTTTAATATTGTGCTACGTTCAATGTTAGTGTCTCACATTTTCCCATGTGCCCAAGTGTCCAGGATTTGAACCCATGACTCGATACTAAGTGTAATTCCCGCACAAGACCCAAGAACAACCTAGGTTTAGTTAGAAAAATTATAGAATAATTTGCTTTTTGGAAAGCGTGCCCACAAATTGTTTTGAAAACCATGATTGCTTCATTAACATTTCTAGGCCATTATATTTAATGGATAATATTTTCCGTTATAGTAAATATTAAACATGTATTAAAATTGTAATGATTATACTTAGTTCAAACAGGGTTAAATTCTCTATAAATGTTAATTAATAAACAATTTAATTCCTACTATAGTTAAATATTCCATATTTTAAATTTATAGGCCTAAAGGTGCTAAAATAATTATGCACCCAAGGTATTTAATTCCACAAGGTTTAAAGCATCTATAAAAACAGGGGTAGAATGGTCATGTTATAGCCTATGCTACAAGTGGTATATCTAGGTCTATGTGAAAGGACCCTCTGCCGTGCCTAAGCAAGAGTTAGTTCATCATTCTAGATTTTATTCCAGCTTTCTATGTTTACTAAAATGTACAATTTTTCAAACAAGTTGTTTTCTAGGTTTAGTATTGTGCTAGGTTTAATATTCTACTAGGTTCAATGTTAATGTCTCACATTTTCCTGTGTGCCCAAGTATCCAAGATTTGAACCCACGACTCTGATACTAAGTGTAACACCCGCTAAAAATTCCCCACGAGACCAAAGAACAACCTAGGTTTAGTTAGGAAAATTATGGAATAATTTGTTTTTTTGAAAGTGTGCCCACAAAAGGTTTCAAAACCACAATTGCTTCATTAACATTTCTAGGCCATTATATTTAATGGATAACATTTTCCTCTTTATAGTAAATATTAAACCCGCATTAAACTTCTAATGAGTATACTTAGTCCAAGAATGCTTAAATTCTCTCTAAGTGTTAATTAATAAAAATTTAATTCCTACTATAGTTAAATATTTCATAATTTAAATTTATAGGGTTAAAGGGGCTAAAATAATAAAATACCCAAGGTATTTAATTCCACAAGGTTTAAACAATTAACAAGGTCCATTTTACATGGGGTTAGAATAAACATTCCTTACCCCATAAAGTGACCCTTAAAAAGTCAAGTCAATGTTTTTGAAAATAAAACATTTAAATAAAAATGGGAAATTTCCACTCACACACTCTCCACCTAATTTTTGTAGGGATGAATCTCATCCCTTGGATGGATTCAATTTGGGCCCTTGATGTGGAAAAGTGGTAACTAAACCTAAAACATCCTTATGAAAGGTTCTTTCACTTTCATTTGGTTCATTATTTTCTCTTTTGTTTTGCAAGTTATTGGAGGAGGAAGGGAATCCATTAGAGGCAACCTAAAGCTTTTGGAGAGGTCTACTTGTTCCATTTATTTTCTCATTTTGCTTACACCCTCTCCTAGGGTTTCAATATATTTATATATTTTATTTAGCATAGTTTTCCTTTATTTTTCGAAATGTCTTATGGGTTTTGTCCCATTTTATTTGTAAAGCTATATTTAGTATGAATTTTCATTTAGATAGGGTATATATATAACCTATATGAATATACATTTATAACCATTCGTATTTACTTTATATAAACACATTTCTTTTGAAAACTACAATGGGTTCAAAACCTGAAATTAATATATATATATATATATATATATATATATGTATGTATGTATTTATATGTATGTACATCAGACCAGTAAGAAATAAATTTGCACATACCACATTATTCAAGGTATGCGCGCGCAGCTTTAAGTTTGGTGGAGGCCGCAAAATATAATGTGGGGTTTAAGTTTTATTGGGTGGTGGGGACGAGTCGAGACCCCAACCCCACCCCACTTAATATTAAATGGGGCAGGGGTTGGGGTCACCAACCCCTCCCCACCCAAAATCCTTTACCTACTACACCGCCACAACCCAAAGGGACTCTTAAAATGTAATACAAACTACTTTAAATTCCTATTTTTTATTCAATCTACAATTTTTTATTATATATAAATATAAATAAATAAATAAAAAAATAAATAAATATATATATATATATATATATATATATATATATATACGATTATCATTTTATTTTTTTAATAATAATATTATAACATTAGCAATAAGTAGTATAATAATAATATTATTATTGTCATAATAATAATGCTTAAGTAATCCGTAATATAAAAACTAGTACAACTAATAGATGTTACTATACATTAGTTTTAACCTTTTTTTTTCAAGTAGTAATATTTGTATAGTCATTAGGGTCACTAATTTTTAGTTCTAAATTTAAAATGTCTTTATAAAAATTGGGTAGTATATTTTTTTGTATAAGAGGCATGAGAAGAATAAGAACTAAAATTTTACTTATCGTGCAATATGATGATTATAATGGGGTTATGAGAAAATTTACAATATCTTAATATTTATTTTATATAATCCAAGAGGCTAAAGCCTAAGTTGTAAATGGGTAGTTTCTTCTCTCCACTAGATTTAGGAATTTAGCTATTTGATTGGCCAAATAAAAACAATTTAACATTTACGCTCTTCCATCCACTTGGATAAAATTTAACTTTCTTTCAACTACTATAAGGGAATAAAAAATGTAATTTTTCACAACTTAATCAGTTTCATGGAATACAAGGAAGTAACCATCCCTTTTCTTTTCAAACTACTAATTTCAAACCATCTACACCAACAATTATAACCAAGATTTTTCAATAAATCTTAAGATGAGAGATACTAATCTTTCCAATAGTTTTTTTCTTTGAACAAGAATAACATTTTTTACTATCCAAACTTTCTTCAGCTTAAGAGTCTTTCCTTTCCACATACATCACAACTATGATAATAATAATCAATACAAATTTCCTTCAAAATATTAATACAACATCTTCCACTTAAAGTGAGAAAAATTTACAAAAATGACAAATAAAAGCAATACAATATTTAAAGTCTATTTCTAGAGGGTGCCAACCAAGCTCCATGCTTCACATCACCAACAATAGAGATACACCATGCTTCATTTGGTCACAAAAAGGGGGGAGAGGAAACACTCTCCACCCAACCAAAAATTCCAATGAGGAGGAGAAACCATCCTCCTCATTGGTCCCCGAGCCCCAACCACATTGCAATGAAAAATGGATTCAACTCATGGCAACAAATAGGCTACCACATCACAATACAAGGTGTTACAAACATAACAAAATCCAAAATAGTACAACTACAATCACAAAAAGGAAAACAACAAATACACAAGGCTTCAACATGTAAAATACCAAAGGAGTAAGATCTATAGGGAAGCCTTTTATACCTCCCAATGGGAAATGGGTACCTACCTAAAACCCTTCGAATAAAACATCTCAAAACCCCTACACACTCTTATGCCCCCTTAATTACCTCTTATACCTCCCACATTCTCTTATGCCTCCCCGCAAATCTCTTATGTCTCCCTCATAAAATAGACCAAGTAAGAAATGCAGAAATTTCTTGTCTAAGGTGGGACACCCATCCCAAATCCCTCCAAAACATGGAAAGAACTCTTATTCCTCATGTTGGTATCCAAATTTGTTCTCCTTTTCAAGCCAATACGATACACTGATTCAACATGGAGCATTTGAGGAAGCTAAATCATAAATATATATCGCTTTTGTAGCCAGGAGGAATTTAACTGTCCCTTTGTTACTTGGATGTGTTGAGAGATGGATAACACCTTAAAAGGATATGATCTGATCCTAATTATTTTAGGTTTTCCCTTTCAACAAAGGTAAGAGAACCTATTTTGTAACCTCTGTTTATTGAAGAACAATGATAAATCCTTCTTTTGCATGGATTTTATAGAGAATACCTTGGGAAAATATGATCAACACACCAGATCTGACTCTCATGAGTTGTCACTTCTAGATCAAGGAGATATTTTCACAAAAGGCAAAGGTTACTGAAGACATTTGAGACCCTGATTGCTTCTACATGTTTTGGTAACAGAGATTATGCATTTGTGTGCACACAGGACAAAAAGGGGTCGTATATGTAGGATTAGTTTTTATTTAATGAATTTTTGGTGGAAGGTGGGGCAGGTGAACCAACAGAATGCCACATAATAGCTAGAAAGTTTCTTTAACCATAAGATGTTCTTCAATGGAGGCCCAAATCAACACTCTTTCACACAATCTTTGAGATTCTATCATGAAGGTGTGAGTTAGAAAATAAAACAAAGCATCAATATCTAAGCCAAATCACACCTAAGGTACACCCAGAGGCTTACATACAATCTCTATCAACATATGAAAGAAAATTGATTTTAAATCATTTATTCCAATCCCAAATGAAAGTTCTTTTGAGAAATGGAATTACAGATGCCACTAAACTGTCACTAGGATTGACACTTATGTGATTGGGTTAGTTTTTAATATAATATTGCAATAGAAATAGGAGAAAGTAATTGCATACATTCATAAATAACACCAACACATTTTTCTCAAGAGAACACAGAAAAACTCAAATTTTATTAAATTAATTAGCAGCGGAAAGTTTCATAGAACAATCTCA
Source organism: Taxus wallichiana var. yunnanensis (assembly GCA_018340775.1). NCBI lineage: Eukaryota > Viridiplantae > Streptophyta > Pinopsida > Cupressales > Taxaceae > Taxus > Taxus wallichiana. The sequence continues at coordinate 952,137,571 of CM031240.1, read as the reverse complement.
AAGCTTGTCAATGGATGTACACTTGCAACCACCTTAACACAATACAACTTAATACAAAAAGAGATAACCTAGTTTCTTAGATGGATTCTCAAAAGACAAGCTATCAAAATTAACTCCCCTCTCTATTTAGTGTGTAGAAAAGACCAAGAAATCATGGAGACTTGCACTTCCGTGATGTGTTTCGTAAAAATGGGGAAAATTAAATTTCAAAATCTCAAATTACCGCTGATCTTTACTTTGAATTTGGGCAGTCCACATGGAAGATTCAAACTTAAGAACAGACTCAGGGGATTCCTTTGACTTATTACAATTTTTTTGAAAATGGAAAAAGTTTCCATTTTGCTACACACCTCCGCCTCGTGAAACAAGCCCGACAAGTGTCCAAATGTGATTCGAGTGGAACCAAGATCAAATTCTGTCATTTTACTCTCTTTTGGAAAAGGGAAAATTTTCAAAGTTTTTCCCGCAGCTCCGCCTAGGGAAATGAGACTAACACATGTCTAAATATGATTTAAGCAGATCCACGCTTCCTTTTTACTTTTGAATATTTTCTCCCAAAGGGAATTTTTCCAAATTTCCCCCAAGAGTCCGCACCTCCACCAATTACTGAGCAAGCTTTGACCTTTTCTTTATTGGGCTGCGGCCATTTTGATGTTTTTAGTCATTTTGCATGTCAAGGGAAAAAAAAGCAAAGTTTCCCCAGCATGGTCCACCTCCTTGCCCCTTTGAATTTTCAAACCTCCACATGTCACCATGGTGCACCTTGAGGCGGTCCCAAAAATTTGATACCTTGAACAAGCATGGGCTCGCCATGTCCTAGCCTGTGGAAGCTTGTGTGAATGCTTGTAGCTCAAATGGAAGGCACCATGTGTCATGCTCGAGGCAATCTCCTTTGCCGTTGAAAATTATAAGAAAATGCAAAGTGAGTGGAGGCCTCCATGTATCCTCATGGTGCTCCTTCAAAATGGACCCTAAAAGGCCAGTCCTTAACATGCACAACTCCTCCATTTTTGAATCTTTTCTCCCAAAGGAATTTTTCTAAATTTCCCGAGAGTTTGCACCTCCGCCATTGACTGGAGCAAGCTTTGACCTTTCCTTTATCGGGCTGAGGGCCATTTTGATGTTTTTAGTCATTTTCATGTCAAGGGGAAAAAAATCCAAATTTCCTCCGATGGTTTGCCTCCCTTCCCATTTGAATTTTCAAAACACCACGTGTCACCATGGTGTACCTTGAGGTGGTCCAAAAATTTGATACCTCGAATGAGCGTGGGCTCACCACTTGTCTTGGCCCGACAAGGCTTGTCTAAATGCTTTCAGCTCAGCGGAAGGTGCCACGTGTCATGCTCCGAGGTAGTCTCCTTAATCCATTGAAAAGTCTAAGAAAATGCAAATTGAGTAGAGGCATCCACGTGTCCTCAATGCGATCGTTCAAAATGGAACCTAAAAGGCTAGTCCCCAACATGCGCAGCTCCTCTAGTGTCCCGACTTCCAATTTTTTAAAAAAAAAACACACTAAGTATGGGAAGACCTAACGGAAGCCTCCACGTGTCTCTATCCTTCCAAACCTCCATGTGTCCTCATGGCGCTACTCTAACACCAAACCAAAAGTAAATCTTCAAACGAGTGTCGTTTACCCACGTGGATAGATTTTTGAGTTGAGAATTTTCATAGATCTTTTGAAGTATATAGCCAAGCCGCATCCAACAAAAAGGTGTCACATCCCCGTAGATGCAACAATGAAAATTTGACCGAGAGAAACACCCGTCAAACCATAAAATATGGAAAAATGACCATTTGAGCTTAGGAATTAAAATTTTTTTAAGGAAAGAAAGTTTAGAAATGTTACAAGGCTCAAATACATTCTTAAGGGACACATCAATTCATTCTTTGTCAAGTATCTAGGATAGAAATATCAAGGAAAAAAATCTTGACTGTGGAAAATAAAGAGAATGGTAAAATGTGAGTTTTGAAGGAACTGAGCAAAAGAGACTCAAAATACGACTTTTCGTGAGGAACAAAGAAACAAGGAGACAATCATGGACCCATACATGATCTTTGACCCAGAGCTTACTAAAAAAACAACAAAGACCGACAAAGCAAAAATAGGGAAGGATAAAATGACAGAGGTCAGAAATCAATAAATTTTCAAGGCTCAAATGGGGCGAGAAAATTTTGAGCACCAACACCTCCCTTCATAAAAGATCCCCGTAGTCTCATCCTACTCCACACTTAATAAATCTACCTTTTGGTGCTCAAAATAGCCTCACCGGTTTGTGATTTTGAAAATTTATTGATTAGCGGCCTCTTTCATTTTCTCCTTCCCCATGTTGTGCTTGGTCAGTCTTTATTGCTATTTTTAGTCATCTCCTAGGTCGAAGATCATGTATGGGTCCATTTTTGTCTCCTCGCTTCTTTGTTCCTCAGAAAAGGTCTATATTTTAAGTCTCTCATGCTCTATTCCTTCAAAAACTCACGTTTTCCCTTTCTCTATATTTCCACAGTTATGATTTGTTGCCCTTGACATTTCTATCCTAGATACTTGAAGAAGAATGACTTGATTTGTCCCTAAAGAACGTATTTGAGCCTTGTAACATTTTTGTCCTTGAAGAAAATTTCATTCCTGTGCTCAAATGGTCATTTTACTCAGTATTTTATGGTTTGACGGATGTTTCTCCTAGTCAAATTTTCATCCTTGCATCTACGGGGATGTGGCACCTTTTGGTTGGACGTGGCTTAGCTGAATACTTCAAAATTCTATGAAAAGCCTCAACTCAAAAATATGTCCACATGGGTGAATGATGCTCGCTTGAGATTTACTATTTGGTTTGGCCTTGAGTAGTACCGGAGGACACGTGGAGGTTTAGCGGGATAGATACATGTGTAGGCTTCCACCGGTCTTCCCATACTTAGTCTTTTTAAAAAAAAATTGGAAGTCCAGGACACATGGAGGAGCCACACATGTTGGGACTGGCCTTTTAGGTTCCATTTTGAAGGAGCGCCATGAGGACACGTGGAGGCCTCTACTCACTTTGCATTTTTCTTATTATTTTCAATGACCAAAGGAGACTGCCTCGAAGCATAACACATGGCACCTTCCGCTGAGATATAAGCATTAAGACAAGCTTTCTGCCAAGACACGTGGCGAGACCGTGCTCGCTCAAGGTATCAAATTATTGGGACCGCCTCAAGGTACGCCATAAGTGAAGCATGGAGATTTGAAAATTAAAAGGGATGGGGAGGTGGACCATCGGGGGCAATTTGGATTTTTTCCCTTTACATGCAAATGACTTAAAATCTCAAAATGGCCCAGTAAGCCTGATGAGGGAAATAGTCAATGTTTTACCTCGACCAATGTCGAGGTGCGAATCTGGGGGAAATTTAGAAAATTCCCTATGAGAGAAAAGAGTCAAAATTAAAAAGGAAGCACGGCCCCACTCAAATCATATTTGGACATGTGTCAGGCTCATTTCCTGAGGGAAGAGTTATGGGGAAAACTTGGAAAATTTTCCTTTTCCAAAAGAGAGTAAAATGAAAGAATTTGAGTGTGGTTCTACTCGAATCACATTTGGACACGTGTCAAGATCATTTCCCGAGGGTAGAGGTGTAGAGAAAAATGGAATTTTTTTCTATTTTTCCAAAAAATTGTAAAAAGTCAAAGGAAGCCCCCGAGTCTGTTCTTAAGTTCAAATCTTCCATGTGGACGACCCAAATTCAAAGTAAAGATCAACGGTAGCTGAGAGTCTAAAATATGATTTTCCCCCCATTTTTCTGAAACACATCTGAAGTGTGAGTCTCCATGATTTCTTGGTCTTTTCTACACGCCAAACAGAGAAGGGAGTTAATTTTGATATCTAAGTTTTGTGGGAAGATCTGGAAAGATGTCTTTCACCATTAAAATGGTCTAACTTTCAAGCTCGATAATATTTTCCATTTTTCTTATCCCAAGCACATAAGGAGCTATATTTGACAGATTAGGGGTGGAAGTGGTTGGAAAATTGAAGAAAGAGTGATCTACCAGAGGAAAGAGTTGAAAGCGGAGATATTCGATGAAATATGTCCCCTCGAGAACCTGGTGACTTTTTGTAGATTTGATTCTAAAAATTGCAAAAGAATCATGGCAAGCACTGGTGCATTTAAGGTTTTTATCTTTTGGTGAGAACGGAAACTGTGTTGTAAATGGTATAAATGGCACAAAATTTTTGTGCAAATGGTTGGGAATTGGGAGTTTTTACAGAGATCAAGGACTGATTATTCTAGAAGAAAAATCTTGATAGAACCCATCCTTTTGGAGAATCCTATATATCTCTCTTTATATTAAATTTAATCATGTCAAGGTGGTTGCAAGTGTACATACATTGACAAGCTTTGAGATTGTTCTGAAAACTTTCCCTTGTTAATAAATTTGATCAAACTTGAGTTATTCTATGTTAATCTTGAGTAAAATGTATTTATTTCATTTCGAATGCATGTGAATAGTTTTTCTTGTTTTTGTTGTAATCTTGTACCAAAATCTGGTCCAATCTCATAGGTCTCAATCCTTGCGATATTTTAGTGGAATCTATAATCTCATTTCTCGAAGATCCCTCATCCGGGAGTAAGATAAATGGTTTAAAATCACTTTTCTTTCATTTTGTTGACAAAGATTATATGTAAGCCTCTGGTGTACCTCGGGCATTGTTTGGTTTGAATCTTAGTTCTTTATTGGGTACTCTGATTCGAGCCTTCGTGACAAAATAACATAGGTTTGTATGAAAAAGTGCCAATCTAGGCCTCTATTGAAGCACATATTTTAGTTGAAGAAACATTTTTAAATTTTGTGGAATTTTGTTGTTTGAATCTTTCCATTTTGCATAAACTCTCAAGGATCTGGTGAGTCAAGTGCATCCTATCTCCCCTCCTAGCAAAAATTCTATTTAAAACATCTAATCCTACCCATACTACCCCTGTTTTTTCTCTTTATACCCATACAAGACCAAAATCCATTTGCTAAAGTATGTAGAATAGATCAGGATTCCAAATGTCTTTAGTAACCTTAGCCTTGTGTTGAAAATATCTCCATAATCTAGAAGTGACAACTCGTGAGAGTCAGATTTTGTGTGTTGATCATATTTTACCCAAGGTCTTCTCTATAAAATTAATCAAAAGAAAAGTACATGTATCTCCTTTCAAATAAAAAAGTTTACAAAATAGGTTCTCTTACCTTGGTTGAAAGGCAGAACCTAAAATAGTGAGGATAGATCAAATCCTCTTGAATGTGCTATCCATCTCTCCACAAATCCAAGTAACAAAGGGACAGTTAGATTCCTCCCCAGCTATAAAATAACATATATTCATGATCTAGCTGCCTCTAAGCTCCCTGTTGAATCTGTGTTGCTACTTGGCTTGAAAAGGAGAACAAATTTTGATACCGAAGACTAGTGGCGCGATGCTGGGGACTATTTTAAGTCACTTGAGACTAATTTGCTTATTCATTTTCCATTTCATAAATATTTTTTCCATCAACACCTAAGGTGCACCGCTTACTGGGGATGTTGTGATTGCGATTCATTTTCCGCACTCGTAAACATTTCTTGTATGCTCTAAAGTGCCATAAATCTATCTTAAATATTATCCTATGTTCGGGCCTGCATGAAGTTTCAAGTTACAAGTGTTGTATGCAACTTTTCCAGTCTCTACAAGTTTTGCGCTGGTATTCACTGATAAATCTTGGTAAAGGAAGGTCAGAGCTTTCATCTCCGGTTTATAAGTGCTGACAGAGCATATTTTAGTGCATTTGCACAACTAAGGTGGAAATCCTTAGTGGCTCCTCGTTGATTTGATTTTGATAAGGATCAGTGTCTTAAATCTCTGTCAAGTAAGATTTGTTACTAATATTTGCAAAGCTAGAAGGAAGGAGATCTTTCTTTGCTAGGATCATGCCAGGACATTGTTTCCGAAATAGGAAAGTAAAATCGAAGTAAGATAAACCGGAGGGTTGTTGGAGGTCAAAGAGACAAGAAGAGGGATCTCCATTGATGAAAGAGATCGGCCTATCATCAAGACTTCCATTCAAGTGACTCGATTCAAATATCCTCATTGTGGAATTGAACTCTCTAGCTACAGAGTGGCCTTCATTTTATTTTGAAAGGTTTGCTTCACACTCTGCACCTGTATTTTCTGAGGTTGATAGAGATTTCCAAGAGACAAGGCCTTTGGGGATCTTCATTTTGAAAATTATACTCCTGTGTTCCAAGGACCCTCTGCCCCTCATCAATTTGTCACCCCTCCAGGGTCACCTCCTCAAAGGAACATGGCTTTACCCCACACAAACCCCATTTGTTGTAAACACCTTTGGACCTATAATTTTTGTGGGAATGGCTAGATATCCAAATGCAGTGCCTCAAGATGTAAGGAACATAATGCCAAAGTTCCAGGGAAACAATGTTATAACTGGTGACCAACATCTAAAGCTCTTTCTCAATATGATGGAAGAATTTGAGATTGATCATGAGGATGTATACATCAAATTGTTTGTCCACACTTCAGAGGAGGATGCAAAGGACTAGTATAAAACATTACCAGATAACTCTATTGATTCTTGGGCTGAAATGAACAATGCATTTAGATTACAATATGGTGATAGGATGACCCTAGGTTTCTTCTTTTAGAGTTTGAAAACATCAAGAAGAACCCTAATGAGTCAAGAGACATAACTCCAATACAAGGTTTAATAAAACTTTGAGGAGGTTTCTTATTAGGATAAGGCCATGTGATGAGTCATGTTTGATCAAATACACTAATGCATTTGATAAAAGGCTGCATATTACTTGAGAGACAAGAACCCCACAAATTTGAGGTAGGCCTTCACCATGGCTTTGAAAATAGAGAAAACATCAAGGCAATTGGGAAGCCTCCAAAGAGGGAAGCTGCAAAGTGGTTAACCTAGAAAAACCCCAAATAAGCAAGGTTGTTGATTTGGAAGAAGTTGTGAAGACTTTGGTAGGGGTTGTCAAGGAGATCTCGTGCATGCTATCCCAAACTAAGAAAGGAGTTGGGTAGAGTTCACAAGGACAACACAAGAAAAAAGGCCAAGATATATTTAAAAATCATCAAATAACCGATGATAGGGCAATGGAGCTGTTGGATTTGGAAATAGTAGCCCCAAGGCAGAGAAAATAGAATGGTGCCTAATCCTTTGGCTGCTAGAGTTCTTTGTGGTGTAGGAAACAAAGGTCATTGATTTGTGTGACAGATGTTCCATGCCTCCCGCTCCTCCTCGAAGAAGATCAGCAAGAAGAAGAAGAATTTGATGATAATGATGATGATATATGCATGATGGGTTGCCCCACTAGCTCACAACAAGGGGCAACTTCAACTGAGGTGATAAGTGCTTGGACTACTGCCACCTTTTGGGATTACATTCATAGGGTACCTATTCTTTCTCCGTCTCATACTTTAGAAATAGATACTATACATGCTTTTGAATTGCCCAATAATGACTTTAAATATTAAAGGGCTTTAATGATAAAGAAGTATGATGGAGTAATTCCATCCGAGGAGGATAGAAAGTTACTAATGAATGTTGTTTTTTCTCAAGAGAAGGAATATAACACAAGAAGTAAATTGCACAAAGGGACAGGGCCTCAATCTAATCCAAAAGCTCCCTTACTTTCAAACATTCCTAAAGAGGCTCCTAAGAAAGAGGCATCTGCTAAAATCCCTTTAGTTCTAAACAAAATCATATCCCTCCTCATGCCCAAGTTATAAAAAATCATGTACACCTAATGAGTGTGTTAGTGTTCCTTCCAATACTACCTTAAAAGGAATGTAGCATATGATATTGCCCAAGTTTTAAGTCAAATCAAAGTCTCTGTTCCAATTTTTGAGTTTCTTAGGAGTTCCGAGAGTAGAAAGAGAGCATTTGAATACTTGGCATTGAAAGAAGAGAAGACTATCCTAGGAAGAAATGTAAATATTGTGGATACTCCAATCATTCAAGAGTTAGAAGCACCACCAAGATTGTATGAATTAGGAGAACCGCACGAGGTCTATTTTGGGACATCCTTGGTGGACTCTCGCTTTAATTTGGATCCATTCTTCACCACTCGATAATCAAGGAGAGGCTGCTCCATAACCGTATGTTTTACTCGGGGCATCATGCAATGTCATGCCTCTCGGAAGTCATGAATGAGCTGAATATTAAGGTAATAGAAGCATATGGGAAGTGCACTACCATGGAATCTAAAGAAATGCTAGTAGTGGTATGTGTGAAGGTTTTAGTGGTGCATCTTGCAGCCTTACCCAAGTAAAAATTTAAAACTTTATGTTTTCATAGTTTAAGAATTGCTTGGAAATATGGTGTCAAGGAAATCATTGTGAAAGGAGACTCGAGAATTAAATGTGAAACAAGTCAAAAAGTTGTATGCCACAAAGAATCAATGAATGAAACAATTAAGCATGTGGTTTGGGAATTCATTGAGATGTTTGAATCATTTAACATAGTTCATCATGCTAGGAAGTTCAATGATTTGGAAGAAAATATTACCGTCTAGGATCTCGGTTTGAAAATTGTACAATGTCCCCATATTGTGAATATGAGGTTGAGGTATTGACAAGATCTTTTGTCCTGAAAATATTAAACATTGGTAGGTTTTTGATGATGATGCTCATATCAAAAGATTTTTGTAGAACAAAAGAGAGTTTTGTAATAAATGCATTGATTTGGAGCCAATGGTATGTGTAATAGAGGGAAAGGAAACCTTGTTTAACAAGGATATCATCCAAAAGACCCCATACCATCCCTAGAGGGCTCGTTGCTCTTGAGTGCAATTTTGATAATGCTGACGGCATTATTAACAAATGCATGACAACCTCGAGGTATATTGAGGAGCATGATCTTGGCACAAAGGAGAAGCCAAGGAAGATTTGGTTAGGCAACAATCTTAGCAAAGAGGAAAAGTAGTCATACATCCAATTGTTGAACAAATACCAAGATTACATGGCTTGGATCTATTCTGAGCTCAAAGAATACAGAGAGGACTTGTTTCAACATGAGATTCCCTTGGATCTCAATGTAAAACCATTCAGGCAGAAACATAGGCCAATCAATCCATTTCTATCTCTTTAGATGCAAGAGAAACTGAAGAAAATAAGAGATCGAGGGATTACCCAGCCCACAAGGTATTCTTCTTGGGTTGCTAACCTAGTACTAGTAAGAAATAAAAATGGTGACATCAGGCTATGTGTAGACTTTAGAAATCTAAAAAATATTCAATGAAGGACAACTATCCTTTACCTAACATGGAACACATGTTGTAGTTGGTGACCGGTTATGAATTGCTTTCCACCTTGGATGGCTTATCTGGTTATAACCAAGTTATGGTGAAGGAATCAAAAGGATCAAGACAACCTTTACTACTCCTTGGGGAACATATGTGTATGTCAAGATTCCCTTTGGTTTGATGAATGAGGGTGTCACCTTTGAAAGAGAAATGGATGTTGCTATTCACGGTTACATCAACGAGTTTATTGTAGTATATCAAGATGATGTAACTATATTTTCCAGAAGAGGATTGATCACCTACGCACTTGGAGAAGATGGTGATAAGATGTAGAGAATATGGAATCTCACTCAATCCAAAGAAATCCCATTTTGGAGTGCGAAGGAAAATTTTACTGGTCAAATTGTGTCACAAGAGGGATTGATGATTGATCTAGAAAGAGTGGAGGCCATCAAAGCAATGTCCCAATTCCAAGAACCAAGAAAGGAATACAGTCCTTCTTTGTGTAAATAAACTTCATTAGTATATTTATATCAAACTTTGTTGAGTTGACCATCCCAATCACTTCCATGCTAAAGAAGGACCAGTCATCAAATTGGAGGAGGTTGCCATCCAAACTTTCAATGGAATCAAAGAGGCATTGAATCATGCCCATGTTTTGGCAGCCCCATATTATAATAAACCTTTCCAAATATTTTCCTTTACTTTAAAAAACACTATTGCTTCACATGTATGCGGAAAGATAATGAATGGGCTAAGAAGCCAATTGCCTTTTCAGAAGGCATTGCAAGTGATAGAACTAAAGTACACCATTATGGAAAAGCATGCATTTTCCTTGGTCAAAGAAACAAAGGTTTTTAGGCCTTATATTCTAAGTTCAAAGGTTGTTTCTTATGTTCCCCATACCATGGTAAAGGACATCTTGTCAAAGATGGAGGTCTCAAGCAAAATATGTAGATGGGTGAACAAGTTGTAAGAATATGATATAGACATCCAAACCATGAAGTTGGTGAGAGGTTTGGGCTTGGCTAAGCTTATGGCTGAGAGAAACTTGTAGAATGTTGAGATAAATGAGGTTGAAGAAGAAAGGGCAGGTGTTTTTGAAAAGTTGATGAATTCTGAGTGGTACAAGGATGTGATGTTATATCTCGGACATTTAAACTACCTGTGCATTTAAGTAAAAATGAAAAAATAGCTCTTAAGTTGTCTTCCAAGAAATATGTCATTACTGATTTTGGGTTGGCATGGAAGAACCCAGAGGGAGTCCTCTTAAGATGCATTATCGATGAAGAAGCCCCCAGATAATCGATGATCTCCATGGAGAAGTTTGTGGGGGGTATTTTGTTGGAAGATTCACATCACACAAGATCCTGAGGGCTAGTTATTGGTGGCCAAATCTCTTCAAGGATACAACCTTGTTGGTTAGAAGATGTGAAATTTGTCAACACTTCTCTGAAGACTGAAAACTTTAGGCTCCCTTCCTTTACAACCTATATCAATTGAAGCTCCATTCAAGAAATGGGGAATGGATTTCATTGGTGAGATTTCAGACCCTTCAAGTGCTGGCAAAAATGGATTCTTGTAGCAATTGATTATTTTACTAAATGGGTGGAGAAATCCCCACCAAGAAGGCAACACACCAAGTTGTCATGGACTTTGTGCTAAACAACATCATTTGCAGGTTTGGGGTACCAGTTAAGATTATTGTTGATAATGCCATGAGCTTTAGAGATAAACCTTTGGTGGTAATGTGCAAAGAATATGGAATCAACTTGACATATGCCTCCAATTACAACCCCCAAGGAAATGGACAAGCTGAGTCCAATAATAAAAATTTGTTGAAGATTATTAGAAGAACATTGGAGAAAAACAAGAGAAAGTGGGGTGAATAATTGAAGTTTGTTGTTTAGGTAGATAAGATCACTATTAAGAGGGTCACTAGAAAGAGTCCATTTGAGTTGGTATATGGGACTCAAGCCTCGCTATCCGTTCATATGAAACTATTTTCTTATCATTTCATTCAAAGAGCTAGAGGATCGGGGAGGTAAGTCTTTATGATGTTTGTATTAACCAGATTGTTGAGATCGATGAAGAGAGGAGGGCATCCCACCGAGGCATATAAAGTTCAGAGAAAAGTCAAGAAACTGTTTGACAAGAAGGTTATTCTCGGATATTTCAATATTGGAGATCTTGTGCTACTATTGGATAACAGTATGAGGATAAGGGAAAGCAAGGAAAATTTGACTCATTATGGGTGGTCCCTTACTCCATTGACATTAGAATTGGTGAACACACCTTCTTCTTGAAGGATTTGGATGGTGAATCGCTCAAACCGCCTATTAATGGTAGGCATCTGAAGAATTTCTTGGATTGATTCCCTAGAATCAAGGTAACATCTCTTGTATTGTGTATAGTTGGTTGTTTGTTTCTGTTTTTTTGTGTTTTTGCAAGTTTGGTTCCTTGGTGACCTATTTTTCTAGGTTTCTCTATTTGTTTTTGGAGATGGATTTGTTTCTCTACTATACAAGTGAATCCATTGCCCACTCGTATATTTTTGGCACTTGGTATACCTTTGTTCTTGTGGCACTTGCAGGAGTGTCCATCCTCGAGTTGGAGTCCATGTTGGTCCTTAGAATAGCCTCACCCCATTTGTGCCTATGAAAAATTATTTATTTGTGGCCTCTGTCATTTTCTCCTTCCCCATGTTGTGCTTAGTAAGTCTTGATTACTTTTTTTTAGTCAACTTTTAGGTTGAAGATCATGTATGGGTCCATGTTTGTCTCCTCATTTCTTTGTTCCCATGGAAAGGTCTATATTTTGAGTCTCCCATGCTATTTTCCTTCAAAACTCACGTTTTCCCATTCTCTCTATTTCCAACAAATGTGGATTTTTTTCCTTGACATTTCTATCCTAGATACTTGAAGAAGAATGAATTGATGTGTCCCTGAAGAACGTATTTGAGCCTTGTAACATTTCTAAACTTTCTTTCCTTGAAGAAAATTTCATTCCCAGGCTCAAATGGTCATTTTTTCTGTATTTTACAGTTTGACGGGTGTTTCTCCTGGTCAAATTTACATCCTTGCATCTACAGGGGATGTGGAACCTTTTGGTTAGATGCGGCTTGGCTGAGTACTTCAAAAATTCTATGAAAAGCCTCAACTCAAAAATTTGTCCACGTGGGTGAACGATGCTCGTTTAAAGATTTAATTTTTGGTTTGGCCTTGGAGTAGTGCCGGGAGGACACATGGAGGTTTGGTAGGATAAAGACACGTGGAGGCTTCCGCTAGGTCTTCCCATATTTAGTCTTTTTCAAAATTTCTTTTTGAAGTCCAGGACACATGGAGGAGCCGCGCATTTGAGGGCTAGTTTTTAGGTTTCTTTTTGAAGGAGCGCCATGAGGACACGTGGAGGCCTCCGCTCACTTTGAATTTTTCTTAGAATTTTCAATGGACAAAGGAGACTACCTCGGAGCATGACATGTAGTGCCTTCCGCTAAGGCTGCAAGCATTCAGACAAGCTTTTCCATGCTAGAACACGTGGCGAGCCCATGCTCGTTCAAGGTATCAATTTTTTGGGACCACCTCAAGGTGCACCATGGTGACACGTGGTAGTTTGAAAATTCAAGGGGTAGGGAGGAGGACCATCGGGAAATTTGGATTTTTACCCCGACATGTAAATGACTTAAAATCTCAAAATGGCCCACAAGCTCGATGAGGGAAATAGTCAATGATTTACCCTATCAATGGCAGAGGTGTGGACTCTCAATGAAAATTTAAAAAATTTCCCTTTGGGAGAAAAGATTCAAAAGTAAAAAAGGAAGCACGGCCCACTCGAATCATATTTGGACATGTGTCAGGCTCATTTCTTGAGGGCGGAGTTGCAGGAAAACTTGGAAAATTTTCCCTTTTCCAAAAGAGAGTAAAATGATAGAATTTGAGTGCGGTTCTACTCAAATCACATTAGGATGTGTGTCATGCTCATTTCCCAAGGATGGAGGTGTGGAACAAAATGGATATTTTTTCCATTTTTCTAAAAAATTGTAAAAAGTCAAAGGAAGCCCCCGAGTTTGTTCTTAAGTTCGAATCTTCCACGTGGACAGCCCAAATTCAAAGTAAAGATCAATGGTAGCTGAGAGTCTGAAATCTGATTTTTCCCCATTTTTCTGAAACACGTCTAGAAGTACAAGTCTCCATGATTTCTTGGTCTTTCTCGCACACTAAGCGAGAGAGGAGTTAATGTTGATATCAAAGTTTGGTGGGAAGATCTGGAAAGACATCTTTCACCATTAAAATGGTCTTACTTTCATGCTCGATTGGATTTTCCATTTTTTTCCCAAGCATGCAATGAGCCGATTTGATTTAGGGGTGAAAGTGGTTGGAAAACTTAAGAAAGAGTGATCTACCGGAGGAGAGAGTTGAAAGCGGAGATATTCGATGAAATCTATCCCTTCGAGAAACTAGTGACTTTTTGGAAATTTGAATATGAGAATCGTGAAATAATTATGGTGAGCAACTGGTGCATTTAAGCTTTTTGTCTTTTTGGGAGAAAGAAAACTCTCTGTTGTAAATGTTATAAATGGCACAAAAATTTTGTGCAAATGGTTGGGAGTTGAGAGTTTTTTGGAGAGATCAAGGACTAATTTTTATAGAAGAAAAAGCTTGTGATCCCATCCTTTTGAGAAGCCTCCCAGAAGCCTGTATATCTCTATTTTTGTCAAATTTAATCGTGTCAAGGTGATTACAAGTGTATAGAAATTGACAAGCTTTGAGATTATTCTGAAACTTTCCTTGCTGATAAATTTTATCAAACTTGAGTTATTACGTGTTAATCTTGAGTAAAATGTATTTATTTCATCTCCAATGCATGTGAATAGTTTTTCTTGTTTCTGTTGCAATCTTCTACCAAAATCTGGTCCAATCACACAGGTTTCAATCCTTTTGATAGTTTAGTGGCATCTACAATCTCATTTCTCATAAGATCCTTCATCCGGGAGTCGATAAATGGTTTAAAATCACTTTTCTTTCATTTTTTTGACAGAGATTATTTGTAAGCCTCTCAGGGTGCAACTCGTGTGTGGTTTGGTTTAAATCTTGGTGCTTTATTGGGTTCTCTGATTCGATCCTTCGTGACATAATTCCATAGGCTGTATGAAAAAGTATCGATCTAAGCCTCCATTGAAGCACATATTTTAGTTGAAGAAACATTTTTAACTTTTATGGCATTTGGTTGTTTGAATATTTCCATTTTGCATAAGCTCTCAAGGATCTGTGAGTCAAGTGCATCCTGTCTCCTCCCACAAATTTTTTATTTAAAACATCTAATCCTACCCATACTACCCCTATTTTTGCTTTATATACCCACATAAGAAAAATCCATTTGCTAAAGTATGCATAATAGATCAAGATTCCAAATGTCTTTAGTAACCTTAGCTTTGTGTTGAAAATATCTACATAATCTAGAAGTGACAACTCATGAGAGTCATATTTGGTGTGTTGATCATATTTTACCCATGGTCTTCTCTATAAAATTTATGCAAAATAAAGTTACTGTATCTCCTTTCGTATAATAGAGGTTACAAAATAGGTTCTCTTACCTTGGTTGAAAGGAACAACCTTAAATTGTGAGGATAGATCAAATCCTCTTGAAGGGGCTACCCATCTCTCCACAAATCCAAGTAACAAAGGGACAGCTAGATTCCTCCCGGCTACAAAACAACATATATTCATGATCTAGATGCTTTTAAGCTCCTATTGAATCTGTGTTTTTGCTTGGCTTGAAAAGGAGAAAAAATTGGATACCAACACTACACAAGCAACCAACAAACATACCAAAACACTAAAAAAACATGCATATATACACAATATAAAAAGGAAAACATTTTTCAAGAGTATAGCTCCTACCTTTCCATGGTAGAGCTTGATCCAAGAGTTCCACAACAAGCTTCTTCAAGTCCAAAAATCACCAAAATCTCCAAAAATCCACAAGCATTCCAAAATCCTCTAACTCAAAAAATGCAAGAACACAAAGAAATGAAGTAACCCCCAAATAAGCAAAAGAACTTGAATAAATAGAAAAGGGAGAGAGAAGGGTGAGGTGGCTCCATATAGGATGCCACATCAGTTATCCCCAACTCCACCTTACAAGTCAAACTTCAAAATCCAAAGCACAATTAATAAGTGGGTGAATAAATGAAATTTTACTTACACACACAACCGAAGCCCACACCCCTTAAGGACTAAAAGTAATTACATGTAATAAGGTGCAATAAAAGTTACAATTTTTCTTCCCAAAACACATAATGGGGACTAGTTTTGACCCCAATCCATAAGTACAGCTTGGCATAGCAAATTAAGAGGTGTGGGACAAGTATAACTTGTCCCACATGCCTTCAAAATTGGCCCTTAAGGATAAATTCGAATTTCCATGAGGGGGTAGAGTGTACAACACTCAAGATCACAAGCACTCAATCTTATAACACAAAACCCAAGAGCCATCTAGTCTAATAAATAAAAACTTTTGGTAACATCAACAATTAGTTAATAACAAGATTAATTAACTCAAATAGGACACTAAAACCCATTAAGATGAAGGGGAAGAATACATAATTTTCTAAATAATTAAAACAAGGAAATTACATCACTAAAAATCACATACTACATTAAGTAAAGGAAACTAAACAAAATACAACACATAACCCTTGGTCAAAATTTCCCCTAACAATAATTCAAACACACACACACACAAACACATGTTGCCTTTGGTGACCCTTGTTGAATTCTTATAGAATTCCAATGTGGTTTGTCTCCAATTCCCCAACGTTTGTTGTGACATACTTACTCGCAAAACACATAACACCTCCTTCGGCCGCATGTTTGCATCAAAAACATCTAAGATAAAATATACAATATAAATCCACAATCATCTATATACAAAATAAATATCATCTAGGAAAATAAGATATCATTTACAATTTCTAGCAACATTTCTATTCTACATTTTCATCCATGTCAAAATGATCACAACATTAGTTCAAATATCAAATCCTACTCAAGTGTAAAGAAATATCACATGTCCGAAATATATATATATATATATATATATATATATATATATATATATATGTCAACAGCATAGATACTAACATCAATATAAAACGTTTCTAATAATCTACATGCATCCTATATGAATTGAAATCAATAATCCATGATCTCTAAAATCTAACATTATACCAAATCAAAAGCTATAATAATATCAACAAGTATAGTCGATGATTATCATAATCAATAACAAAAAGGTGTCAAAGGGAAGTGGGCACTACACTACCATTCTGAGAATTCTTTCTAGAGAGTGTTGTTTCAAAGTGTTTCCTAACAAAAATTTATGTTTCCAACATTTGGCTACATAGTGGTTAGACCAGGGGAGTTCACTTATTAAAAGTATGGTATAACACATTTGTTCTAAGGGTTTTAAATAATACCATTAATGTTAAATTTTACATCTCATTATTCAACCAATACCACCCCCTCCCATTATATTATTAGAATGAAAATACCCCTATTTTTTCTCAATGTACCTTATTTATCCATTTTTCCATTACAATATTATTTACCTATTTTTTAATTTTACCTTTATATATATATATATATATATATATATCATATTTCACACACAATTATTATTTTCTTAATGTATTTTCTCTAGAAAGAGATTTGGAAGCCATTTAATACCTATTACAAATTACATTAATGTTAAGCTTTAACCATTCATTAATATTTCTTTAAATAATTAATATGGTGAAATAATATCATGTGTTGAAAAGAATACTCAATCCAAGTTTTTACCATCTTATTATTTCCTTTTAAGAATCCTCTAATTCTTGTTTTCTTATTCAAAAAGAGATTATAAAATAACTTTATGACCACAAACATATCACAATTTTAAGGTATTTAGCTTTAAAAACTAGGGTTTAAATGTTTTATTTTTTAATTAAAATTAACCCTATCTCTTTTTTAGTCCACCTCTCTAGCCTACCCCCAATACCTAATTCAAAATAGTAATAAATTATACCCTTCGACCCCTATTGTCTTCCGGTAAGATATTGAATTTTCTTGTACTAATTTTAATAACCTCAATATGAACAAATGTGTTAGGATATTACCGTAGACACCAAATTTGGGTATTATGATGCCATGTGCCCCGCATCTCATCTCGCAACCTAACCCTACCTCACCACCTAAACCTTACACACTTAATTATTTATTAATTACCTTATAATTAATAAATCCACATCTCCAACCCCTGCCACCTAACCTTGCCACCTCACCATGACCTAGCCCTAACCCTAAACTAACCTAATTAAGACCTATAACTTGGTCCAAACCCACACCCATGACTCATCACCCCTCACCCACACCAAAATGAACCTAATAATGACTTGACCAAGCCCACAACTAACCCCTCGGGAGAAAAGGAGGGAAAGTTGGCTATTTTACTAAAAATAGCCAACTTTGACCTAACCGACATCGGTCCCTACTTGACCGGCATCGGTTAGGTAACCGCCATCGGTTCCCTGTAAATGACCTCCCCCAACCAAAACCAAAGGATCCAAATTCATTTGCAAGGATCCAAATTCATTTACAAGAGAGAGACAAGTGAGAGAGAGAGAAGAGGTTGCAGAGAGGAGTATTGAGCCCAAGACTATAACTGAGCAACTAGATCACTGTCACACTCATCCAAACATTGGGAGAGTCGGAGGATAGCTTCATCAGCTCACTTCTAATTTCCAGATCATCCCAACTAAGCCTTGCCTTCGCCACTACATTCCTTGGACCTGCATCGCATCGAAACTAGTATGTAGTCGCTTTTATTACCTTGATGCTTCTGCAGACACTACTTTGTGAACTTTTGATTCATAGTGATTATAAGCTCACTCCTGGATCTACCACCCAGTAGCACCCTGCACCTAACCTCCATTCATCCATCTCTATATTTCCCCAAAGACAGATTTCTCACTCTCTGAGTCTTCTCTATCACCCCACTACTCCCCTCAACCCAACCTTCTATACCCCATAACCACCTTACAACCAACCTCCATTTAAAATCCCCAAATCACCGCCTCTTACGATATCGGTTATCCTGCATACAAGATTTCAGCTTTATAACCGTGGTCGGTTATCCACAGGTTTGACTCCTACCGATATCGGTTATCCCTACCGAATTTTATAGCATGGTAAGATGGTTGGTCAGGGAATTTGCATTCACAAGACTAATATAAATATACACAAGAATGCAAATAATTGGAAAGGCGAAAAACTTCACACACAAAAGGTAAAACTAGAAAAATTTACTTCAATACTCCTATATCTAAAAGTCCTCCGAGAATCTCTCTTGTGCTTTGTAAAGGCACACAATATATAGAAAAATAAATTTCACCCCCTTCCTAAAAATAGCCTAAGGATTGTACTCGCCTACGCATCGTAATTTAATCCTAAATATTTAATAATAAATAAAAGGATACAATAATACAAACTAGTACAAGAGGCATTAATAGCCTTTGATTACATCTCAGTCAACTAAAGTTGACTGTTCTATTTTTAATAAAGTTGGGTGAATAATTTTGCCAAAAATAAAATTTCTTGCTCCATGAAATACAACTCGTCTCTTCTCTGTTATGTCTTCCTCTGTGAAGCATCCAAAATACAACTCTCTTCCCGTGAGTAAATAAATCAAAATATTTGCAATATTTGCAAAACAAACACCCAATGTGGGGCCACCTGCCATGTGTACATATTTTGATGCTGACATCTCCTTTGGCTCCAAAAGGTCACAATAGTGACATACTGCCAATTACCTCCTTGAAGTGGGGACCACCTCCAATCTGCTTGGTTTGGCCACCTTGGTGGACTTAGCAAATACAAAGGTCGACCATTTTGTTTGACCACCTTGTGAACTTTATGCACGCCATACTATAGTCTGCCACCTTGTGGACTTAGCATATTACCATGGTTCTTGACGTAAGATGAGGGGACCACCTTTGATAACACACATGGAAATTACATAGTGAATTTTTTTTTGGATGGACTATAGTTTAGACTTTGAAAGTCTTTGGCAATGATAATTTTTTTGATTATGTGGGTTGGCCCTTTTGAATGGTGACTCGCCCCTTTGGAAATATTTTCGGTGGCTCTTGATTAATGCTGACCTAACTACGGTTAGGGTTTCTTGATATCCGATGATGATCTTGGGTCGTTGATTTCTGTAATTTTTCATGGTGATCGTTGATCTCGTGACATGTGGTTGATTTCTTAAACATCGCAATTAATACATTCGGTGGCATCCTGATCATGGTGATTTTCTTCAAATTTTTTGGATCCCTTTTGGCCCTTGATCTTTGCACGGCTTGATCTTGTCCATTAAAACATTAACTCAAGTTGAGTTAGATTTTCTAAGCTCAGGTGGGGGAGTTAAAACAACTCAAACTCCACCATTTTTGCTATTTTGTATTTGTGCGCTAAGAGCGGCGAAGCCCTGGAAAATTTTTGGACCGACACCATTGATTTGATTCTGTGCTCGGCTCTGTCATTCTTTCTCTTCTAGATCTCTCGTGTAGTTGTTAGAAATCAATTTTTCATGAAATCGACCACTATTGAGTTCCTTTTTTTTACAATGGACACCATTTTTCTTCATTCTTATGCTCATTCTTTTGACGCCTCTTGATTCACATTCTAATTTGATTCTATTTTGTGGACGCTCATTTTCACATTAACGTCGCCTCTCCTATTATGGTTCGTAGCACCATTCACGTAAGGTAAGGACTCGGTATCTATGCTTCGTTATTAGATTTTGACATTTGGAACAACTTGGATCTCTATTTATTGATGGAGGTCTTCATCAAACATTTCATTCATTTCTTGTTATCCTTTACGTGACATATTTTACCTAGGCTTATTAAATCTGTGATTATATTTGGCCACCAAAGCTTTGTATTTGATTCTAGGTGCCTTTCAAAGATCTGAACTTGATGATTCTCGAGGGTTGTTTGTATGGCCTCTAGAAAATATATTTCCTAGTCGTTTCTTTGATCTTTCACTTTGAATACCTGTATCAATGTTCTGAGTTGAACAAAACTCAATAATATTTCAAAACAACTAAGACTTTCGCAAAGCACTATAGCTTGAATTCCTGTGTGATTTCGTGGCTCGACCTTGGTTGTCTTTGAGTTGAAGTCATTTCTGAGCTTGGTCTTCTTCTCTGTTTCATGGAATCTGAACATTTCCTGTTTCCGTGGCTGAGTTCTCAATAATCGGCTCATCTATCTTGCTTTAGATTTGATTATTTTCCCATGTGGGTTTTCTCTCTTCGTGCATTCTTTGCCTTTAACTCTAGATCCAAATGTTTTTCTAATGTGGGTAATAGAAAACATGTTATATATGCTCTGGGATTTCATTTATTAACTACATCCATTTTATTTCTTGTGGTAACCCATTTTGCTATTTCTGACTATCATGGATCTCCTCCTGGGGTTTGAAATTGAATATCTCATCGCTTCATGGACATATTTCTTAACCACTGAGTGAATAGAGAGTATTCCACTGCAAAAATTTTATATGAGAGCTCGGTTTTGTTGATTTTCTCAAATCTAAGTAGTTAAAGCTCTGTATCTTGCCGTTGCTTTTGATTTTCAGGTTATACCTCGTATCGTGCATCTATTTTATTTCTGCTTAATTTATTTCCTGAGATGATGTAAAAGCTATTTCCTTAATTCTGTATCATTCAAAATTGGGCTCTGCTATGTTTTAACATCATTATTTCCCTTTACACACATACGATGAAGAAGCTGATCTTGCTTGTTCATTTCATTCAACACAAGATTTGAAATGGTTTCACAAGTTTGAACATTAGTTCGTCCTTTTGAGAACCCAGGTTGTCAGATTTACCATGGCTAAGATGTCAAAAAAATTGTTTTCATTCTGAACTTTCCTTCAATAAAGATCATATAATTTTGATCATCTGTTTGTTTTTATGTATGTTCCTTTGGTTGTTGATCATGCTTCGTAACATTTGACCCCTGAAAAGTGATGATCTTGAACTCTAAATTTGATCGTCTTTGTGATGGAGGATTTTTATCACCAGATCTAATATGAAATTTCCTTTGTGTACCCGAGTTTGGTATTTGTTATGAGGGTTTTAAGCTTTGTATAGACCTTCGATGGCTATGATTTAAATCCTTTATAGATTGTAAATCATTCCCTTGTAAATTTGTAACTACAACTTGAATATGAATTCAATGATGATCATAAATTTCTAAAATATCTCGAAATATTTGTAGACACCAAATTTTGGTCTTACGACGCCCGTGCCCCACATCTCGCCTCACAACCTATCCCTACCTCACCACCTAAAACTTACACACTTAATTATTTATTAATTACCTTATAATTAATAAATCCACATCTCCAACCCTAACACCTCACCTCGCCACCTCACCATGACCTAGCCCTAACCCTAAACTAACCTAATTAGGACCTATAACTTGGTCTCGACCTACACCCATGACTCATCACCCTCACCCGCACCAAAACAAACCTAATAATGACTTGACCAAGCCCACAACAGGACCCTTGGGAGAAAAGGAGGGAAAGTTGGCTATTTTAGTAAAAATAGGCAACTTTGACCTAACCGACATCGGTCCCTACGCGACCGGTGTTGGTTAGGTAACCACCATCGGTTCCTTGTAAATGACCTCCCCCAACCCAAACCAAAGGATTGGAATTCATTTGCAGGAGAGAGACAAGTGAGAGAGAGAGAGAAGAGGTTGTAGAGAGGAGTATTGAGCCCAAGACTGTAATTGAGTAACTAGATCACCGTCACACTCATCCAAACATTGGGAGAGTCGAGGATAGCTTCATCACTCACTTTTGATTGCGCGATCATCCCAATGAGCCTTGCATTCGCCACTACATTCCTTGGACCTGCATTCACATCATAAAATAGTAAGTAGTCTCTTTTATTACATTGTATGCTTCTAGACACTACTTTGTGAATTTTTGATTCATAGTGATTATAAGCTCACTCCTGGATCTACCACCCGGCAACACCCCACACCTAACCTTCATTCATCCATCTCTATATTGCCCCAAAGACAAATTTCTCACTCTCTGAGTCTTCTCTATCACCCTACTACTCCCCTCAACCATCTACCAACCTTCTAAACCCTATAACCACCTTACAACCAACCTCCATTTAAAAGCCCCTAAATCACCGCTTTCCCTACGAATATCGGTTATCCCCTACCGGTACCAGCTTTATAACCATGGTCGCTTATCCAGCTGGATCGCATCGGTCAATGTGACTTATACTAAAACCAACCTTTCACCTATTTACCTCTAAACAATATCATATCCACCTTGTCTATCCTATGCAACTTGAGTTGAACGTATCAATAACTCAAAGACCAAACAAACAACATGACATTTTATTATTGGTAGTTTAGTATCTATTGCTTTTAGTAACGAGGTACCTAAATCTTGATTTTGTAATAGCTTATTTATTATCATTTTCATTAATTTGTATTAAAAGGAACTGACCACCTTCAAAGGAAGTCTACTATTTCCCGGCCCAAGGCAGCTTCCTCACTTATTGTTTAACGAAAATCTGGTGGTCTTGCATTCGTATTTACAGTAGTCTTTCCCAGCACAAAAAGGAGCTCTTCACAATCGGTCCGATCTCTCTACGGCACGCGCACACCTTCCCAACACTCAACAAGTATTCCTCCTAGCCCTAACCCTTATCTCTGCTTTCTCAAGAGAATGAAAAGATAGAAATAACTCTATTCTCGAACAAAATTATGTGTGAAACATTTTGGCACACCGGTGGGACCCTTCTCGGGTTTCTTTCTTTCTTACTTGTTTTCATATAGGAGCACAGCTATTGTTTCTTTCTTCTAGTTATTCACAAAATATTTTATCGTTTTGGTAAAAGAACTTGTCTTTCTTTCACATATTTGCATTAGTGAAAGTCATCTTCTTAACCTCTTCTCTTTCTTTGCTTCATCGAATATCATTTTCGATTTGGGTTTAAAACATGTGCATCACATTCTTGCTTGCTGTTTTTAATTCTAGTGAATGTAGATTAAGTAACAGGTCGTACACGTGGGGGTGATATCCATGGTATTGATGAGAAATTAATCTTACTCTCACTACACAACACATACCAAATCACATCATAATCTACACAACATCTCAAACATCCCCCCTTCCCGCGGTATTCCTCTGCCCGATTGAGGTAGCCTTACAAGCCAAAACAAACTTGACATCTCCCTTAGGTATTTTGTTTAGGATTGACATCATCTTGCGTCTAAGGCATAAGCCCAAAGTGATTAAAACTAATCCTAGGGTTAGTCTCTTGATTTGCTTGTGTATCTTGCTTGTTTCCTTGTTATCCCCAAACCAGCAGCCTCTTACATTCTCTCTTTGCCTTCACAGTGACCGACACCGGTCCTCTTCTACCAACATTGGTTACACTCGACCAATGTCGGCTACCATCCACCGACACATCGCTACTGGACCGATCGATATTCTTCGTGTTTCACAGCTTCGACAAACCAACAACCTACCAATTCTAACATTTTGTTGTTGTTTCTATTCCTGATTGACTAATTCCCTGTTGTATCCTCTTGTCCATGGTTGTTATCACCCGAAACAAGCCAGCAGCCATGGTTTCACAGGCTTGTTCTGTGTCTTTTCCTAAGTCACCCCCTTCGCATCCTATGGGGAATCCTATGGACACCAGTGCTTTTCCCAAGATCCCTGTAGGAGATCCGAACTTTGCCAAATTTTTGGATGCTAATCCTAGCGTCGTACAGTATTATTTGTCTCATACCCCTGACCGTACACCCGACGGTCAGCTACTCTTTGGTATGCCTATTAGTATAGCTGCTCACTTAGCCCCTTCCCCACCTAATAACTCCACCTCACCATCTTCATCCTTAGCCTTGTCTCCCAGCTCAGTGGCTTCGGTGGTTCATACTACACCAATTGGCCTTCCTTTGGTTAATCTGGGGCCCCACATATCACTACCATCCACTACCCCTACCTCATCTCTCCCGCAGATTGCCTCTTTCATAACTTGCTCTCTACCATCTATCCACACGAGCTTTCCCTCTCAGGCTCCGCCCACCTTTTCATTTCCACAGACTCATCCGGTGGCCTCAACATCTTATATAGGACACCCTTATTCGGCCACCCCAACACATTCATCATCATTACCTTATCAACATTCAACCCCACCATTGTCTAGTAGTGGCTCTTGGCCCAATCCTCCTCCATTTACGATGACAACACCATCATCTAACCCAACCAATGATTTAATCAAACAGATGATGGACAAGATGCAAAATCTTGAGGCTTCGTTTCAGAAGCCGTAACACCTGACATAAAAGCAATTTTTTCAGGATCTTATTCATCCTTTTGTCCCCGCTCATACATATCCTCAATGGGAATTACCAAAATTTACTTGCTTTAGTAGTAAGGAGGACCCTTAACAACACTTGCGATCATTTAGACATGCCTACTATCTGATTGCTCATGACGATGCCTTACTACTCCGTACCTTCCCCATGTCCTTATCAGGACCTACCTTGGAGTGGTACAATGCTTTAGCCTAGCACTCAATCTTCTCCTTTAACCAGTTAGCCCAATCTTTCTTGGATCACTTCTCCATCAATATTTCCAAGAAAGTATCCATTACCGACCTCTATGCCATCCGAAAATTTGAAGACGAGTCTATCACAGATTTCGTTGGACGATGGCGGGGCCTCATCAACCAACTTACTTATGCCTTACCTCAGGCCGAGCTCATCAAAATCTTTACGCGGGCCTGCGCTAAACACATTTCTCCCACCCTCCAAATTCAAACTTTCTGCACCTTTGATGAGGCCTTTACTATGGCTCGAAAACTAGAGATTCGAGCCTTAGAGGAGGAGAAATTGAAGTTGCACAACAAAAACTCAAATTTTCGAATCCAAGACTCCACCAACAAACCCAACACCACCAACTCTCATGCATCAGCTGCTTCGAAATCAAAAGGAGCCATACACACAAAGATGAGTCAAATATCAAGCACCGTCCCAATACCCACCAAAATCCACCTATAAGTATAAAGTCGAGCCCATCAAGTACACTCCTTGGGAGAAACTTATGATGTGATCTTGGAAAAATTGTTTAAAGCAGAGCTATCACCTTGCCTCCTTTTAAACCTCACTGGGTTTGATTCCACCTACGCTATACCTTCTTGGTATAAAGAAAATGACTTCAAACTTCCATCGCGTGAAGGGACACAGCCATAAAAACTGCAAGATGTTGAAAAAAATAGTGCAGGAAATGGTGGATACAGGGGATATAACCTCGATAATCCTAATGCCCTTGCTAATAGAAATTTTAAAATCTTCAACAAACCATTTCCAAACCATTCATCTAACAAGAATACACAAACCAAGAAACCTCACCGAGGAGAAGAGTGTGCATGAGATCCATGCGGTTTTCAACTCCCAACCAAGGGCTTCCATCGAGGAAATTCTGAATCGAGCCTCTTCACCAATGCAGGGTCCTCGCCCCCTTCTCCTTCATCAGGACAAGAGGACAACCCTACTATTCCTTTACCCATAAAGGAATCAACTGCCCAGAGTTCTCTTCTCACAAAAGAGCCTTCTTACACCACATCCTCCAAGTAAGATCGTGAGCGGATGTTATCCAACCTATCTATTTCCCAAACATCTCCTTCCACCACTCTTGCTGCAAAATAAGAAGGATCGCCACTTTTTCTCGTCATCCTTAGAGGAGAAACCCTTAAGCCTACATCACCAAACTCCTTAACCATGACAGATCCTCTAAAACATGCCCTCCTTCCTATCATTTATTCATCGCCTAAATCTTTCCAAATGACCGGTTGAGCTCTTAACACCCATTGATACAGCGCCTCATTTTCCCCTATATCACACCCACAATGGACTGGAATCATAGCCCACTTCTCTTCCATACCAAAATTTTCGTCCCACACATGAAGATTGTCATCCCCGTAAGATGACGAGTCTTATGGGAACATTTGAGTACACAATGCTCTACTCAAATGCAGATGACTAATCCGTACACCTCTACCATATGCCCGAAGTTTTTACAAAAGCTCAAAATGCCTATGTCCCGACCTTCACCCCCTCATCTCTACTAAATACCTCATCCACCTCTATCAACCTAACCAAACCTTCCCTACGCTGGACTTCACTAATACCCATCCCGACGCTCCCACCTAAATGGTTAGATTTATCCAAAATAAAGCCGTCAATCCACCTAGAGACAAACCCAATCTCCACGAGTCCAATCTATGCCTCCGCCACAACTAAAACCCTCACCCCGATCACACCAAGACAACGGGCATGGTTTTAACCCTCGCCATCACACCTTCCTTCTATATTGGGGCCTCACCCCTCCACCTTGCCTCAATACACCATGCCTCCCATGTCTTTTTAACATGACCTGCACCTTTTGTACCCATACAGAAATCCACGGGTGTCTCAACACCGTCGCCCCAAGTATCTCGCCTACATACCAACCCTAAGAAAACTCGATCATCGAAGGACTTGTTTCTTGTCGCTCCTCTTTCCCTATGGTTGTTTCCTCGCCACCACGCATCTCGTGGCCTCATTATCTAACCCACTAAACATGACTTCTGCGTGGAAGAAGACATGCCTAGTTAAACCCAATCATCAAAATCCCTTGCCTAAACCATAACCCGTACGAACCACTCGTACCCAACCATTACCAAAACAATCAATAATCTCACCCACTAAATCAATAGCCTCATCTTCATCTGAATTTGACTTGCTCAAAGGATCTTACACCAAGATCCTTGATATGTTGGTAAAGGATGCGACCATTTCCCTACCCCCACTCAGACCCTATGATCCATCTAAACCTCAACCTATAGGTTATGATGAATCTGAAATATGTGCCTACCACCACACACTAGGACACAATGTAGAAGGATGCAAAGCTTTGAAAGCCATCCTTCGCCAGTTGCCTATCTCGGATGGAAAATCTAAGAAAGACAACTTACGGAGGGAAAAGCCCTTAGCTTTGATCCCTTCTCCTATACCACCTGTCCCCACCTCACCAAAATCTATCATCATTGCAACCCCGCCTCTCGAGAACAATGACTTATACCTGCCATCTTCCTCATCTCGTATTCACGAGATCAACATGATTAGCATTGCTACTCGAGGTCAAAAAAACAATGGAAAAACTAAAGAGAGCACACCTGCGGCCTCTCTTTCTCCTTCCGCCATCCCGATCGCACCACCACCTAAAGTGGTTATTCGTGGACCTGCTTATCTAGTATCTGATGGAGTTTCCCATCACACCATGATCAAACAAATTCACCAATCTCCTGTAAAAATGACACTCTATGATCTCATTTAAAGATCTGAATCTCATCGACAAGCTCTAATTGAGATCCTCCAAGGGATAGAGGTCCTACCTAATGAAATCCTGCCCGTCGCCTCCATCTTAACACCCAACCATGTCGCTTCTCTCACCAAACAACCTACCTCCACAACCACCTCTCGTCCTCGCTATGCTTAAGCCGATGCTTTGTCGAGCTTTTCCGAAGAAGAAATTGTCGTCTTTGGTGTAGAAGATCCTGACCCCGCTCTTTTCATCTCGGCTTACATCCGGGACATCCGGTACATTGTGTTATGATTGACGGGGTGCTAGCCTAAACATCGTCTCTTCCAAAGCCTTCCAACATATGAATATCCCTCCTAGCTGCATGTGTGCCAACCCCACCATGTTGTGTTCATTCAACGATGCTATTACTTCTACCCTAGGCACCGTGATCCTTAACATTCGTGTAGGGCCACGTACCTTGCCCGAACTCTTCTATGTCCTTGAGGGAGAGTTTTAATACAACATGTTATTAGGCCGCCTTGGATCCGGCTATGGGATGCGTTCCTCCACCTTACATAGATGCATAAAATTTGATTATGAGGGGAAGTCATACACCGTCACACAATGACTGGCCTTCCCTCTTCAAAACCTCGTAATATGTTATATCACCTTAATGATGTGCTTGTACACCAAGGCACCCATTGATCGACCCAACCATCTACTTCAACCATGCCTCAACCATCCACCTTAGCCACACCCACACCTTCGACCAATGAAACCACCGACGTGAATACCTCTTCCTTCCCCGTGGACAACATCCCAACCTTGATCCTTGATAGGTGTTTTTCAACACCTTACGATGGGGGAGTACCACCTATACAACATTATCACCTTGCATATCCCACAAGAGTATGGGACAGCTTACATGCGCATCCTACCTATGACCGTCATGTGGGGGAGGTGATCTCCTACGAACCACCTAGTTTCTGCACTAACCTAATGTATGGGGGTGTCGACGCATCCTCTGTCACCCCTGAACCTCCCCTTGGTGTGGTTCCCTTCCAATCTGATTTTCAATATCTAACCAACCGTCATTTTGCCCTCACCTTCCTGACTCACTGTGCTTGGAAAGGTTTTGGTTTCGGTCTTTATGAACAAGGCCGACATACGATCATTCCCATGACTACACGCAAACACAAAGATCGTAGTGGTCTTGGATTTTCTGAACCACCTACACCGAAGAAACCTCATGTCAATTGTATCTAGGAAGATGACGAAGTCACCCCTTCCGAACCATCATCGCCCATTTTTCCATCTTCACCGATGGAGTCGATAGACCCAGAATCTATCCCTCCTAACTTTTTGTTTTGTTTTGTGAATGCTATCTTCGTAGGTCCTCTCACTTATCAACGCGATGGTGAAGACCCATCTTCTCTCCCATTTTGTATCTAGACATGATCGAAGAAGACTCTCCTTCGATTAATGTTGTGGAGTGCCAAGATGACGACTCCATCCTCACCTACCTTGGTGCGGATGACTCTTACATTCAACGCGGCTTACCATCTCAAACCTAAACCATGTTGAATGAGTCGACTATAGAAATCAACATCCACATGGAGGACGATCCTCACAAGTGACGCCTCCCCTTACAACCGAAATTGGAGCTTCTTTACAAGCGTCGTCTTACACCTCTTGACCACCTTAAAATTTATCAAAAGTGCATCAAGAGTGCTTATGATAAGCGAATTCATGAGCGTACCTTTAAGATTGGTGATCTTGTCCTCAAAGAGAATCAACATGTAACCAAACTAGAAAAGAGAAAACATGGAAAATTTGCTCCTAATTGGATTGGGACTTACATTATCACTCACACTTATAGATCGGTACTTATCATTTAGCTTTGCTTAATGGTAAACCTAAGCCTAAACCCTTAATGCCTTGATCTCTAACCATTCTACCTTGAATTTAGTCTTACATCACTTCTTATCTACCTTGCGATCATCCCTTGAGCTCATTTACCACCTCATACACCTTGTTTCGTATCTCAAAGTAGAATCAAACTCACATGGTTTGATCATCACCTCCTCTTAAATATTCCTTCCCCTTTTTAGTCTGGTCCGTGACTTAAAAGTATAAAAATAACAAGTTCTTAATTATACAATTCTGGATATTCTTGAGTCAAACTTCCTCGCAAAACTAGATGCTTCATGCAAAATGGACATCTAGACCTCTAAGCTATAAACTAGACTTGCTCCCTTGAAGGATAGCTATGTGCAAAGCCCCATCTGCTACTATAAGTAGACTACTCCCTTGAAGGACAGCTATACAAAGTCAGCCTCTATCAGAAGCTTCTCACATTGATCAACTTCATGAAGACCTCAAGAACAACAAAATGCATATCCCATATAGACTTCCTGCATCGATCAGTTTATATCTAGACAAATAAAAGTAGTATTCAAAAGAATTTTTGAGTCATGGCCTTGTCTATTTAGGTTTGGTTCTCTTTCATTAGAATAATCACCTTATAACAAGTTCTCTGCAGACCTTTATATACCAACCACCTCACCTCACCATTCTTCAAAACAACAAAACTCAAGGGACATGACATATATCCGATATATTGTGATTATACAACTCTTTTCACCTATCAACTTCTTGCTTATGCAAGGTACCTAGGGATTCAAGCTCATCCTATGATAATATGTGGTTTGTTTAGCTCTTTCCAACTATGGGACACTTTTGCCTCTTTTACCCGACTCTAGGATTATGTGTTGACCTTAATCGGACATGGTTTCCTATGCTTGGGTAAACTAACCCTCGATTCACCTATACCCACACCAACACCAACAACATTACCCTATCCACATCAAACTTTTACCAACCAACAAATTTCCTAACCACAACCAAATTGCCTGAATTTACCTCTCCATGGTCCTAAGGGAGAACTACATCGGTCTAAGGCCCCTCCTTTCTTTGTTCAATGGGCTATGTAGGCAGCACTTAGGAGACATGGGGTCTCCCAAGGTTAGCTCGACCATCCCCTACCATAACCTATCATGTGTTGTGTTTTCCTTAAAAATATAAATATTTTTGATATCGGTTACCTGCTTATTTTAACCTAACTCCTGCCCTTATCCATCAATCTCCATTTTTCACCACATCGCCTACCCCGGATTTGCTACATAGCCTTATTTTGAATTCATCGGCCCGACCTAAGGCCACAACTCACCAATCACCCGACCCAAGGCCGCAACCAACCCATCGGCTCCACCCCAAGGCCGTAACCAACCAATCAGCCCGACCCAAGGCCGTAACCAATCAATCGGCTTGACCCAAGGCCACAACCAACCCATCGGCTCGCCCCAAGGCCATAACCAACCAATCGTCCCAACCCCGAGGCCATAACCAATCAATCGGTGCGACCCCAAGGCCACAACCAATCAATCGCCCGACCCGAGGCCGCAACCAACCAATCGGCACAACCCACGGCTACCATATTTCCAACAATCAGCTCGACCCAAGGCCGCACCAATTAAGTACCTCGACTGAGGCCCGTAAATTACGATTCTATCCACCCATCATGTAGCTGTTTGTTCAATCGAGCTCACATGTTTGTATTTTAGCATGACTAGGATACTTGAATTGATCAAATTTTGACCATATTTGCCTAGACCGAGACCGTGACATTTATCTCAACCAAACCAACCATTTGGTACTACCGAACATGCATAAACATTCCGGTACCTTACCCGTTATATCCCCAGCCGCTACTTCCTATGCCTTGGATACCAGGATTATATCAACCTTGTTAGGATAAACTATCAAACTTTGCCTATGAATTACTTGTTTAATCTTCAAATCGTGTACCTTGGTCACACTACTACATTTCAACGTGCATCTACTTCCTTGAACTTACCCGAAAATCTTAACATCATCTCATTATCATTCACCCTTTATCAACCACTACCCTTAACGGGGTAACCACTTCTTATTATTGTCAAGTGCACTTTACAACAAAAGCTACACAACAACAAGGGGAAAATGTAGACACCAAATTTGGGTCTTACGACACCCCGTGCCCCGCATCTCATTTCACAACCTAACCCTACCTCACCACCTAAACCTTACACACTTATATATTTATTAATTAGCTTATAATTAATAAATCCACATCTCCAACCGTGCCACCTCACCTCGCCATCTCACCATGACCAAGCCCTTACCCTAAACTAACCTAATTAAGACCTATAACTTGGTCCAGACCCACACCCATGACTCATCACTCCTCACCGCACAAAAATGAATCTAATAATGACTTGACCAAGCCCACAATCGACCCTTGGGAGAAAAGGAGGGAAATTTGGCTATTTTAGTAAAAATAACCAACTTTGACCTAACCGACATTAGTCCCTACTCGACCGCATCGATTAGGTAACTTCCATCGGTTCCACCTGTAAATGACCTCTTCCAAAGAAAACCAAAGGATCCGAATTCATTTGCAAGGATACAAATTCCTTTCAGGAGAGAGAGACAAGTGAGAGAGAGAAGAGGTTGCAGAGAGGAGTATTGAGCCCAAGACTATAACTGAGTAACTAGATCATGTCACACTCATCCAAACATTGGGAGAGTCGAGGATAGCTTCATCAGCTCACTTCCGATTGCCGGATCATCCCAACTGAGCCTTGCCTTTGCCACTGCATTCCTTGGACTGAATCCACATAAAAACTAGTAAGTAGTCTCTTTTATTACCTTGTATGCTTCTAGACACTACTTTGTGAACTTTTGATTCATAGTGATTATAAGCTCACTCCTGGATCTACCACCCGGCAGCACCCTACACCTAACCTCCATTCATCCATCTCTATATTGCCCCAAAGATAGCTTTCTCACTCTCTGAGTCTTCTCTATCACCCTACTACTCCCCTCAACCATCTACCAACCTTCTAAACCCCATAACCACCTTACAACCAACCTCCATTTAAAATCCCTAAATCACCGCCCCTACTTGATATCGGTTATCCCTTACCGGTACCCGTTTTATAACCATGGTCGGTTATCCACGAGTCGACTCCCTACCAATATCGGTTATCCCCTACCAAGACGGTTTTATAAACCGTAGTCGGTTATCCAGCTGACCGCGTTGTCACTGTGACTTATACCAAAACCAACCTTTCACCTATTTACCTCCAAACAATCTCATATCCAAATTGTCTATCCTCGTAACTTGATCTCGAATGTATCAATAACCAGTGACCAAACAAACAGAATGACATTTAATTATTGGTAGTTTAGTCTCTATTGCTTTTAGTAATGAGGTACCTAAATCGTGATTTTGCAATAGCTTCATTATTATAATTTGCATTAATTTGTATTAAAAGGGAACTAACCACCTTCGAAAGGAAGTCTAATATTTCCTGGCCCAAGGCGGTTCCTCACTTATTGTTTAACAAAAATTTGGTGGTCTTGCATTCTTATTTACAGTAGTCCTTCCTGCATAAATAGGATCTCTTCAAAATTGGTCTGATCTCTCTCTGACGCGCGCACACCTTCCTAACACTCAACGGTATTCCTCCTAGCCCTAACCCTTATCTATTTCTCAAGAGAACAAAAACATAGAAATAACTCTATTCTCGGAACAAAATTCTGTGGTGAAACAATTACCTTGCTAATAAACCCTCCGGTTTAATTAGTACAAAAACTACAAGGATAAATGTACTAAAAATTCTATGCATTTAAACCATAATAAAAAGGAACGTTGGAATATTTATGTTCTCTAGTCTTACTAGATTTAATATTATCAAAAATATGCCCATCATTTTGAGATACAAAAGTATCCTTAGAATGTTTGAATAAATGAAAACTGCCATTACATTTCATGTGCTATGGTCTAGGTTTATCACTTGTAGTTTCAAATGTCTTGGAACATTCACTGTTTCATTATTATCACCAAAATTGAATCCTAAACTTGCATGGTGAGGCTTGTTCTCTATCTCGAATGGGTTTTTCAATAGCTTATCCTTATTTTCAAGGTATATTTCTATTAAATCCCATTTTAATAAGT
This sequence comes from Taxus wallichiana var. yunnanensis, assembly GCA_018340775.1. NCBI lineage: Eukaryota > Viridiplantae > Streptophyta > Pinopsida > Cupressales > Taxaceae > Taxus > Taxus wallichiana. The sequence goes on along the minus strand of CM031240.1, from coordinate 952,103,813 downwards.
AATTTTGAACCAATCCCTCTAGTGTGGTGTTTAAATTTACAAAAATTATTTTTGATCAAATTAGAATGGGAGGAATTATTAAAAGCGGTGATTGACGTACAATGCTTGAATCAACTTGTGAAACTATGGGAGAAGAAGGTATTGATTGAAAAATGGATTTCTTTTGTCCTTTGTGCCATCATAAGTTTGTAGTCTTTCTAAGAGATCATCATTAGCTTAGAACTCAAATTTCAATTTGATTATATCCTCTTCCAAGGAGAAAATATTTGATCTTAGGAAGAATTTATATTCACGAATCTACGATATTTATACACTCCGAGCTCATCAATTTTCTCATGTTCTGACTATCCCAAAGTTCATATGTACACAACCAAACCAATTGTATTATTTGAAGTAATAAATTATTAAATTTTTCAATCAACAAGCTATGATACCAAAATATGAACCATAACAAGTAATTGACCACAACTAATAAATATCATTGTAAAAATGGACACATATAATTTATTTTATATTTTCTAATAATCTAATAGAATATAGTATTTAAATTGATCTAAACTAATAAAAGTGATTTAAAACTCAAACACATCAATTCCTCTTACAATTTCTTCATTTTGTGTACTTTTACAATTTTGTGTAACTTTTCTTAATGTCTATCAATCGATCTTAAAATTGAATGTAAACATTTAAAATCTGAACTAAAACTAAATGTGAGTGATTGAAAATTCATACAAATCCATTATTCAACTAAAACATTAAATTCATATTCAATCGATTCTCTTAATCAACTTTTTGTATTTAATTATAAAATCTTAACGATAATTTAATATTGATATAAAATGAGAGGATACTAAATATAATAAAATAGAGGCAATAGATCTATATTTCTAATAGAGTTCATCTCGTAGTTTGGGTTATGTCTCCAAGATTGCTAAACAATAATATGATCCATAATAAATCATTTCCAAACACAATATCAAGCACATTCAAAACCATAGTGGAACAAATGACCTACAATAAATCTGTGGAGCTATAGAAGAATGTTGCAAAATCTTCACAATATTTTCCTTATAAATTGAATCCACAAATGCAAGTCTCCTTCACGAAATCTCAAAACAAAACTCCTTTAGAGATTGGAAATTTTCTCTATTTCGACTACAAAGACTTGCAATAAGTATTACCGCAATATCAAAAGCTTATAAGAATCTTACAATGCACAAGATGCCATTACATTGAATTAGGATCTTGAGAATTATATTTTTCCTTTTAAATAAATTACATAGTCCTACAATTATAGCCCTTCAAATAAAACAATATGCCTTTTATAATTTTTACAAGCGGGGTACGGTGTTTAAAAATCTTATCCCTTTTTATGACGTGGGTGCTTCAAATCCTACCTTACACGTTTTTGTCCTCCATATGAAAATTTGACCAAGATATTTGGTTTCTTTATCCCACATGCAATGGGTTTAGGATGGAATGCTAGTTGAAAAGGGTGTTTTTGCAATGTTTAAATGGCTTAAAGCCAATTATTTTAGGATAGTCTACGTGCTAGGTTATGTTTGGATGTATAGTGGCATGTTTGTAAATACCATGTGGTTGCATAAGGAAACCATGTGGACTTCGTTGGATATGGTGTGGAGTATAGTGTCCAGATATCCGGAAATGCATTCCCCTAGCTTTAAATGTGGAGAATGAGGTGGGAATACTCCAAATCCACCAAAATCATTGATGTTCCTATCTTTCCACGTGTTAGCAGATTAAATGACATTATATGGTAGAAAATTATAGTGTAATTGGGAAAATTAAAGTTACACTAATATACCAAGGCCTCCATGTCCCCTTCTGAAACAAGAATGGACATCAATATTCAACTCAAACTTTTTTTTCAGTCCTTTCGAATACTAGAGGGCTAGACAAAATATTTCCAAGATCACATTTTTTCCTTGGTGAAATTTAAAATATGCAAAAATAATTTTTGCATGAGTCATGGTAATGCAGATTTGTGCTTTCCTTTTTGATCCAGTTTGACCATGAACTTTGACCATTCATATCGGGATAATAGTGTGTCTAATTTGTGCATTCCCTAGGCATTGTAAGGCTAGTAGAGTTTTATTCCATACTTTGTAATGGATTATGAATAAATATGTGACTTTTTGCCACCGAATAAATGTCCTCTAAATTAGCTTGTTATTATTCTATGTTTGTATGTGAGGTAGATTATAATAAACTCACATAAATAGGACTATGTGAGAGATTCAAAAAGTGAGTTGAGATTTTTAATAAGTAAAACTCCTCTTTTATAGGAGATACATTCCACTCTCTCTCTCTCTCTATATAAAACATATTGAGTTTATATAAATTGAACAACTACACTTTCCTTTGTAAGAAGTACAAAGTATTTATGTACTTTTACTGTACTCAAAATTCTCATTTTATTAGAGTACTTCTTGGTGGATATTTAATTTTTATGTAGGGACTACCATGGGATTTTCCATTTCCTTACCTAATGGAATTTCATTTGTGATGAAAATTTTAGATTTTGTTTGAGTTCAATGTATACTTTATGATATTATTTTTTGAGGTTGTTGGTGGTCCCCATTTCTATGCTTCATATATAGTTGTGTTTTATCCAATTCCGTCATAATTTTTATTCCATTACCTTAGCATGTTTTTTATAAATTTTGTAAGACATTGGTATACGTAAGAATATTAATATTTTCATTATAAAATCACCGGCGGTACATTTTGAATAAAAAGGGAGTCGTATTGTTGCAGAATAAGTTGTTAAAATTCCCTATTGAAAGTGCTTCATACGTCCATATAAAACCCATCCAACACCAACCACATATATGTGTGTTTTCTTAATTTTCTTCCAACATTTGTGTCTTTTTTAACACAATAATAATATGTGTGGATTTTTAATGTGTGGAAATTTGGCTTTTATGTGTCAAATATTTTGTTATTTTTCTTAGTTTGAAATCTCTAGTTTTTAAGAGAGATAAGTTAGTGTCCTGAAGGCCTACTCACATCTATCTCGACCATAAGAGCTTATTCCCTTTCTGTTGAAGGGAAGTGATGGAATGCATAACCCAAGAAAATATTAAACAAATCTCTGTAGTATCCTGCCAGACTCATGACACTGTGAACCTCGGTCACACTAGTGGTGTTGGCCAATCCATAATGGCTCTAATATTAGAAGGATCAATTTCGATACCTTCCCCAAAAATGATGTGACCCAGCACCTTTGGTATCACTGCACACACTTCTCTAGGTTCCCAAAATGATGTTTCTCTTGAAGACACTCAAGAACATGATAAAGGTTCTCCTCATGCTCCTCATGCGTATGTGATTATATTAGAATTTCATCAAAAATATGAGCGAAAGTGATCCAAATATTTCTTGAACGCTCCGTTCATCAATATCATGAACACTGTGGTGGCATTCGTTAAACCAAAGGGCACAACTGTGAACTGATAGCTCCCATATCTCGTACGAAAATTTGACTTGTGGATATCTGCTCTGAAATCCTCACCGATGGTATCCAAACTTAATAGAAATATTAGTAAATACTTTGGTCCCCTTCATCCGATCAAACGAATCATCAATGCGAGAAAGGGGGTAATGATTCTTGATTGTTACTTTGTTCCGATACCTATTTTCCACACACAACCACAAGGATCCATCATTCTTCTTAATAAAAATCATTGGTGCACCCCAAGGGGATACACTAGGATGGATTAGGCCTTTCTCAACAAGGCCATCACGCTGCAACTTGAGCTCACAAATCTCAAGTGTGGTCATCCTATAAGGAGCGCATGAGATAGGTTCTACTCCTAGAACCAAGTCAATGTGGAAGTCTATCTCATGTGGGGGAGGCATCCTGACAGCTCACTAGGAAACACATCAGAAAACTCTTACAAGATGGGGTGATCATCTAGTGAAGGTCCACTAGTCCCATCCTCCAACCTATCACTAACAGTAATAGCATACAACTGACACCCACGTCATGCACACCGCTTAAGATGCATAGTGAAAATAGTGTGGATAGAAATGGGTCTCCTAACTCCAGCTATCACTAACTCAACTCCCAAATCATTTGTACATGATATAGTCTTATGGTAACAATCCACTTTGGATCTGTGTAGATAACAAATCCATGCCCAAGATGACTCCATATGAACCCAACAGAAGGATACGAAGATTTGAGGTAGTGGTGAAGGGTCCCAAATCCACTACGCACTCTTTAACTAAGAATTTCACACATATTTTGGCTCCAAAAGTGATCTTGACGTCCCAATTAAGCCCTTATATAATAGCTACCACTGTAATGCTCTACTAAGGATGGTGCAATAAAATAATCAAACGAACTAAAATAAAACAGTAGTATAGGTAGGAATACCACCAATGTGACTTGTAGTCTCTATCACAAAGTGCCCTAATGCTAAGCATGGTAGTTCTAAATTGCTACATAGATCCGATGGCTACATCTTATGTCACAAAATATAGGCTCTAAAATCAGCACCTTACCCTTTTTCTAGGGTTACGTGGGTACTCTCTCAAATTATGTCAAAGAAAACTACATCCATAACAAATTTTGGGTCCTCTCCAATGAGATGTGGCTCTAGCTGGTAGTTTATTGGTGCATGTCATGGATCCGATGATCCAGGCTTTGGACCGCTGATGAGCTCCTACTAATCGATCTCTTGGTCAACCTTGTCTCCTAATGGGACCCCTACGGGAGGCACCATACTCCGTCTCCTCCGAGCATAAAATATTTGTTGAGGTCGAATGATGGATAAGTCTGTTGTTGTTGCTGCTAAGTTGGTTGATGTTGTGGCCTCAATGAAGACATGCGTAACCATGTCCACCATGAGGAGGAGGATCTCGAACCCCTTGACTCGCTATCCTCCATATACTGGATTCAGATCCGCACTTTATTCATGGCCTCAGTGAGTCTTCCCCTAATCTCTTCTGTAATGTAGGCCTTCTTAACGACCTCTACTAAGGTCTACAGATAATGAATGCACACCACACCTCGCAAATCCAAATTCGGGCTCCTGATGAACCTAGGAATCATGGCCTGCATGTCCTACATATAGTCGAAATACTGAAGTACGTCAAGAAATCGACTCTCGTACTCTATTATAGTCATGGATCCTAGATGCGGTCATGGACCTCTTCTATCCTCTATTGGATAAACCTCTTGGATAAGTATTTTCTCCTGAAACACTCCTTGAAGATCTCCTGAGTAACTACCTTTGATTCTACATAGAGCTTATGCTCCGCAATCCTCCACTGGACTCCCGATCCATTCCTCGAAGATGAATCACAACATGATATTTTGTATTGCTAGTACATGGGCACATCTTTAAGCACCAACTCAAGCTGACTAACCAAGCCTTTACCTGAAAACAACCTATATCTCTATAATAATGAGACGGGTGTAGCTTCAGGATCTCCTTATATGATTTACAGATGATGACCTGCGATCCCTAGGTCTCTCTACATGATCCTCCCTCAACCTAGGGCTCCAAGATCTATATTTTGTCCCGAAATCCTATCTCCATGTCCCCTTTGAGGTGACGCCACTCTAACTGAGTCCACATGAGAGTTCTCTACCCTATACTCATCACTATGTCATGGAAATGCATGAACCTCAACCGATGGCTCCCTATCCTTTATGGGAGTTCTTCCTCCTAAGGATCTTCTTTGTATAGTGGCATTGACATCCTGTAGTGTCTGTAATATCTAAGGTAAAATGGTTGCTTTCACCGATCTCGGAGGTGAAAAGTCTAGATGTACATTCAATAATCCCTCGTCTACTCCGTGCATTCTCGTATGCATAAAGGCAAGAGTTAGTTCATCATTCTAGGTTTTATTTCAATTTTCTAAGTTTGTTATATTATACAAATATCATACAATGTTGTTTTCTAGGTTTAAAGTTGCACTAGGTTAAATGTTCATGTCTCATGTTTTCAAGTGTGCCTAAGTGTCCAAGATTTGAATTTATCTCTACGATACAATGTGTAACACCCACAAATTTACCCATATAAACCCCAAGACAACCTAGGTATAATAAGGATAAATTATGGAATAATTTTTTTGTAAAACCTACTCGCAACACTAGGTTAAAATTTACGGTCACACTTTCTCATTTAAAAAATTACATTAAATTAATATTATTAATTTCCCCTTAGATCCCCTTTAAATAAAATAATAAAATCTCTCAATACCATTTAGTAAATTAATTAGCCTAAAGTAAGGCTTAGGCTCCCCTACCATTTATTTTAATACAAATTAATTCACCCTTAATTAAACTTACTCAAATTAATTTCACGGTATTGGTCTAGTTATTTAAATAATAAAGTTCTATTATACCCATAAAGGGGTCAAAGTTTTCATTGAATAAAAATGTCCCTAATAAGACATTTGAGTTAAAAGTATTAGCACCCCCTACACAAACTAGAGTCACCCCAAAAAGAAGTCTACCCATGCAAATTGAATTTGAATTTCTCTTACCCACTTCCCACCTACTTTTTGTAGGGATGAATATCATCCATTAGATGGATTCATTTGGGGCTCTTAGATTTAGAGATTCAACTAACCCTAACCATGCTAATGAAAAGATATTTTCTCCTTTGTTCGGCTTATTGTTTCTTCTTTTTGTTTCGCAAATTGGTGGAGAGGGAGGTCGAAGCCATGAGAGGAAGTCTCAAGCTCATTGAAGGATGCACATTTTTCCTTTATTTTCTTGTTCTATTTACACCCTCTTCTAGGGTTGCAATGTATTTATTTATTTATTTTTTATCTCATTATTTTAGCATTTTCCCAAATGGGCATATGGGTTTTTTCCCAATTTAGAGAAATAAGAAAAATGGTGTGTATATACACTTGTGTAACAAAATATATATACATATTTACATATATACATATATATTTGTGTGTGTGTGTGTGTGTGTGTGTGTGTGTGTGTGTGTGTGTGAATTTTTTTGTTTAAGGACAAGGTTCGGCCCAAGATCTGCGGCTGATAGTTTAAAAGTCGCGATTCTGATCTGCCTCATATGGGGGTTTATTTGTTCAAAAACAATTGGGGAGGGTCACTGACCCCACCCCCCATCCTATATAATATGGGTGGGGGTGGGATCAACGACCATCCCCCACCCAATCCTTTATTAACCAAAATTATCTCCATAGGGGTCGTGGCCAAACAGGTTTGGCATACCAAATTACTACTTCTCTTTTTTTATTAACATTTATTTTGTTTGTTATATATATCAATGTTAATAATATTTTAATATCAATACTATTATCAATAAGTAATGATATTTATATTGGCAATAGTATTACTAATCTTAATCTTATACTTAAAATTTCTTTTATAATTTGATAGTAATATTACCAAGTATTGGGCTATAATTTTGTTTCATTCATCATTGCCCCGCTTTTCTTTATGTTTGATTAAAAATAAAAAATTTAACTTAACAACACATTTATATAATCAATTAGATCTATGGTCTACTTTGCAACTATGTAGATTCCTTTGCTCAACTAAATTTTAAGGGATCAATATATTATTTGACAAGGTGAATAACAAACAAGAATCTAAGAGCTTTTCCATCTACTCATATAAATTTTAAACTTCTTTCATCCAATACAAAGAGATGAACAAATATAGTTTATCTTGCTATTATATGCCTTTCAAATAATACAATAGGAATTAATATTTCTTTCCTTTACAACATACAAGTTTCAATCCTTTCCACAAGTAACTTCTAACAATATTTCCCAATAATTTTAAGACAAGAGCAACACACCTATTTGAGACAATAAATAAACTAAAATGAGAACAAATTTGTTTTCTTTTCAATCACATTTCAATAAACTTGATTAAATTTAACAATCTATAGTCTTACTTTCCAACAAGTAATGAAAGGATTTTAAACTTGTGCCTTCATTTACAATATCAACTAAGATTACATTTGTTTGATAATGACACAACTAAAAACTTCACTTTAAATAAATACAAGTTTACAAGCCCTCCATATATAATGGAGACAACATGATAAATATAACAAGAGAGTCCATTATTCTTTTCTCCAAATGCACAAGAATCCTTCATCATCTAAACTCCACCTTCTTCCAAGATCAAACACACAACCAAAAATGGGGGAGTAGGCAACACTCTCCACCCAACCATTACTCCAATGAGGAAGTGAAGCCTACTTCCTCATTGGCCCTAAGCCCCAACAATGAGACAATAAGGAATATTTGACAACCATGGCAAAAAAATACAAGGCTTCCACATTTACTTTCAAGAAACATTCACACAAGAAAATAACCACAAAACACTCATTTTTAAACACAAAAACTTCCCAAAAACAATGGCTCTAAAACAAGCCAAGTAGAGAAAGGAATATGGGGATACCCTTGTGCCTCCCAAGGGTTTGGATGCCCACCTCAAAAGCTAAAAACCACCAACCCCAAAGTATCTTATGCCTCCCTACAAATAAAATACATCTCTTATGCCTCCCTCTCTCTTATGTCTCCCACAATGAATAAAATAACAAGATGAGAACAAGGGGGGCATCCAACCCACTCCCTCCTAAATACCCAAACAAAGATATTATTCCTTCTAACATATTTCATCCGCATTTAACTATATCATACAAATCTCTATACACCATTTCACCACCCAACAAGATCAAACAAGAAAACAAATTAATTCAACACATAAACATACAAGAAAAGAGAAGAAATGAAGGGTACAAGACCTTACCTTGCATAACAAGAATCCACTTCACAAGAAATTCCAAAAATCCTCCTTAGCTCAAGCAATTTTAAGCAATCTTCAAAGTGACAAACACTCCAAAAGCCAAGCATTCCAAAATGAGAGAGCCAAAACAAAGTAAGTAACCCCCAAAACTTCACGAAAATTCTATTAAATAGAAAAGAAGGAGAGGGATATGATGTGGCTCCATGTAAGATTCTACATCATTTCTTCTCCTTCCCAAATAACCAAAGTCAACCCCATACCCCAAATCATAATCAATTCATGGTTGGGGAAAATACCACCCTCTTACACACTCAACCCAACTCACACCCCTTAAGGACAAAATTAATTACCCATGTAATAAAAGTGCACTTGATTACCCTTTTCCTTCATAAAAACAAAAATAATACATAAAATAAGTACCTCACATCATAGGCTAGGTGGGTGGGTAACTTTAAAGGTGTGGGGCAAGCTTAGCTTGTCCCACAATTCTCAAAAACAACCTAGAAGGTCAAAATACGAATTTCACAAGGAAGGTTGAGTACACACAACCCAAAACACATTAAACTCATCCCAAACCAACACACATAAAATCTACCAACTCACATTTATTTCCCTTCTTTTAGTCACATCCTAATTAGCACTAGATAAACACTTTTAAATTAACTTAAGAGGGGTGCTAAACACAATTAATAAAAGTTACTCCACATGCAAATAAAAATACAATAATTCACAAATAAATAAAAGCAACAAGACAAAATTAAAAACATTTCCAATGTCACTTTTGAGGTCACCCCCAATGGGGACCTCCTAACAAACCACAACAACAAACATGTGAAAACATGGGTTTTCATGGTGACCTATTACCAATACTCCATATTCTCTCACTTTGTTGGTATCCTATCCCCCTTTGGTTTATTGTGTTGCAAACACCTACAAAAGTCAAGACAATACCTTTTTGGCCTCATGGCCATATTAACAACATTGAAATAATAAAATACATGCATATACATATCATCAATTATCGCAACTTAAACCAAGACAAGTAATTCACCATTGTTCACAATTCCAATTATTTCAATTTCATTACTATATCAACTAGCAATAAGATCACGACATCAATTACATCATCAAGCATCATATAATTAGCAAAGTAAATGCATTAGTCCAATATAAGCTCAAAATCAACAATTCAATATATCCAAATATGCATATAATCCATCATGTAATCATGTCATAAGTCTAACATCCATATTGTCTATAAATTAACCAATCAAAATAACAATGTCCATCTGTCAATATCTAAACTATGATAGAAAAGTCCATAACTCTAGTCTATGCTAAGCAACATCATAATCATATAAATGTCGAAGAGGAGTGGGCACTACATTTCCAACACAAAGAATTAAAATCTAAGCCAAAGGAGAAGATAAATATGGGAACCACCTCCTTTTACCTCCCAAGTGAAATAGGGTTCCACCCAATAACCTCCAAGTGCACATCACAAACACTCAAAATATCCTTATCTCTCCCCATTTCAAAATACACAAAGTGTAGCAATATTTTCCTTTTCTCTCCCCATAGGTGGAACACCCTAATCACACTCCCTCCACAATACCTCACAACTCCCTTTTCCCTCCCCAATGGTCCCATTTTCTTTCTCCCCACACCTTTTTAAGGTCAAAATATACCCAATCCCATGCATGAACACATATATTCATTCACATTTTAACACAACACACAAACCATAAATAAAATGCAAGGTATAGAACCTACCTTTCCATTGCAACACTTAAATACTTAAGAAACAATCTCTAATCATTTCAAATTCCAATATAAATCCAAAAGTAAGCTCCCAAGTTCCAAAACAAGTAACTCAAGAAATTTTTAGAAATATACAAGTATGTAACTAAGCCAAGTAACCCCCAAAACTCCAAAATAACTCACATAAATAAAGAATGAGGAGAGGAGGGTGAGGTGGATCCATGTAGGATGCCACATCACTTCTCCTCCAATCCAGATTAACTAATATAAACACAAACACCAAGACTCATAAAAGGGTGGGTGAGGACATGACAATTTTCCCACATCACACAAACTACTACTCCATACTTCTAAGGACATAATGAAGAGAGTTTTTAATAAAGTGCAGTTAATTTCCTCTTTTCTCCTCCTAAACACATAATGAGGGCTAAAATTAACCCCTCACATCATAGGTATGGATGGTAAATGAATTTAAGAGTTAGGGGAAAGGCATGACTTGTCCTAAAAGCCTCAAAAAATTGCTCCAAAGTCTAAATTTGAGATTTGAAGGATGGGGTTGAGTACATAACCAAAAATAAAAATAAATCCATTAAACATTAATAATATAACGACTATTTACCACAATTAAATCCCACATAGTCACATCTCAAAATAACTTAATCAACATGATTAATTAGCTAAACAAGAGCATATCAATTAAGCAATAATAATGTGTTGATACATTACAATAAATAAATCACATACTCAACAAAATAAATAAAATAAAAGAGGGAAAATCGAAACACAAACCCATGGTCACATTTGAGGTCACCCCCCCATGGGAACCTCTTAACAAACTCAAACAATAACACAACAATATACATGAACACAAAGTTCCAAGGTGACCTTTGTTGCAAACATTTGATATTCTTCCATGGTTAGTCTCCTAGCCCCTTCTTGTTTATTGTGATATAATTTCTTGCAACCAATCAAACAATACCCCTTCGGCCTAATGGCCACATCAAATACATCAAGGAATAAAATTCACATACATATCATCCAACAACATCATATACTTCACTATATCATCATCATAAAAATTAGAAATTTCTATCAATTAGTTGCAATCATTGAACATCTCAATTTTGATAAGTCATAACATCAATAAGATCATATAGTTAGTCCAAACATCTAAATGTAATCATCATCGTCAAGAATCCAAAATGTCAGTATACAATGAAACAACACTAGATCATCATCGATATTGAAATATCTATCCATGCCTCTAGAATTCTATACAATTCAAAATATTATTCACAACATATCTATAATAAAAATATCCATATTGTCTATCAAAGATGCTAATCAAAATATAATAATAATGTCCATGTATCTAACCATGATAATCAAAATCATAGTATAATAAGTGTCAAAGAGGAGTGGGCATTACATCAAGCAACAAACTTCAATATCTTCCAAATCCAAGCTAGTCCCCAAATGGAAGCTCTAAAGCTCCCAACAAAGAATTCCAAGCCAATTCTAAAAATATGCAAGTGTGTAATGAAACCAAGTAACCCCAAAAACTCCAAAATAACTCTAATAAATAGAAAATGTGGAGAGGATGGTGAGTTCGCTCCATGTAGGATGCAAAATCACTTCTCTTCTAATTTAACTCACTAAGTCAAACATAAGGACAAAGACTCATAAATGAATGGGTGAGGTTATGACATACTCAAACTTGCACTCAAACCTCCACTCCATGCTTCCAAGGACATAATTAAGAGGGTAAGTAAAAGGTGACATTAATTTCCCCTTTTTCATTCAAAATACATCATGAGGGCTTAGTTTGGCCCCTTACTTCGTAGGTATGGTTGGTAGGAAAGTTGAAGAGGCATGGGACAAGTTTAAATTGTCCCACAAGCCTTGAAAAGTGGCTCTAATGTCAAAATTTGAGATTTAAAAAGTGTGGATGAGTACACAACTCAAATTCAATAAAATACATCTAAATTCAATGAGATAACAAGGACTATCTAACCAATTTAATTCCCACATTGTCACATCTCAATTTAACTTAGTCACATGATTAATTGACTAAACAAAGCACATTACTTTACGCAATAATAAAGTGATAATTTCATCACAATAAATAAATCGATACACAAAAAAATAAATAAAATAAAGGAAATAAAAAATCTTTCAAACCCTTGGTCACATATGAAATTACTCTCTCATGGGAATCTCTATAACAAACACAACAATACACATGACACGAAGTTTCCAAGGTGACCTTGTTGCAAATATCCAATATTCCTCCATTGTTAGTCTCCTAGCCCCTTCTTGTTGTCGTGATATAATTTCCTACAACCAATCAAACAATACCCCTTTTTTCTCAAAGCCGCATCAATACATCAAGAAATAAAACACATACACACAGATATATATATATATATATATATATATATATAATCCAACAACATCATACACATAGCTATATCATCATCATCAAAATTAGGAATTTCTATCAATTATTTGCAATCAATGAACATCTCAATTTTGATAAGTCATAACATCAATAAGATCATAAGGTCAGTCCAAACATCTAAATGTAATCATCATCGTCAAGAATCCAAAACATCAATATACAATGAAACAACACTAGATCATCATCTATCAATTCATGTAGTAGTCCATACCATCTATAATATGAGTCATAACATACTGAAAATCACAAGTGTTTCTATTGCATATCAAAATGCTAATCAAAATATCATAATATTGTTCATGTCTCTAGTCCACATAATAAAAAATCATAGCAAGATAAATGTTGAAGAGGAATGGGTATAACAAATATTTTCTTAAATAATTATATCTTTAAGTAAAAATACATGAGATCTCTATGTTAATAATTGAAAAGTTGAATTTATTGAAGATACATTATTCCAGTTTGTATCTTCTATGTATTATAGGATATAAAATCTACATGACAATTGGTTTGAGCTAAAAACACAACCAATTTTTTAGATTTTTTTTTCTTTCATATTTTACAAACATCTATGTGGTACATCTATTCTACTCATAAGTGCACGTGCTAAGTTTTGATCAAATTCGGTATTAAGGACCTTGGCATTTACCTCTAGAATTTATTTTTATTGGAAAAAAATTATTCACACACTTCATTTCCTATTTTACCATGAGATTTATGTCTCCACTTGAGTTTTCAACATTTCTATAAGTATCTTGTATCTATTTTCTCTCTCCACCGTAAATTATGTGTGCATGTATATCAAGAAATTCTTGATAGGATGTTTTTCATATTCTCATGAATGTGCCCTCTTCTCCGTATGGTACTTCAAACAAGTCTTGAATATTAGAAAATCTCATCTTTTGTATTTAGTGTATGTGAGTAGGTCTAAATAGTGGGACATGTTCTATTTTTTAGTATATATATGTGTGTGTTCGTCATTAAAAAATAATCATCACTATTATAAGTCAAAGTTAATGTCATTGATAATACCAATGTCCCAAAAAGTGTTAGTGTATGTTAAATCAATATAATAAAGAAAATCGCATCATATACATCTTTGCATATCGACTACATATGTATGGGTAATTAGAAAGTATTTTATTGAGTCTTTTTATTCTAATATTTGTAAACTACTAAAAGATAAATAAATATTTTTCTTACGGATGCACATTCATAAATATGTTATGCTATCTCGAATTGTGAGGGTGATAATATCAAGAATATTACATGTTTGGGAGCATGACCAAGGTGGTGCGTCTTGACTTGCATGGATCCCACCCCAACCCTCGACTTGGAATATTACATCCATAGAAAAACCTAGTGGTGAAGTGTTGCGAATAAAAGGACTTCTAAATTATTGAACTTCAAAATGCATCCTACTAAGTGAGAAACATCATGTTGGAGTACAATCAATATCCTCTTGTCGACCAAGAGAGCAAATATGTTGTATAGTGCTTTAGTGGCATATTTGTTTACACTTGTGTTCATTTTTTCAATTTGTTGTGCTATTGAAATGAAGAAAATAGGTGCATTCATGTTTGCACATGTAATAAATGAGCATTATTACGATGTAATCCCTTTATGGAAAAACGTAGGGAAAGCTACAACACAAGTTTGTTGTAGCATCATGATACTCCAAGAGGATGAACATTTGGGTGTGTCTTTGTTCATAGCTAGGTTAGTGGTCATCATGTGAAAATTATTCATGGAGGCTTCATAAATGTAGAATTAATGTTCTTGGTTCCCGAAAGAGTTCCTTCTCTACTTTCAATTTGAGTAGTGGACCAAGATCAAGAGAAAGCGGGCGACAACTTATAGTTGAATTCGTGTGATTGTTTATCTACCATGTTCACACAAAGGGGGATTGTTAGGAATTATTAACTAGTGCTCCACATGGGTAGTGACTAGAATAAATGTGAGATTGTTACGTTTGTTGTAATAACAATTTATATGATAAAATAGGCGAGACATATATGATAGATATATGTATATTATTAATTTATGATTGTGTATGAGGTTGTTTATAAAGAACCCGTGTAAATAGGAATGTTTGAGAGATTCATCGAGAGTGATTAGTGGAGATTTGTTAATATGATCCACTTTTCATTTGTAGGAGTTAAATTCTTTTATATTTAATCATTTTTATTAATAGGAATTGAGCAACCGCATTTTCTAGTTTGAAGAAGTTTAAAAATTTTATGTATTAATCTTTACCAAAGTTCTTCACTCATCTCCTTTATATACATGTGGATTATTTTAATGGATGCATAACACATAATTCCAATAGAGACCGACTCATTACCAAATAAAACTAATTTTTATGTAACCACATATATTATGCACTCTAACTAAGATAAATGTGCACCACATGTAAACATCTCTATCAACACATGTATTATAATATAATATCCCATACTTTATATGTTTCTTTTAACAAAATATAATTTAAATCTAAATTTGGTGAGATCAAACTCTAAAATTGTGTGATGCATTGTCTAAACAATTGCATCACATATATCCATTCCCACACTCTTAAATTTAGAGACACATCTCTTCGCTCCTATAAAGGAATCATGATGAGGATCACTTGCAAGAGCAACCACCCAAACCTGAAAAATATTCCAACAATAGTAAAGGAGAATATCTTCGAAGGGATTAACCGTGACTAATTATGCGTACAGTCAAATCAAATTTTATTACTCAAACAATGTTAAACAGGCTATGAATTTTACATATAAAATTATTGCGCACACAAATAAGACTCCTAGTCCTCACCTCATCGTGATGGGTCTCTGTATCAACAACCATCATACTTGCCACGCTCGATCAATATTACTTTATCCTCACTATATTTACAATATTTGAGCCAGCGGAATTACTTTTTTAAGTACTGGGCAACATTCCATACCTGCGTCTAACTAACATAAATTCTATCAGCAGATATGTTCCTCATAGCTTGGAAGCGTGGCTCTTTATTTTCATATTTCTCTTTATTATAAACGCTCATATAATCGCCGAACTGAAACATTGGATATGTTTGACATTCGTGTCCGCCATTGTCATCCTTGGGTTCAGTGTTCGACTCGACTGCAGGATAAATCACTGCAGTGTACGATGGGTTGTAGAACGATGCCACCGACAACCGATTTCCTTCTTTTGTCGGAAGAATACGATGCCATGCGCTCTTGTATTTTCCTCCGCTTATCACTTCCAGCTGATCTCCAATGTCTATCACTATTGAATAAGGAGTGGGCTGTACATCGATCCAGCTGCCATTGTTGAGGACCTGCAGACCAGGAACAACGTCGTCTTGAAAAAGAAGTATCAGGCCGCCTGCATCTGTGTGGGACCGAATGCCCTTGATAAGGTCTGGCCTCGGACAGGGAGGATAATGGCTCACTTTCGTACCAAAGAATGGTTTCCCTTCACCTGCAAATGCCTCTTTCAAATAACCTTTCTCCAGCCCCAAATTGAGGCTTATCATCTCCAGCAAACTCTCCGCCAAATTGAATATCTCTTTTCGGAATTCCTCCATAGTTTCCCTGCACACACAATAATGTAAGGTAACATTTACATTACTGTCTGTGTTAGCAAAAATAAGTTCCTGATTATTGATTACACTATATTTAATCCATACCTGAAATTGGTGGATTGTGATGGCCAGGAATTGGATGCCTCCATCTCATTAATTTGAAAAGTGTCTTCCCAATCCATGTTCTCTATTTCAGAACACGTTTTGCCATTTGATTGCGCCAGAATGGCATCGTTGAGCATCTCCACAGGCAAAGACTGATTGAAATTTTTCTCTCTTGTAGCCTTATAGTTTTCGGAGCATACGTTCTTCACGCTGTCCATAAGTCTATGAGATATGCCATGGTTTAAAAGCTGAAAGCAACAACACATAATTATTAATAAATAAACAAAGAATATAGCAAAAGCTGGATAATCAAACGGCATGCAGTTACCTGAAAGAATCCGGGAGTCTCGCAAGCGTTTGCTATCCGAGCCATGGCATCTGCTTTTCCTTCACCATTCAAATTCGCCATGTCAATCACTGGGATCGCCATTGTTATGAGAAGATCAAGCTGAACAAAAGCAATGAAGTAGGAACTCACAGGAATAAAATCTTACTTGAAAGATTTCTAAACAGAAAAGACATATAATAGAATGCCGCTCTGGTTCTCCTGTTGATGAGAGTGGTCATATATATAAGATTATATCTAGTTGATTAATGAAGAACAACGTGGAAACTTCCTTCTTCCCTACTCGATCAAAGTCAAATTTGTCCCCAACGTGAAAACAAAATCTTGTCGACAATAGTTGCGAGCGCGTCAACAGATCACTTCAGCGATGTTATTATAATTATAATCACTTCCTTATCGTTAGGTCTAGTTAACTTTTTGAACAAATAACGGTTTTAATATTCATTCCGAATAAATCTAAGCTGGCCGTGGCATAAATTAAGGAGCCTGAATTGCTTTTTGTTGAACTGTCTTTGGATTTTGGTAATGAATGACAAAAATATGATTGTTATTGGGTTGCGAAAGAATGAAGGTGCTTCTCCCCTGTTTCCTTCCATTGACTTAAAGCATTAGGTAATACAACAATTTGATACTAAAAAAATATGCACTAGTTTACTATCAATTCAAAATAAGACACACACTTTGATTATAAGAACAAATAAATTTTTTACTAGAAAGGGTGAAATGTCAAGCAAAAACTTCTGCTCGATTCACACAGGTCTACCCCTCTCTTTTGACCATTCATCCATTTAATCGATTATTAATTCTGAATTGTTGCAAACGCGTCAACAGATCTGATATCCTATGTTATTATAATTATAAAGAGGGTCACTCCTTTATGGTTAGTGCTTGATAAAGTGAGCTTCACAGTTAATATAGTTAACCTTTAGAAGAATAATAAACTTCATTGACTCTCTGCCTCATCTTAAATGATGGTTTCAATCTTCAAAATGAAGAAATCTAGGGTGACTGTTGCATAAATTCTTGAGCCTGGTTTTTTTGTTTAACTGTCTTCGAATTTTTTTAAGCATGCAATAGAAGGTGATTGTTCTTGGGTTTTGCAAAAACATTTTCCCTGTTCAATTGACTTCAATATCTAATGAGCTAAGCAATTAGATGGTGCTTTTAACAATATTTCAGTGAAATATATATGCTTTATTATAATTCTGTAAATTCAAATTCAAAGGGGGCATTTCTAAATGATGTGACCAAATAAATTGATAAAAGACACTTTAGCCGAGTTAGGAAGGGATTATATGTAAAACAAATATATCTGATCTTTCAGTGGACGAACCCAAAATGATATTCCGATAACAAACAAAGTTGATGAAGGTAAATGTGGTTTCAATATACTAAATTTGATTTTCTTGACATTCTAAATCAATTTCCCATACTTTAATGGTCAGCGCAAAACATTCTTCGACTAGCCCGGAATGAAGGTAATCTAAAGGCTAGTTTAAAAGCAACAAAATAATGCATGGGAATGAAGGTAATTGCGCTTCACATGGACAAACTTCAGTTTAGGAGACAAGTAGTTAATTTAGTCTGTTTTCTTGCATCATAAAACACTGCTTTAACATGGAAGGTCATGGGTCGCCGGACACCTCGTCCAATAGAAAGCAGGAGAATATACTACACCAACAAGTGCCCATACATTGTTTATTACGTTTAATGAAGTGGGCCTGTGACGTTTTAAAGCCTGCAGGTCAAATGGTATGGTGCTGTATGTATATATATACAGAGAGAGAGAGAGAGATTCACTTATCTATCACAGAATCTAAAATTGTATATAAATCATATTTTATTATATTTAGATTCTTACGTCAGTAATATATATACATCAATCAACCTAAAAGTTTAGAAATAATCAAAGATAGTTTACATACAATTTCAAATTTCATGGTACATGAGTGCAAGTATGTTTTAAATTTTACAAAAATGAAAATTAAATATTTTACCTCTTCTACTCACTAATTTAATCATTCAATATGAAATACAATATTATAAAGGTTGATAACGGATTTTTAATATGCCTATCATTTCTTGATATTAGTTTATATATTTTCAAATAAAATTAACATACATTGAATATAACATAGTACGTCACTAAAGTAAGAACTCTTATAAGGAACATTAAAAAATAAATAGATTTTATCAATTATTTTGAAAGTTTATTAACTACTCATAATTTCATAATGTTTAATAACAACCAATAAAATTGGTAAGAATTTTAAGACAATTTACCTTAACCAACAATACAACACACATGCCAACAATATTTCAACACACACACAAGCACAAAAATAACAATATCAAAGAATGCAACTTTTCCAAACAAGGCTTGAAATATCTAAGCCAATGGAGCAAGGAACTATGGGGAAATCACTTATGCCTCCTAATGGGATTAGGTTCCCACCTTGAAGCCTCTAAAACACAAAACACACCCAAAACAAGAATCTTATGCCTCCCTCAAATTCTCTTATGCCTCCCTCAATCTCTTATGCCTCCCACAATCTCTTATGCCTCCCTCAAATAAAACATATAAGATAAGTAAGCATTTTTATTATCTAAAAGGTGGGGCACCCAACCCAACTCCCTCCCAAAATGTGCAACAATACTCTTATGCCTCCCTCCAAAATATCCCCATAAACCTTCTCCTACACCATACTTAAGGCCATACTACCCAAGCCCAAAAATATGCACACACAACATTCATTTATTTACATACACACACATATATAAAATAAATTGCATGGGTGAAGTTCCTACCTTTCCATTGCAAGAACATGATCCAAAATCACAACTCTAAGCTCCTTCCAAGCTCAAGCCCAAATCCAAGCAAGCAACTAAAGCTAAAACTCAAAAATAACCATGCACAACAAAATGAAGTAACCCCAAAACCATCAAATTAACTTACATATATAGAAAAAGAGGAGAGGAGGGTGAGGTGGCTCCATGTAGGATGCCACATCACTTCTCCTCAACTCCACATCACCAAGTCAAACATCAAACCCAAGGTTAATAAATTGGTGGTTGAGGAAATGACAAACCTCTTACACACACAAACTCTTACCCACACCTCTAAAGGACACAATTAAAAACTCATGTAAGAAAGTGCAATAAATATCACCTTTTACCTTAAAAATCACATAATGGGGTCTATTTTTTACCCCTTAACCCATAGGTATAGTTGGTAGATGAATTTAAGAGGTGTGGAGAATCTCCAACAACTAAATACCCCTTGGTCACATCTCAAATTACTTTAATTAACAATATTAATTAGCTTAAATAAAACACATTAACTAACAATAATAAAGTGAATCACATTACTAAAATAAAGCACATACTCACAACATAATAAAAGGAAAGGGGAAACACACATAGTCCATGGTCACAATTTGAGGTCATCACCCCATGGGAACCTCCTAACAATCTAACAACACAACAATAAAACTAAACATAAATATGTCATGGTGACCTTTGTTGTATCCATCCAATATTCCACTATGGTTGGTCTCTTATCCCCCTTTTGTTTGTTGTGATACAATCACCTGCAAAATCAACAATACCTCCTTCGTGGTCTTGCCATATCAAATATAGAAATAATAAACTACATGGACATCTATCAATAAACATCATCATATAACAAAGTCGTCATAAAATCTAAGCAATAGTATCATTTGTTTATCATTTACAATCATGTCAATTCTACAAATTCATCAATATCAGTGAGATCGTAAGATTAGTTCAAACACACAAACATAGTCCATACGATGGAAATTGGAATGTCGGTATATATATATATATATATACACAAATCAACACATGATCATCATCAATGCAAAATGTCTATCCATGTCTCTTATAAGAATCCATACAACCATAATATGAATCCAATATTCCATTATGGTTGGTCTCTTATCCCCCTTTTTTTTGTTGTGATACAATCACCTGTAAAAATCATCAATACCTCCTTCGGCCTCATGGCCACATCAAATACATAAATAATAAAATACATGCACATTCATCAATAAACATCATCATATCACGAAGTCATCATAAATTCTAATCAATAGTATCATTTTTTTATAATTTAAAAACATCTCAATTCTACCATTTCATCAATATCAGTGAGATTGCAAGATTAGTTCAAACACAAAAACATAGTCCATACGATGGAAATTCAGAATGTTAGTATATATATATAAGCTAATCAACACATCATCATCATCAATGCGAGAATGTCTATCCATGCCTCTAAGAATCCATACAACCATAATATGAATCACAACATATCAATAGTCAGAATATCTCTACCATCTATCATCATGCTAAACCAAAATAACATAGTAAAGTCCATGTCTATAGTCCATAGTAATAAAATAAAAATATGATAAGTGTCAAAGAGGAGTGGGCACTACACCTCCTACCTTTGGCATTAACTCACTCCACTCAAACTTAACATTGCATTGATCCCAATGCCCATCCTCAAACTGTCATGATTCACATGCATCTCCTTGTGAGTTGTTTTCTTTGAAATCACAAAGACACATTTTCAATTTAAAAACATAGTTTATTTTTTTTATTTATTACGGTCATAATTATTTTTAAAGGCTTGGATTTTTATTAAAAATTTGGTCATCATTTTTCAATTAGAGGCTTAATTTTAATTTATAAGGTGGTTAATTATTTTAAATGGTCATTCAATTTACTATGGTTGTTAATTAATTAGGGGACAATTGAAGAATCCTTATTAATTTAAAGATCTTAATTAATAAATTAGTCGTTAAATTTATAATTTTGAACGTTATCGTCACTTTTTAAAACCTTTTTAATGTCTAAAATTATATTAATTGGGGTAAATTAAAAGTGTGTTATCTAGTGTTATTAATTTTTGTTGTTACTAATTCATTTTTGGAGTGTGTATCTCCCTTCCAAGCATTTTTCCACCATTCTAGAGCTTTTCTTGCATCCTAGAGGTCCCTGGACTTGTTTTGAGCCTTTTTGCATATTTTACTTGTAGACTATTTAGCATATCCGTCTGTGAGTCTTACATCAAGAGGTTTTTATTTTGGCATGAGACCGTATTTCTCACAAAGGAATTTTTTTTTGTCCTCTTGTATTTCTTTTAATTCATTTTGTGTTTGATTATGGTAACAAGCTATCACGATCCCTAGAACATGATTGTGGTCTCCGGACATGCGTGTTGTTATGATGATTACCACGTGAGTGACCCAATATTTCACGACACACTAAACTATAAAGTTATGAAATCAAGGGAAGTTAGTATTATTTTTTTGGGATGTTGTAATCACATGTAGACATATTTTTGGCTAAGCGACTTCTTGCATCCTTGAATGTATTCTCACACTATTATATTATTCTATTTTGGATGCATTGTTAACTAATTTTGATGTCCATTTGAGTATTATTTGTCATATCTGAATTTTTCACATTGATTTCTCTTATTCGCGGATACACCATGGAAAATATTTTTCCAAAATTATTCTTCATAGGAAAAAATTACAAAGAGAACCTCCTCCAAATCTGCTTAGTATGGAAAATTATGCATTCTAGAATTCGAGCATGGGACATTTTCTAATTCAATAATATCTCTCTCCATACTTTTATGGACAAGTACATGCCCCAATTGATTCATATCAGCTCAATGATTGACTTAACACTTTTGAGATGGTTCTTCGTTCCTTGTTCATGCACATTTACAAGCCTCTTCACCATAATGTGGTACAAAGATTATCCCGAGATAGATTGCAACACTCTTGATCCTTATTTGGAGACCATTTATCGATTGTCTTAGTTTCTTCTTCTTTTGATACTATTATTTCTATACCTACTTCATGTGATGATAGTTCTACTAAGAAATATTTGATTGTTCATATTTATGATGATGACATTTGTTCTTCTAGTTAATGTAATGAGAGAACTAATGAGGATACATCCCCTCCCTCTCTTTATCACCCTTCAAAGAATGTTGAACCCCCACATTATCCATCGGACACCGGAATTCATGTTCCCTCCTACATAATTTAACCGCACCCTTTTCTCCTCCTTGTGTTCATGATTCATAATTGTAAGAAAATTATGTTCTATTTGTTGAGAAACCATTTTACGATGAGTATCTACCATATGTTAGATATCTATTTCACGAGACTTCACAGATTTGAACTTCAAAGGATTCATTAATATCATTATATGGGAGTGCCCCTTCTAGGATATCCACAATTCTACTATTTCTAGGATCATTAGTGATCAAAATCTTCTTATTTATATTCATTCTATTGTTACGGGGTTTTTTTTCCTTCACTTAATATGGACATTATTTCAGAAAACGATCCATTGCCATACTCTAACAATACAACTTCTATGGAATTACCTTCGATTGGAGAACCTTATTTTAGGACTGCGTCGTGCTTCAATTTTTGACCACTTCATATTTCTTCATATTCCTTTGCAGAGTGGGAAGAACTTCAATGCACCATTTATCTTCTTCTCGAAGGGAGGATTTTTTTTAATAGATATGGACCTTCTTCAATCTACATGTCGAATATTGTAGTGCCCACTTCCCTTTGACACCTTTTTGATACTAATCATGATATTGCTGATTATATTATGGACTTGATTATGGACCTTATTATAATATGATGATAGATGTTAGATCATGGATTATTGTTGACTTGATTCAGTTATGATGCATGATGATTATTAGAGGCATTTTAGATATTGATGATGATATATTGTTTGACATGGTTATATTATGGATGTTGTTCGGACACGTGATATTTGGATATTGTGAGTAGACCTAGAAATGGAAATTACTTTGGATGATGATATAGTTGTGTATAAAATTGTAAATGATATTGTTAGATCGCTTTGATGTTGTTGTGATTCATACATATAAATAATTTTGGGGATTATATTTATATTATTTTGGATGTTCTGATATGGCCACAAGGACAAAGAAGGTATTTGTGATTTACAGAGTTAAAATATCACAACAAACATCGAGGATTGGAGACTAACCACATTCGAATTCTAGATGAATTCAACAAGGTCACCATGACAACTTGTTTTGTTTCTATGTGGTGGTTTGGCTAGGGGTACCCATGGGGGGACCACCTTTAAATGTGACTAAGGGTTATGTGTATTTATTTATTCACCCCTTTTGTTTAATGTTGCATGTGTTTATTTTCTCGATGCATTTTCCCTTTTTTTATTTATTAAATGTTGTATTAATATTATGGGTAAGCATGTTGTTAATATTAATTAATTAAAAGATATCATGAGAAAGTAATTAATAGAGTTGTTGACCTTGAATTAAATTGTTGTAATAGATGTGTAAGTGATGTGTAAGTTAACTTTTCAGTGTGAAACACTCCACCTTCTTGGAAATTCGAATTTGTCCTTGGAAGCTGATTTTGGAGGCTTTTGGGAAAAGTTAAACCTTTCTCAAACCTCTCAAATTTATTTACCAACCATACCTATGGTTGGAGAGTTGAAATTTGAATTTTTTAATGCTTTTTGAGAAGGTAATTTGTAGGTTTTAAAAGCACTTTTCTTACATGATATAATTTTAGTCCTTTGGGGTGCAGGTTGGATTTGAGTGTGTAAGTAAACTATCATTTTATTCACCCACCTATTTATTATGCATTGGAGAATGAAGTTGACTTTGCGGTTGGGGTTGAAGATGTGTGATGTGGCATCCTACATGGATCCACCTCATCCTCTTCCCTTCCCTCTTCTATAAAATTCAAATTCCTTTCCTTGCTTTGGGTTGCTTCACCTTAGAGACTTCATTCTTGGGGTGAATTCTTTTGTTGTTTTGGAGCGCTTGCTTTGAAGAAATTTTGGAAGATTTTTGTATGCTTGTGCTTGGCTATTTTGATTTCTTACATTGGGATAAAGCTTGCTACTTTGGAACTTGGAACATCTCCATCACGGAGAGGTAGGATCTTGGCTCTTGAAATGCTCTCTTTTGTTTATGCAAATCTTGTTTTGTTGTGAATGTTTTGGCATATTTATGGGCGGTTTGGTAGATGGCTTAGGTATGGTGTAGGAGAAGACTATGGGGTTCATTTTGGGGAGACACAAGGGTTTTGGGGAGGTATAAGGGTGGAGGGAGTTGGGATTTGGGTTCCACCTTACAAAGAAATAACTTGCATTTCTTTACTCACTATGGAATGCTATAAGAGGTTGGGGAGGCATAAGGAAATGTGACGAATAAGAGGTGATTGGGGAGGCATAAGGAATGTCGGGTTTTGATATACTATATTTTGGCGGTTTGTAATTCAGGTGGTGATTACCCATTTCCTATTTTGGGAGGCATAAGAAGCATCCCCCATAGTTTCTTGTTCCTTTGGCTTGCTTGATAAAGAATTAGAATTTTTGTGATGTTTTAATGTAGTTGTAAACTACATTCTATTTTGGGAGTGTGTTTTATTGTGAAAATGCTTCTTGTGTGTTTGTGGAAGCTTGTTGTTGCCATTAGTTGGATCACATATTTTATTGCATTGTGGTTAGGGATCAGGGGCCAATGAAGAAGGATGGCTTCTCCTTTTCATTGGATCATGTCTTGGTTGGGTGGAGCATGTTTCCTTTCCCCTACTTGTTATTGTGATCACAATTGGAAGAATGAGAAATCTACATGTTGCCGTTCTAGAGTTGAGAAAAAGACACTTTGATAGTCCCTTGTTAAGATAAATTTTATTGTAACCTTTCCCACTTGAAGTGGATGAACTTGTAAATGTTTTGTAATGGAAAGATGTTGTGTTGATTTTGAAAGTTGCAAAGTGAAATATAAAAGAGATAAAATTTGTTTTGTTTTGAAAGAATGTGAAAGAAATTGCATTCAAAGAATAAAAGAAGGATGTTATAAAGTTGTCTTTTGGAATCAATAAATAATGTATTACCTTTCTCAAATTACACTATGGTATTGAATCTAATCTTATAAATGTAGTTGTAATCTCTGTTTGAAAGGAAGAAATGCGTATGAAGGAAGTGTAATACTCTGTTATTTGAAATATGTGAAACTTGGAAATCAAAGATGTATTTTAGCTTTTTACAAGTTGAATTGAATCAAATCACTACAAGATAATGGATCATGCATCCACAAATTTGTTGTGGATATCTTATTCCAAATTGTGAATCCAAATTTGTGGACTCCACCCACAATATTTTTGTGAAAATATAAAATGTGAAAAACATGTGAATATTATACAATTTTATAATTGTTGTATAGCAACAAATCC
Organism: Taxus wallichiana var. yunnanensis; assembly: GCA_018340775.1. Taxonomy (NCBI): domain Eukaryota; kingdom Viridiplantae; phylum Streptophyta; class Pinopsida; order Cupressales; family Taxaceae; genus Taxus; species Taxus wallichiana. The sequence goes on along the minus strand of CM031240.1, from coordinate 952,077,485 downwards.
AATATTGTTACATATCCACAATTAAAAAAATTGTGATAAATTTCACAATTTTTAGTAAGGTAGTTGACCAACAATTTTAGAATTGTCAAATATACCACAATAATAAATGAGGTGCTCCACAATTCTAGAATTGTAACTACTTATGTAAATTTTTAGCTTTTATTACGTTTTTATACAATAATTTAAAATCATTCAATTAATTTTTGATATATTTATATAATTATATTATATGCTAATATTTTGATTTTTTAATCTAATTTTAAAATATTTTAATAAACATATTAAAAAAATGTTATTTTAAATACTAATATACAACAATAAAATATTATCTTCAATTTAAAAAATTATTACCATATTAAAAAATATTTATTATATAAAATAAAGAATCTAAATCAAGGAAAAACCTTTAAAAGAGAGTATTTAAATAAATTTTCAAATGCATTGATACACGTATGAGAAAATATTGTCAAATAAAAAATAAATATAATTAAATTTGAATGTTTAACAAATATTATTATATTCTTTAATATTTACAAAAGATTAAAGAGAAATATAAATATTTTTTAAATGCTATCGAAACAAATATTTTTAAATATCATTTTATTAATAATTTTAAAAATAAGCTAAATCACTAACACATGCAATATATATTATTTATGAATAAAATATATGAATGGCTGGAGATAACAGTGCTTTGAAACAACCCTAACGGAATATTTTCCCCAAATATAATCATTATCATTATGCATTGTCGAACAATAATATGTAATAATTACCCTATCTGTAAAAATAATAAATTTTCTACTTTTTAGAAAACCCTGTATGCAAAATGGCATGGTTATTGACCGTCCAATAGCAAACGCCAATTTTCAAATAAATCTATATGCAAAATACCATGAAATCATCTGTACAGAAATATTTTTAAAATATTAGAATATTCATCTCGATGGAATATCTTTAAATCTCTACTCGACACTTCTTAAATCTACAAAAGAAATAGAAACAAAAGAAAATGGTAGAATTCTCAGACTACTATCCAGCCATGAAAAAAGATATCTCATAACAATCAATGGGATTAAAGATTCAAGGCGAAAACTTGAATTGAAATACATTTGAATCATTCACCACTACTATTGACCCATCTATTTTAGAAAACACCTCTTTCCCCTCTTTTCTAATAGAAAATTTAGGTTTCATTCTTTCCGATAAGTCAAAATCCAGAAAAATTAGGTGTTTATTTTCATTGGGTGCACATAAGTTCACGGATTGATCACTCTAACCATTAGATTGTTTTTTAATCAACGGGTATAATGTGACCTCCTATTTTAGGAGAGTATAAATGTTAAATGGTATTTATCTTTTTAAAATTAAAGTAATGACATGCATGGTATAGATTTAATGTGAATATATGGAAAAATATTAATACAAATGAAAATTTATATCCATGAAAAATTATTAACTAATTCAACATTCTAAATAATGTGATGAGTCTTATATTCACAATTAATCATGATAATTTTATATTTTTATGAAGTGGATTAATCACAAAACACTTTTTGAATAGAAACATATTTTTACCTTTTATTGTTAATATTAGCACTATTTTAATAGTTTAAATTACTCAAAATAAAACTTCATAGATTTTGTCAGTATATATCATGAACTAGAGTTAGACAAAATACTATATTCCCCACTATGTATTTTTAGTGGTATAAATTTTGTTTGTATTAAAGAAGTGAAATAAATTGGATTTTTGATAATATTTGGGGTTGTTTAAAAATTGATAATTCTAGTTTAAAATATCTATTTTTTTCAACCACAATGCAAAAATGTGAATTATCCATGATAGAATTTTCAAAATATGGAAAATCAACAAATTTAAATTTGACTATTTGTGAAATATCTACAAATTGTATTTATAAACGCTATCAAACCACACATAGTACTATTTATATTAAACATGTTAACTTTTACAATTGTGTTTTATCCACAACTAGAATTTAGTATACTCTTTTTTTTTTTAAAACATATACTTGAAATTTTGTGAATAATAAACAATCAATATGTTAGTATAGGTTGATTTTTAACCTTTGTATTTATAAATTTGTTAATGTATATATAGTTCTTGTCTAAACCAAAAAAATGGTGTGAAACTATGAAATTTTGAGACATTATATTTATGTAGTGATACAAAATATCATAATTCTATTTTCAAAAGTTTACTTTTTTTTAACATGTGAAGAAAATGTGATTTTTCCATAGTAAAATTCCCCTTTTACTTATGGATATTTCATGATTTGGAATTTTACTTATATGAAAAACATGAAAAAATGTAATTTATCCACATTCAAATTTCATGAATGTGAATATTTAACAAATTTAATTGTGACTTTATGAAATTGTGAGAAAATCTACATAGAAGTTTATACAAATTATCCATTTAATGTTGATAATTCACAAACTTTCCACAAATTATTTATTTTGTGGATAACAATGTGGATAAATGAACATACTTCTAGTAGTGAATAAATTTATTAGATTATAATTGGAACATATTATACTACTTGGAAGAAGAAAATGGTAAATAAACCCTTTAAAGTTTGATCTATGTTTTTGTATTATCAAACGACAATTATTTAACCCAAAATGCATGGACTCAACTCTCGCAATTATGAAATAAAAAACTAAACGATTAAATTAAAGTATTTTTCCTAAGCGAATCCAATTAGACAAAAATATTTAAAGGAAATCTTTAAAAATCTTGTAAAAGAGTTCAAATCTTTCACAGTTGTTTTGCTATCAAAATTGTAAAATTTCGAATTGGAATTCAATCAAATAGATCTACCTCACAAAATTATCCTAAATCCACCTAAGAACAATTCTCCATGTCTATTTGACATGTTGAGAGAGGAACAAGAACAAATTGAGCAAATTTAATAAGTTCATTTTTACCAATTTGCACTTTGTAAAAGCTTTGCATATAATTTTCTCAAAATTGACCCTTAAAATTTATCAAAATTAAAATTTAATAATTCTTGAGTAAAGAGGACATCGAGAGATTTCTAGAAATTCCTCGTTTTCCCAAAACTGAGCTCTCTATCAAAAGTTATGGTCTTTTGAATTTTTTTCTTCACTAAGGCGTCAAAAAAAAATTGGAAAAAATTTCCTTGGGGGCTGCGGGCTCAATCAAATAGATCTACCTCCAAACATATCCTAAATCTAATCGAGGCTACCACGTGGCACTACGAGGTGTCAGTGGAGGGGCAGATCCCTTTTTAACTTAGCGCTTCTAGAAAATTTTAGGAAATTTGTCTACATTTTCTCTGCACCTAGCCGGCCCGCAGCCAATTAGGAGCTGCCACATGTCATCACGAGGCATCGACAGAGGAGTGGGTTTCTTTTTTCCTTTTACGCTTTATGAAATTTTTTGGATAAATTTTGTAAAGTTTCCCCCGCCTGTAACCAACCAGAGATGCCACGTGGCATTGCGAGGTGTCGGCGGAGGCGCGGGTGAAATTTACCCCTTTTTCCTTCGGGGCATTAAAACCTCTTTTATCCTTTCCGCCTTGCTTTCCCTATGTGGCCTAGGAGGTGCCACGTGTCCCTTGTGGACTCGCGGGAGTGTGGGCGCATAGTTGGATTTTCACCCCGTCCGAGAAATTGACAAATTTTCTCCCTGCCACCCCACTTTCCCCGCATTGGCTTAGGAGAAGCCATGTGTCCCTCGTGGACTCATGGGAAAGCGGGTGAAAAGGTGGCTTTCTTCCCCTTGGGAAATTTCTTCCCATGGTCTGAAACCCGCCCATTAGGAAATTTTTCTCCCCTGTAGCTCGCATACACTTGCCCATGCGGAAATTTTCCTCCCCACGGCTCATTAACCCGCCCATGGGGAAATTTTCATCCCCGTGGCTCGTCGACCCATCCTTGGGGATAAATTTCTCCCCTGGGCCCACGACACCACTCTTAGGGAAAAAATTTACCCCAAGGCCCGTCGGCCCATATTTTGAAAAATATGAGTTAGGAGGACTTATTTATATCAAACTTTGGAAAGGTGAGGAAATTTCCTATCCAATGGGAATAATTTAGGGAAATTTTTAATGCGTTAATTTTTTTTGACTAGAAAAACTAAGTTGAATCTTTAATCACAGAAAGTGGGTATGGTGAGTAATTACCCTCGACCTTAATTGAACCTTCTAACCCTAAATTTTGGACCTTATGACCTCTAAAAATTGTGTTTCAAAAAAATTATACTCTTGTGGATTAGAATTGTTCTGGAACTTGTTAGTGACAGTTTTTGTCTTGTAATCTAGTTTTAGACTCTTTTAAACAAAAATGAAAATTATTCCATAGTTTTCCCAACTAATCCTAGGTTGTTCTTACATGTCAAGTGGGTTGTTAATAGCCATGTTACAAATACCACATCATCGTCACTCTTATTGGAGACTTGAAAGAGTTATAAAATTCGAGATCAAGTTGCGGTGCTTGCTTATAAAACCCCTCACTTTGACCCAAGTATCTTAAGTTGAGTTCTCATTTTGGGGTAAAGTCCATTATTTCTTCGCACACATACTTTGCACTTTATTTTCTCCCCCTCCTCTTGATAATATCTTCTATAAAATCTCAACAAACTTGATGATATATCTATATTTGTGGATTAACACCTCATGGAGCTTTTACGGGCTTGTCTCTACCTCACTTGATATATTGTTTCCTTCACATGTGTATACACCTTCGATACACTTCATGTTCCTCCTCCTTCCACCACCGATTACGGAATTTTAGGTCCTATAAACTTAATGGGAGTTCATCATAAATAATCATTCGAAGGAGTTAGATACTTCACTTCTTCTCATCATCTTCTTCTTGTAGAAATATTGCATTTTGTACATGGGTAACTTATCATGATTTATTTATTAGGACCCATATGATGCATCTTCATTAGGTTTTTAGGTTAGTATTTTATCTGCTACAAAGTGGTCATTTTTTTGTTATGAATTTCCTCCATTACTTGATATATTTATCGTACATGGGTGCCTCATCAACCCTAGTTTAAGGGACTGATTTATCTTCTCATATTCTTCATTTCCATGATATGTTATTTATACATGGGTAACTTATTACGCCTTTAGTTGATAGGCTCTATTAACATCTATTTATTATTTTTCTATGGGATTTCTCTTTTCTTATGAATTTCCATGACCTCTACCTCATCTTTAATGAAGGAGAGTGTTTTTACGTGTTACTTTCACTTGTCATCACTCGACATCTTGTCCACATCACATGGTGAGTCATCCCTCTTAATGAGATCATAGGTAATTAGGGTTTCATGTTTCCATGTTTAATGCATGGGAGTTACACAATAGTCATATATATGTACCCTTTCTATTTGAGCTATAAGAATGAGTAGACCTAGTCTTTCATGCTAGATTTTCCTATGTGTTAAATTTATTGATAATTACTTGGGTCATTCACATCATTATTATAATGAAACCTCGTTGATGTGCATGAGGTTCTATATTGATTCTTGTAGAAAAAAATCACACTTGAACATTATGTAATAACACTACATATTGTAATGTAACCCCTACTTGCATATTATTCTTACAAACAATCCTTCAAATCGTACAAAATCGGACACAATTATTTTATATAGATTGTGCAAGTCTCATGCATTTCCTTTTTGATAATATAAAGGTGTATATACCCATAAATAAATTCTTTTTATGGAATAGTGTTGTGAAATCCCATAAAACACTATATTTTATGTAAATAAACATGCATGATCCTACTGAGAACTATGAGATATTCCCAACATTTTGTCACCTCTTAAAAATATTGCATAAAAACATAAAAAAATTATCCCCTAGTAGTTTTGGGAATCCAATCCAATTCATTTTTCACGTAAATATATATCCTTAATTGTCACCCCCTCGAGTCAATGAATCTTCAACATTTAATTCAATCTCTATTTTATATAAGGGTATCCTCTTCTCATCAATATTCCCTTACAAAATGATATTGAAATAAATATTCTCTATAAGAGAGTAATAATCTAAATTATTTTCTAATCAAATCCAATTTAAAGAGTCATAATATATCCTTAAATCTTTATGATCAAATCCAAATGTAGTGCCCACTTTCCTTTGACACCTTTTGTTACTAATCATGATACTACTGATTATATTATAGACATGATTATGGACCTTATTATAGTATGATGATAGATGTTAGATCATGGGTTATTGTTGACTTGATTCAGTTATGATGATGATTATTAGAGACACTTTGGATATTGATGATGGTATACTATTTGACATGGTTATATTATGGATGTTGTGTGGACTTGTGATATGTGGATATTGTGAGTAGACCTAGAAATGGAAATTATTGGATGATGATATAAGTGTTGAGTAAAATTGCAAATGACATTACTAGATTGCTTTGATGTTGTTTTGATTCATATATCTAGATGATTTTGTTAATTATATTTATATTAGTTTGGATGTTCTGATATGGCCACGAGGCTGAAAGAGGTATTTGTGTTTTGCAGGTTTAAAATATCACAACAAATATCAGGGGATTGAAGACCAACCACATTGGAATTCTAGATGAATTCAACAAGGTCACTATGGCAACTAGTATTTAATGTTTGTGTGTGTTTATGTGTGTTAGGGATTCTCATGGGGGATCAAATTTAATTGTGACCAAGGGGTTTTATGTATTTTATTTTATTTTGGTCCATTTGTTTATGTTTGCATGTGTTATTTTGTGATGTTTTTACCTTTCATTAATTATTAAATGGTTTGTAAATTTTGTGAGTAATCATATTGTTAAAATAAATAAATCAAATATGTCATAAGAAGATAATTAATGAGATTTGTTGGCCATGATTTAAAGTGATATAAGTATGTGTAAGAGATATGTAAGTGATGTGTGAATTGAATTTTGAGTGTGAAACACTCCACCTTCTTGGAAATTCGAAATTGTCCTTGGAGGCTGATTTTGGAGGCTTGTGGGACAAGTTAAACTTGTCCCATACCTCTTAAATTTAATTACCAACCATACCTACGGTTGGGGAGTTGAGATTAGACTTTTATAATGCTTTTTGAGAAGGTAGATTGTAGGTTTTAATTGCACTTTTCTTACATGATTTAATCTCAGTCCTTTGGGGTGTGGGTTGGATTTGAGTGTGTAAGTAAACTGTCATATTATTCACCCACCTATTTACTATGCATTGGAGAATTAATTCATTGTTGGGTTGGCATTGAAGATGTATGATATGGCATCGTACATGGATCTACCTCATCCTCTTCCCTTCCCTCTTCTATAAAATTCGAATGGCTTGCCTTGTTTTGGGGTTACTTCATTTTGGAGACTTTATTCTTTGGTGAATTCCTTGTTGTTTTGGGAGCTCTTTCTTTGAAGAAGTATTTTGGGAAGATTGTTGCATGCTTGTGCTTGGCTGTTTTGGATTGCTTGCATTAGGATAAAGCTTTTTATTTTGGAACTTGGAACAACTCCATCATCAAGAGGTAAGAGCTTCACTCTTGAAATGCTCTTCTTTTAAGAATGTAAGTGTTAATGTATGAATGTTTTGGCATGTTTGTGGGCTATTGGGTAGATGGCCTAGGAATGGTGTAGGAGAAGACTATGGGGTTATATTTTGTGGGAGGCACAAGTGTGTTTTAGGGAGGTATAAGGGTGGAGGGAGTTGGGATTTGGGTCCCACCTTACAAATAAATAGCTTGCATTTCTTTACTCATTATGGGGTGCCATAAGAGGTTGGGAGGCATAAGGAAAAGTGAGGAATAAGGGGTACTTAGGGGAGGCATAAGGGCATGTCAGGGATTTGAAATTTTATATAATGGTATATATATATATATGTTGGTGGTTTGTTCTCAGGTGGTGATACCCATTTCCCCTTTGGGAGGCATAAGCGTAGCCCCATAGTTTCTTGTTGCTTAGGATTGCTTGTTGAAGCCCGGTAATGTTTTTCATGTTTTAATGTAGTTGTAAAACTACATTCTTTTTTGGATTGTGTTTTATTGTAATTATGTTGCTTGAGTGTTTGTGGAAGCCTATTGTTACCATGAGTTGGATCAAATATTTTATTGATTTGTGGTTGGGGCTCGAGGTTCAATGAAGAAGGATGGCTTCTCCTCTTCATTGGATGTCTTGGTTGGGTGGAGAGCGTTTCCTTTCCCCTACTTTTGTTGTGATCAAATTGGAAGAATGAGAAATCTGCATGTTCTACTCTAGCGCGAGATAAAGACAGGTTTGAAAATCCGTTATGAAATGAAATCTTATTGTAGCCCCTTTCCCACTTAAAGTGGATAATATGTGTATTCATTATAATGGAAAGATAGTTTGTAATGTGAAAGTGGAAATTTGAAATGTAAAACTATGTATTCTATTCGGAAATAATGACACATGTTTTGTATGTTGTATTTTGAAATCAAATGGAAAGTGTTGGTGCTTAGAATTGTCTCGCCCCATTTGTGGCCTGAAGATTTATTGATTCACAAATTCTATCATTTTATCCTTCCCCATATTGTGTTTGGCCAACATTTATTTCCATTTTAATTTGCTCCTTGAAAGATCATATTTGTCTCATGGTTCCTTCCTTATTTCGAGTCTCTCATGCTGTTTCAAAACTCACAAATTCTATCATTTTAAACCTCATTTTCTAGCTCGAATGGACATTTCTCTATGTTTTTACTGGTTTGACGGCATTTCTCCTACAAATTTACATCATTCAATCGACAGGAAATGTGGCACCTCTTGGTTGGATGCGATCAGCTTAATACTTCAAAAATTCTATAAAAAGCCTCAACTTTAAAATGTGTCCACGTGAGAGAATGACGCTCATTTGAGAATCAACTTTTGGTTTGGCTTTAAGTAGTAGCATTGGAGGACACGTGGAGGGTTGGCAGGAAAGAGACACGTGGAGGCTTCCACTGGGTTTCCCATACTTAGAAAATTTCAAAAGGTTTTTGGGAAGTCCAGACATGTGGAGGAACGACACTCATTTGAAGATCTACTTTTGGGCTTTGCCTTGAGTAGCTCTGAGGACACGTGAGGCCACTACTTTCCCATACTTAGAAAATTTTTATGCAAATGGATAAAGTTTGGTGGAACAGGACACGTGGCGAGCTTGCACTCATTTAGGGTCTCCACTTTGGACACCATCTTGAAGTTGCACATGGAGACACGTGGAGGAACCGCACATGTTCAGGGACCACCCTTGAGTTTCATTCTAAAGAAGCACCAGGATGACACGTGGAGGCCTCCGCTCACTTTGCATTTTACTTAGACTTTTCAATGGCAAAAGGAGACTACCTCGAGAGCTTGACAAGTGGTGCCCACCGAGCTTCAAGCCTTCAAACAAATTTTTCCAGAGCAGACACGTGGTGAGCCCACACTCATTCAAGGTATCAAATTTTTGGGACCACCTCAAGGTGCGCCATGGTGACACGTGGCAATTTGAAAAGTCATAAGGGGGGGGAGGTGGACCATCGAGGTAATTCAAACTTTTTCCTCTTTTTGCTTCATAAAGGTTAAAATAGCAAAATGGCCCGTGAGCCCGATGGGAAATAGTCAATGTTTTTCCCCGATCAACAACGGAGGTGCGGACCCGGAGGAAAATGGAAAATTTTCCTTTTGAGAAAAAAAGAGTTAAAAGTAAAAGGGGAAGCGTAGTTCCACTGGGACCCACATTGGGACACGTGTCAAAAGTATTTCTCAAGGGTGGAGCTATGGGGAAAACTTGGAAAATTTTCCTTTTTCCAAAAGAGAGTCAAATGGCAGAATTTCTCCATGTTTCTTTTGGGGCCCACCTCAGACACATGTCGCCCATTTTTAAGAAGTGAAAGTGCAGAGCAAAATGGGAAATTTTTCCATTTTTTCAAAAGGGTCAAAAAAGGTCAAAGGAAGCCCCCAGCCTATTTTTGCATCTTCCACGTGGACGACCCACATTCAAAATCAAAGATCAACGGCTGCTGAGCATCTAAATCTGATTTTCCCCCATTTTTTTCGTAAAAAACTCCTGAGTGTGAGTCTTCATGATTTCTTGCTATTTTCTACATGCCAAATAGAGGAGCGAGTTAATTTTGATATCTAGAGTTTGGTGGGAGAGATCTGAGACGTCTTTTCACCATTAAAATAGTCTGACTCTCAAGCCCGATCTGGTTTTCCATTTTTCTTCTCCTGAGCACGCAAGGGGTCAGATTTGATTGATATGGGGTGGAAGTGGTTGGTGAATGGATGGAGGCATGTTTTTCCCAAGAAAGGAGTTGAATGCGGGAAGAAATCAAGAGATTTTCCCTCGAGCACCTGGAGACTTTTACAGATCTGATTCTATGAATCACGAAAGAATCATGGCAAGCACTAGTGCATTTAAAGTTTTTGTCTTTTTGGGAGGAAGGGGCTCTATTTGAATGCTATAAATGGCACAAATTCATCATGCAAATGGTTGGGAGTTTTTGGAAAGATCAGACTGATTTTCTCCAACAGAAAAAGCTTGACAGAGCCCATCCATTTTGAGAAGCCATCTAGAGAAGCCTGTATATCTCTCTTTTGTGTCAAATTTGATCATGTCAAGGTGGTTGCAAGTGTACAACCATTGAAAAGCTTTGAGATTGTTCTAGAAACTTTCCCTTGCTGATAAATTTGATCAAACTTTGAGTTATTCTGTGTTAATCTTGAGTAAAGTGTATTTATTTCATTTCTGAATGCATACGGTAGTTTTTCTTGTTTCTATTGCAATCTTGTACCAAAATATAGTCCAATCACATAGTCTCTCAATCCTTGTGATAGTTTAGTGGCATCTGTATTTCATTTCTCAAAGAGCCTTCATCCGGGAATGGGATAAATAGTTTAAAATCACTTTTCTTTCATTTTATTGATAGAGATTATCTGTAAGCCTCTGGGTGTACCTCAAGTGTGACTTGGTTTAAATCTTGGTGCTTTATTGGGTCCTCTGACTCAAGCCTTCATGACAAAATCCCACAGGTTGTGTGAAAGAGTGCTGATCTGGGCCTCCATTGAAGCACATATTCTAGTTGAGGAAACAATTTAACTTTTTGTGGCATTTTGTTGATTGAATCTTTCCATTTTGCATAAGCTCTCAAGGATCTAGTGAGTCAAGTCCATCCTATCTCCCCTCCCACCAAAATTCATTTAAAACAACTAATCCTACCCATACTACCCCTATTTTTTTCTGTATACCCACACAAGACCAAAATCCTTTTACTAAAGTATGCAGAATAGATCAGGGTCTCAAATGTCTTTAGTAACCTTTGCCTTGTTGTGAAGATATCTCCATGATCTGAAGTGACAACTCGTGAGAGTCAGATTTGGTGTGTTGATCATATTTTCCCCAAGGCCTTCTCTATAAAATTTATGCAAAAGAAAGGTACTTGTATCTCCTTTCAAATAACAGAGGTTACAAAATAGGTTCTCTTACCTTGGTTAAAAGGCACAACCTAAAATAGTTAGGATAAGATCACATCCTTTTGAGGTGCTATCCATCTCTCCACAAATCCAAGTAACAAAGGGACAACTAGATTTCTCCCCGGCTACAAAATGACATACATTTATGATCTATCTACCTCTAAGCTCCCTATTGAATCTGTGTTGCTACTTGGTTTGAAAAGGAGAACAAATTTGGGTACCAACACTTGTGGCACCATTTCTGGGATTTTACGAATCCTAGGAAATAATGTATTTGGATTGAGACTAATTTAATTTTCACTACAATTTATTTCACCATATCTATTTATCTCATCAACAACACCAACACTTGTGCCATCACTTGGAAGGACATTTTGATGCTCTACTTAAAAACATTTCTTGTATGCTCTAAAGTGCTAGAAATCCATTTTAAAAATCATCTGTGTTCAAGTTTGTAAGAGGTTTCAAAGTCACAAGTGTTGTGTAACTTCTTCAGCATTTCCACAAGTTTTTCACAATGGTATTTATTGATAAATTTTGGCAAAGAAAGGTCATTTTTTTTCATTTCCAGTTTCTAGTGCATTGATAGACACTTGACAAATCATTTTAGTGCATTTACACAACTAAGGTGAAAATCCTTAGTGGCGACTCCCTATTGATTTGATTCTGATAAGGACCAATGTCTTAAAACTCTTTCAAAGTAAGATTTGTTACTAATATTTGCAAAGCTAGAAGGAAGAAGATCTTTCTTTGCTAGGGATCCTACTAGGACATTGTTTCCAGAGCTAGGAAAAGCAAAATCAAGAAGGAAGAAAATCCTGAGAGTTGTTGGAGATCAAAACAAGAAGAGGGATCTCCATTGATGAAAGTGAATGGCCTATCATTGAAGACTACCATTTAAGTGACTCTAAATCAGGTAGCCTCTTTAGTGGAATTGAATTCCCCAGCTAGAGAGGGCCTTCATTTGATTTTGAAAGATTTTTTTCACATTCTGCACCTATCTTTTCTGAAGTAGATAGGGATTTCTAAGAAGTAAGGCCTTTGGGGGATCTCCATTTTGAAAACTACACTCCTGTCCAAGGACCCTCTACCCCATCAATTTTCACCCCTCCAAGATCACCTCCTCAATCAATATGGCTCAACCTAACCTCCATTTGTTGTAAACACCTTTGACCTATAAATTTTGTGGGATGGCTGGTTATCCAAATGCAAAGGCCTCAAGATGTAAGGAACAAAATTCCAAAGTTCCAGGGAAACAATGCTATTACTAGGTGACCAACATCTAAAGCTCTTCCTCAATATGATGGAAGATTTTGAGATTGAGCATGAAGATGTATACATCAAATTGTTTGTTCACACTCTAGAGGAGGATGCAAGGGACTGGTACAAAGCATTTCCAGATAACTCTATTGACTCTTGGGCTGAGATGAGCAATGCATTCAGATTACAATATGGTGATAGGACTGACCCTAGGTTTCTTCTATCAAAATTTGAAAACATCAAGAAGAATCCCAATGAGTCAGTACATGACTTCAATACAAGGTTCAATAAGACCTTGAGGAGATTTCCTGTTAGGATAAGGCCATGTGATGAGTCATGTTTGATCAAATATACTGATGCATTTGATAAAAAGGTTGCTTACTACTTAAGGGACAAGAACCCTACCAACTTGAGGCAAGCATTCACTATGGCCCTACAAATAGAGAATAATATCAAGGAAATAGGAAAACCTCCAAAGAGGGAAGGTGTGAAGCTGGTTAACCTAGAAAAACCTCAAACAAGCAAGGCTGCTGATTTGGAAGAAGTGGTGAAAACTTTGGTAGGGGCTTGTCAAGGAGATCTCCTATAAGCTAGCCCGAGCTGAGAAAGGAGTTGGGTAGAGTTCACAAGGACAACACAAGCAACAAGGCCAAGATAGATTTACAAATCATCAAAGAATTGATGACAGAGGCAAAGGAGCTATTGGATTTGGGAATAGGCAGCCTCAAGGTAGAGAAAGTAGAATGGTACCTGATCCTTTGGCTACTAGAGTTGTGTGGTGGAAGAGACAAAAGTCATTGATTGGTGTGATATGTTTCATGCCCCATGCTCCTTGTGAAGAAGATCAACAAGAAGAAGAGGAAGCTGATGATAATGATGATGATGTTTGTATGATGGGATGCTCCACTAGCTCACAACAAAGGGCAACCTCAACTGAGGTGATAAGTGCCAAAATCACTGCCACTTTTTGGGACTACATTCATAGAGTACATATTCTCCCTCCCTCTCATACTTTAGAAGTAGATAATGTACAAGCTTTTGAATTTCCCAATAATGAATTTGAATATTTAAGGGCTTTAATGATAAAAAAGTATGATGGAGGAATCCCATCTGAGGAGGATAGAAATTATTAATGAATGTTGTTGTGGCTCAAGAGAAGGAATATAACACAAGAAGTAAGGTTGTCAAAGGGGTAGGGCCTCAAGCCAAGCCAAAATCTCCCTTACTTTCTAACATTCCTAAAGAGGCTCCTAGAAAGATCCATCTGCCAAAAGCCCTAGCATTTCCAAGAAAAAATCATACCCCTCCTTATGCTCAAGCTATCAAGAATCCTGTGCCACCCAATGAATGTATCAGCTTTCCTTCCAATACTTTCCTTGCCCAAGAATGTCCCATATGACATTGCCCAAGTTTTAAGTCAAATCAAAGTCTCTGTCCCAATTGTTGAGTTGCTTAGGATTCCTTGAGCACAAAAAGAGAGCATTTGAATACTTGGGATTGAATGAAGAGAGGACTCCTTGGGGAGAAATGTGAACATTGTGGAGAATCCTCTAGTTATTAAGAGTCTGAGACACCATCAGCATCAGAAGAGCTAGCTGAACCACCTGAGGTTTATTTGGGGACATCTTTGGTAGACTCTCAGCTGAATGTGGATCCATTCTTCACTACTTTGATCATCAAGGATAGGCTGCTCCATAACTGCATGTTTGACTCAGGGGCATCATGCAATGTCATGCCTTTGGAGGTCATGAATGAGCTGAATATTAAAGTAACAACAACATATGGGAAGTGCACTACCATGGACTCCAGAGAGGTGCCAAGTAGTGGGATGTGTGAAGGGTTTGGTGGTGTAACTTGCAGCTTGCCCAAGTAAAAATTTAAAACTTGATGTTGTCATAGTTGATTTCCCAGCCAAGTGGGGTATGTTGTTGTCAAGAAAGTGGGCTGCAAGTGTTGGTGGTAGTGTCCAAATGGACATGTCTTATGCCACCATCCTAGTTGAGGGCAGCCTTGTCAGGTTATATGGGGAGAAGAAAATGTTGCACCTTATTGAGGATCCCAACAATGCGTCCTATGAAGTATTATATACAAATGTTGATGCTTGACAACTTTGTGGGATTTGTTGAGGAAAAGAGCACAAGATTGAGGAGTCTAAGTGTCTTGAGCAAATAGGCTCTCCTTGGACTTTATTGTTTGATGGAGCTTGCTCCAAATTTGGAAATGGTGTTGGTGTTGTCCTAATTTCTCCAAGCCAGAAAGGTTTGTTTTTTCCTTTAAGCTTAACTTTGAGTGTACTAACAACATTGCTGAGTATGAGGCATTGTTGTTAGGTTTAAGAATTTCTTGGAAGTATGGTGTCAGGGACATCATCATCAAAGGAGACTCAGAGTTAGTTGTCAAGCAAGTCAAAAAATTGTATGCCACAAAGAATCAATGACTAAAATAGTACAAGCATGCAGTTTGGGACTTCATTGAGATGTTTGACTCCTTCAACATTGTGCATCATGACAGAGAGGTTCAATGACTTGGTAGAAAAGCTTGCAGTTGTTGGGGTCTCTCACTTGATAGTTCAAACATCCCCTTATTGTGAATATGAGGTGGAGGTAGTGACAAGACCCTCTATCCCTGACAATATAAAACATTGGTAGGTTTTTGATGATGAGGCTCAGGTCAAAGGTTCCTACAAAATGATGGAGAGTTTTCTGATCAAAACATTGATTGGGAGCCAATGGTCTATACAATAGAGGGGAAGGAAACCTTATTTGGCAAAGGCATCATCCAACTAAAGACCAACACCATTCCTAGAGGGTTGGTTTCTCTTGAATCAAATTTGATAATGTTGATTACATTATTAATAGGCATATGGCAGCCTCGAGGGATGTTGAGGAGCATGACCTTGGCACGAAGGAGAAACCAAGGAAGATTTGGTTGGGTAGCAGTCTCAACAAAGATGAAAAGTAGTCATACATCCAGTTGTTAAAGAAATACCAAGATTGCATGGCTTGGACCTATTCTGAGCTCAAAGCATACAGAGAAGACCTGTTCCAACATGAGATTCCCTTGAGCCCAATGTAAAACCCTTCAGGAAGAAGCAGAGGCCAATTAATCCTCTCTTATCTCTCAAAATGCAAGAGGAGCTGAAGAAGCTAAGGGATGGAGGAATTATCCAGCCCACAAGGTATTCTTCTTGGGTTTCCAACCTAGTGCCAGTAAGAAAGAAGAATGGTGACATCAGGTTGTGTGTGGACTTCAGAATCTAAACAAGGCCTCAATGAAGGACAACTATCCTTTACCTAACATGGAGCACATGCTGCAGTTGGTGACTAGTTCTGAGTTGCTTTCTACTTTAGATGGCTTCTCTGGTTATAATCAAGTCATGGTGAAAGAATCAGAAAGGATCAAGACAACCTTCACTACTCCATGGGGAACATATGTATATGTTAGGATGCCCTTTGGTCTCTATGAATGTCTGAGCCACTTTTCAGAGAGCAATGGATGTTGCTTTTTTTGGTTACATCAATGACTTTATTGTTGTTTACCAAGATGATGTAACAATGTTTTTTCAAGAAGGAGAAGTGACCATTTTCTGCACTTAGAGAAGATGTTGATCAGATGTAGGGAATATGGCATCTCACTCAATCCAAAGAAATGCCATTTTGGAGTGCACAAGGAAAAAAATTTTGGTCACATTGTGTCACAGAAGGAGTGATGATTGATCCAAAAAGAGTGGAGGCCATCAACAAAGTCCCAATTCCAAGAACCAAAAAGGAATTCAGTCCTTCTTTGGGTAGATAAACTTCATTAGAAGGTTTATATCAAACTTTGTTGAGTTGACTATCCCAATCACTTCCATGTTAAAGAAGGATCAGATCATCAAATGGGAAGAGGCTACCATCCAAGATTTCAATGGAATCAAAGAGGCATTGAAGCATGCCCCTATTTTAGCAGCCCCAGATTACAAGAAACCTTTCCAGCTATTTTTTTTTCACTTCAAAAACACTATTGCTTTTGTCCTACTACAGAAGGATGATGAAGGGGCTGAGAGGCCCATTTCCTTTTTCAGTAAGGCTTTGCAAGGAGCAGAACTGAAATACACCATCATGGAAAAGTAGGCATTTTCCTTGGTCAAAGCAACAAAGGTTTTCAGCCTTATATTTTAAGTTCAAAAGTTGTTGCTTATGTTCCCCATACCATGGTAAAAGACATCCTGTCAGAGATGGAAGTCTCAAGTAAAATATGTAGATGGGTGAAAAAATTGCAAGAGTATGATATGGACATCCAAACCACAAAGTTGGTGAGAGGTTTGGGGTTAGCTAAGCTCATGGCTGAGAGAAACTTGCAGACCATTGAGGTAAATGAGATTGAGGAAGAAAGGGCAGCTATTTTTGAAAAGATTGATGAGTTCTGAGTGGTACAAGGATGTGATGTTCTATCTCAGACACTTAAACTACCCTGAGCATTTGAATAAGAACTAGAAAAGAGCTCTTAAGTTGGCTTCCCAGAAATATGTCATTACTAATTTTGGGTTGGCATGGAAGAACCCAGAGGGAGTCCTCTTAAGATGCATCACTGAAGATGAAGCCCCAAAATAATTGTTGATCTCCATGGAGGAGTTTGTGGGGGGGCATTTTTCTGCAAGAGTCACAACACATAAGATCCTAAGGGCTGGTTATTGGTGGCCAACTCTTTTCAAGGATGCAACCATGTTGGTCAGAAGATGTGAGAGTTGCAGCATTTCTCTGGAAGGCTAAAGGCTTCAGCTCCCTACCTTTGCAGTCTATATCAATTGAAGCCCCATTTAAGCAATGGGGAATGGACTTCATTGGTGAGATTTCAGACCCTTCAAGTGTTGGCCATAAGTGGATTCTTGTAGCCACTGATTACTTTACCAAGTGGGTGGAAGCAATCCCCACCAAGAAGGCTACACACCAAGTTGTCATGGATTTTGTGCTAAACAATATTATTTGCAGGTTTGGCTTATCAGTACTACCAAAATCATAGCTGATAATGCCATGAGTTTCAGGGCTAGACCTCTGGTGGAATGTGTAAAGGATATGGGATCAATTTGACATATGCCTCTAATTATAATCCCCAAGGAAATGGACAAGCTGAGTCCAACAATAAGAATTTTCTAAAGATTATCAAGAACCTTGAGTCAACAAGAGAAAATGGGGTGAATAATCAAGTTTGTTGTCTGGGATGATAGATCACACTCAAAAAGAGCCACTGAAAGAGTCCATTTGAGTTGGTATATGGGACTCAGGCCTTGCTACCCCTGCATATGCAATTATCTTCATATCAGTTCATTCAACAACTGGAAGATCAAGAAGTGAGTCCTCATGATGCCCGCATCAACCAGATTGTTGAGCTTGATGAAGAGAGGAGGGCATCTCACCAGAGGCATATAAGGTTCAAGAGAAAAGCTAAAGAAACTATTTGACAAGAAGGTCACTCCTAGAGCCTTCAATATTGGAGATCTTGTGCTATTATGGGATAGCAGGCATGAGGATAAGGGAAAGCATGGCAAGTTTGATTCATTGTGGATGGGCCCTTACTCCATTGACATCAGAATTGGTGAACACACCTTCTTCTTAAAGGATCTAGATGGTGAATTTCTCAAACTACCTATTAATGGCAGGCATCTAAAGCATTTCTTGATTGATTCCTCTGAATCAAGGTAAACACCTCTTATATAGTGTATAGTTTGTTGTTTGTTTCCTTTTTTGTGTTTTTTTGTCTCCTGTCCTGGTGACCTATTTTTGCTGGCTTTTCTTTGTTTTTTTTTGAGATGGCTTCATTTCTCTACTCTAAAATGACTCTCTATCACCCAATGGATATTTTGGGCACTTGGTCTACTATTGTTCTCTTGGGCACTCACAGGAGTGCCCATCCCCAAGTCGAGCCAATGTTGGTGCTCAAAATTGTCTCACCCCATTTGTGCCCTTGAAAATTTATTCATTCATGACCTCTGTCATTTTATCCTTCCCCGTATTGTGTTTGGCCAGTCTTTTTTGCCATTTTAATCTACTCCTGGGTTGAAGATCATGTGTGGGTCTCGTATTTGTCTCATGGTTCCTTTGTTCCTCTGGAAAAAGCTCTGTATTTTGAGTCTCCCATGCTCTGTTCCTTCAAAACTCACATTTTCCCATTTCCTCCATTTTCCATAGTCAAGATTTGTTGTCCCTACCATTTTTTCCCTAAATACTCAAGGAGAAATGAGTTGATGTGTCCCTAAGGATCATGTTTGAGCCTTGCAACAATAGTCTAAATTCTCTGTCCTTGAAGAAAACCTCATTTTCTAGCTCAAATGGATGTTTCTCTGTGTTTTACGGTTTGACGGGCATTTCTCCCAGTCAAATTTACATCATTCAGTCAACAGGGAAATGTGGCACCTCTTGGTTGATGCGGATCAACTTAATACTTCAAAATTCCATAAAAAGCCTCAACTTTTTAAAATGTGTCCACGTGGAGGAACGACGCTCATTTGAGAATCAACTTTTTGGTTTGGCTTTGAAGTAGCACCGGAGGACACGTGGAGGGTTGGCAGAAAGAGACACATGGAGGCTTCCACTGGGTTTCCCATACTTAGAAAAATTTCAAAAGGTTTTCGGGAAGTCCAGACACGTGGAGGAATGACGCTCATTTGAAGATCTACTTTTGGGCTTTTCCTTGAGTAGTGCTACGGAGGACACGTGGAGGCTTCCACTGCTTTCCCATACTTAGAAAATTTTTATGCAAATGGAGTAGTTTGGTAGAACAGGGACACATGGTGAGCTTGCACTCATTTAGGGTCTCCACTTTGGGCACCATCTTGAAGTTGCACCATGGAGACACAGTGGAGGAACCACGCATGTTCAAGGACCGCGAGAGTTTCATTCTAAAGAAGCACCAGGGATGACACATGTGGGCCTCTCACTTTTTTGCATTTTACTTAGACTTTTCAATGGCCAAAAGGAGACTACCTCGAGCTTGACAAAGTGGCACCTTCCACTGAGCTTCAAGCCTTCAAACAAATTTTTCCGAGCAGACACGTGGCGAGCCCACACTCATTCAAGGTATCAAATTTTGGGACCACCTCAAGGTGCACCATGGTGACACGTGGCAATTTGAAAAGTCATAAGGGGTGGGGAGGTGGACCATCGAGGCAATTCAAAATTTTCACCTCTTTGCTTCATAAAGGTTAAAATAGCAAAAATGGCCCACGAGCCCGATGGGAAATAGTCAATGTTTTTCCCTACCAACGGTGGAGGTGTGGGACTCCGCGAGGAAAATTGGAAAATTTTCCTTTGAGAAAAAATAGTTAAAAGTAAAAAAAGGGAAGCATAGTTCCACTGGGACCCACATTGGGACACGTGTCAAAAGTATTTCTCAAGGGCGGAGCTATGGGGAAAACTTGGAAAATTTTCCTTTTTCCAAAAGAGAGTCAAATGGTAGAATTTCTCCATGTTTCTTTTGGGGCCCACCTCAGACACGTGTCAGGCCCATTTTCAGAAGCGGAGGTGTGGAGCAAAAATGGGAAATTTTTCCATTTTTTCAAAAGGGTCAGAAAAGGTCAAAGGAAGCCCCCGAGCCTATTTTTACATCTTCCACGTGGACGGCCCACATTCAAAATCAAAGATCAATGGTCACTAATGAGCATCTAAATCTGATTTTCCCCCATTTTTCTATAAAACTCCTGGAGTGTGAGTCTTCATGATTTCTTATTATTTTCTACACCAAAAAAGAGGAGTGAGTTAATTTTGATATCTAGAGTTTGGTGGGAGAGATCTGGAGACGTCTTTCACCATTAAAATGGTCTGACTCTCAAGCCCGATCTGGTTTTCCATTTTTCTTCTCCTAAGCATGCAAGGGGCAATTTGATTGATATGGGGTGGAAGTGGTTGGTGAATGGATGGAGGTGTTTTTTCCCAAGAAAGGAGTTGAATGTGGGAAGAAATCAAGAGATTTTCCCTCGAGCACCTGGAGACTTTTTACAGATCTGATTCTGTGAATCACGAAAGAATCATGGCAAGCACTGGTGCATTTAAAGTTTTTGTCTTTTTGGGAGGAAGGGGCTCTATTGGAAATGTTATAAATGGCATGAATTCATCATGCAAATGGTTGGGAGTTTTTGGAAAGATCAGACTGATTTTCTCCAAAGAGAAAAAAGCTTTACAGAGAGCCCATCCATTTTGAGAAGCCATCTAGAGAAGCCTATATATCTCTCTTTGTGTCAAATTTGATCATGTCAAGGTGGTTGCAAGTGTACAACCATTGACAAGCTTTGAGATTGTTCTAAAACTTTCCTTGCTGATAAATTTGATCAAACTTTGAGTTATTCTGTGTCAATCTTGAGTAAAGTGTATTTATTTCATTTCTAATGCATACGGGTAGTTTTTCTTGTTTCTATTGCAATCTTGTACCAAAATATAGTCCAATCACATAGGTCTCAGTCCTTGTGATAGTTTAGTGGCATCTACAATTTCATTTCTCAGAAGAGCCTTCATCTGGGAATGGGATAAATGGTTTAAAATCACTTTTCTTTCATTTTGTTGATAGAGATTATCTGTAAGCCTCTGGGTGTACCTCAAGCATGACTTGGTTTAAATCTTGGTGCTTTATTGGGTCCTCTAACTCAGCCTTCATGATGAATCCCACAGTTGTGAAAGAGTGCTGATCTGGGCCTCCATCAAGCACATATTCTAGTTGAGGAAACAATTTAACTTTTTGTGGCATTTTGTTGATTGAATCTTTCCATTTTGCATAAGCTCTCAAGGATCTAGTGAGTCAAGTCCATCCTATCTCCCCTCCCACCAAAATTCATTTAACAACAACCAATCCTACCCATAATACCCCCTATTTTTTTTTCTATATACCCACACTAAGACCAAAATCCTTTTACAAAGTATGCATAATATATCAGGTCTCAAATGTCTTTAGTAACCTTTGCCTTGTTGTGACAATATCTCCATGATCTGAAGTGACAACTTGTGAGAGTCGATTTGGTGTGTTGATCATATTTTCCCCAAGGCCTTCTCTATAAAATTTATGCAAAAGAAAGGTACTTGTATCTCCTTTCAAATAATAGAGGTTACAAATAGGTTCTCTTACCTTGGTTGAAAGGCACAACCTAAAATAGTTAGGATAAGATCACATCCTTTTCCAAGAGGTGCTATCCATCTCTCCACAAATCCAAGTAACAAAGGGACAACTAGATTTCTCCTTCCATTTGAAATATGTATTTAACAAAAATTCTACAAAATGACATACATTTAGAACTAAATCAACTAAATGCATTAGATTAGGTTTGGAACACATTATAATACTTGGAAGAAGAAAATGGAAAATAGACCTTTTTAAAATTTGAACTCTGTCCTGTTTTTCCAATTGACAATTATTTAATCCCAAATGCTCGAACGAATCTGCAACAAAGGAATAACAAATGAAACATTAATTTGGGCATAATAAGATCTAACTGAATTCATCTAGACTTTAACACTTAAGGAAATTCTTATAAAACTTAGCAAAATCGGGCTCAAACCGTTTTGCAGTCGTGTTGCTGTCCAGAAATGTAAATGTTCAAATTGCAAATCAATCAGACAAATTGAATCTTGAAATCTCTCTTAAATACACCTAAGAACAATTTTCCATGTCTATTTGACATGTTGAGAGAGGGACAAGAACAAATTGAACAAATTTAACAAGTTAAAATTTACCAGTTTGCACTATAAAATCTTGTAGGTCATTTTCTTGAAATTGACCCCTTAAACTTTATCAAAATCTGAAATTAATGATCCCTGAGTAAAGAGGACATCGAGATATTTTCAGAAATTCCTCATTTTCCCAAAAATGAACTCTCTATCAAAATTTATGGCCTTTTGAAGTTTTTCTTCCTTGGCGTCAAAAAAAAAAAAAATTGGGCAAAATTCCTTGGTGGGCCCAAAATTTTCCCTTAGCTCTTAGGAAAATTTTTGGGAATTTTTCTAATTTTACCCCCTACCCTATAGACCAGCCAATCAGAAGCTGCCATGTGGAACCATGAGGCATCAGTGGAGGGGTGGATATATTTTTAAATTTAGTGCTTCAGAAAATTTTGGGAAAATTTTCCAAAGTTTCCCCACCGTCCCCATCTCGAAGCTAACCAGAGCCACCACGTGGCATCGTGAGGTGCCGACAGAGGCGCGGGTGAATGCTACCCTCTTAGCCCTTTGGGGCATTAAAATAATTTTCTCCCTACCACCCACCTTCCCTAGGTTGACTTAGGAGACACCACATGTCCCTTGCAGACTTGCGGTGCGAAGCACGGCCGCATGAGTTCGCTTTTCCCCGCTAGGGAAGATTTTTCAAAATGTCTCTCACCGCCCCACTCTCCTCCTGCTAACTTGGGAGGTACCACGTGTCCCTAGTGGACTCACGAGACCCACGGTGTGCAAGTTATTTAGTTTCCCAACAAGGAAAAATTTCCAAAGGTCTCCCGTGGCCTGCTGACCAGCCCTTGGGTCAAATTTTCACCCCTGGGCCCGCAAGTCCGCTCTTGGGTAAACTTTTCACCCCAAGGCCCGTCTCACGCCCATACTCGAAAAATATGAGGAGTTAGGAGGACTTCTTTATATCAATGGAAAGGTGAGGAAATTTCCTATCCAATTAAATTAATTTAGGGAAAATTTAAATGCGTTAAGTTTGAGAAAAATCAAGTTGAACCTTTAATAGAGAGTGGGTATGGTGAGGAATTACCCTCTCTGACATTATTAACCTTCTAACCCTAAATTATGGACCTTATGACCTCTAATAAATGTTAATAAAGGAAAAATATGTTCTAGTGAATTAGAATTGTTTTGAAACTTTTAGTGTCAAATGTTGCCTTATAACCCAGTTGTAGACTCTTTTTAAACAATAAAAAAAATTATTCCATAATTTTCCTAACTAATCCTAGGTTGTTCTTGGGTCTCAAATGGGTTGTTTTTAGCGGGTGTTACACTTGGTATTAGAGCAAAGTGGTTCAAAATTTTGGGCCATTGGGCACACTAGAAACTTGAGACATGAACCTTAAACCCAACACACTTTTAAATCTAGAAAACAATTTAGTTTAGAAATTACATATTATAGTAAACATAGAAACTAAATAAAAGCTAGAAAGATGAAATAACTCTCAGCTTGGTCGATGCAGGAGGTACAGATGAGACGAGGGGTATTTTCACATAGACCTAGACTTACCACTACTAGATCATGCTATAGTAGCCATCCGACCCCATATTTTAAGGACTCTTCAAATGTTAAATCACTTTACACGGAGGATCATTAGGAGGACATGCAACCAAATATGATAGAGTCCCTTCTATTTAGGGTCATGTATGTCCTCGACCCAATGAGGGGCATGGAGGAGAGAACTCCCATGCAGAGCCAACCAGAGATGAGTCACCACAGAGAGGAACATGGTGACCAAGTTTCGGACATAGAGAGAGGTATCGAGCCTTAGGCCTAGAGATGAACATGTAGAGAGACCTAGAGGCCATTCGGACCATATATTAGATCACATCGGGAGATCCCAAGCTTCAACCATCACATTATTCTTATGACATAGGTGGATTTTAGGAAGAGGCCTGGTTGGTGAGCTTGATTGGATGCTTCAAGCTTTTTCCTTGTTCTAGTAACATGAAATCTCATGTTGCGATCCATCTACTGAAGGATGGAGCTGGTGTCTGGTGGAGGACAGAGGAGTAAAAGCTCCATGTTGATTCTGAGACAGTTACTTAGGAGCTCTTTGAGGAGCATTTCTTCCAGGAGTAGATATTTGTCATGGAGATTCATAAAATAGCGGATAGATGAGTTACATGATCTCCGACAGGCATATCTTACAGTGGCTGAGTATGAGAGTAGTTTTTTGGATCTACTCTAGTATGTTGATTACATTATGGATGAGTAGGTGTGGATCCACAAGTTCATTTAGGGCTTGAATCTAGACATTGAAGGTGTAGTGTGGATCCATTGTGCACAGACATTAGTTGAGGCCATCGAGAAGGCCTATATAGCATAGGAGACTCAGGAAAGACCCAATAGGCTAGAGACCGAGTCTAGAGCCACATACAATGATGCAAGATAGAAAGATCAAGGGGGTTAGTACCTCTTCCTCGTGGTGGATAAGGTTCAACATTTTCATCTTTTAGAACAAAGTAGCAGTAGTAGTCCCTCTTACCTTATAGAATTCCACAGAGATTTGATGCTCAGAGAGCACGAGCATGGGATATCCTCCTAGGGGTCCCATTATGACACAGGGTACCCGAGAGAGCTCACTCAGCAGAGCTCACCAGAAAATACCTCAAAACTACAACTAGATCATCAAGATCCACACCATAGACCTCCGTACTACCGTCGGACTCCGCTACAAAGGGGAGAGGATGAGGCGGTTATTTTGGTTGTGGCGTTACTGGAATTTTTTTGAAAGATTACCCATAAAACCCTAATAACAAGGGTAAGACACAGATCTCAGAGCCTACTATTGGTGATATGGGGCATAGTCACGGGATGTGTGTAGCGGTTTGAGAACCACCAGAAGCACACCGAGTATAGTTATTGAGACTGCACATAACATTGGTGGTATTCCTACCTCCATTCTATTTGATTCCGGGTTCTTCCGATTCTTCTATTACACCATCTTTGGTAAAATGATGTAAGATTGTGGAAGTTAGGTAGGGTAATAGTTGGGATGTTGAGATGTCTTCTAGCAGCCAAGATATTTGTAGACTCCTTAGTTAAGGAGTGTGTGGTGGATTTGGGACCTTTCACCACTACCTCGGATATCATATGCTTCCTTTGGGCTGTTATGGAGTCATCTTGGGTATGGATTGGTTGTTTCCACATAGGTCCAGGATGGATTGTTACCAGAAGATCATATCTTCTGCAGATGGTTTGGGAGTTGAGTCGGTAATTTAAGGGGTCAGGAGACCCATTTCTATTCATACCATCTCTACTATGCAGCTTAAGTGTGTGTGTGATGGGGTTATCGGTTGTATGTTGTTACATCCATGATAGATCGTAGGATGGATCTAGTGGACCATCGCTAGATGATCACCCCATTCGAGAGAGTTTGTAGATGTCTTTCCTGTGAGCTATCAGGGTTACCACCCCGACATGAGATTTATTTTCACATAGATTTGGTTCTTAGAGTAGAGCCTATCTCACGAGCACCTTATCGGATGACCATCCCAGATCTCTCTGAGCTCAAGTTGCAGCTTGAGGGCCTTTTGGAGAAATGCCTTACCCTTCCTAGTGTATCCCATTGTGGTGCACTGGTAATATTTTTCAAGAAGAAGGATGGATCCTTGCGGTTGTGTATTGATTACCGTCACTAATAAGGTAATGATCAAGAATCGTTATCCCCTTCCACGCATTGATGATTTTTTTGATCAGATGAAGGGAGCCACAAATTTCTTTAAGATAGACCTTAATTCAAAGTTACCATCAAATGCAGAGGATTTTGGAGGTGGACATTTGTAAGACCACTTTTCGTATGAGATATGGCCACTATGAGTTCACAATAGTGCCTTTTGGTTTGACTAATGCCCCCGCAATATTTATGAGTTTGATGAATGGGGTATTAAGGAGCTTATTAGATAATTTCATGCTCATATTACTTGATTACATTTTGATTTACTCATGTACGTGTGAGGAGCACGAGGGCACCTTCATCAGTTCTTCATGCCTTTGAGAGCAAACTTTACGGGAACTTAGAGAAGTGTGCATTCTTTCGGAAAAAGGTGCGTGATTTGGGTCATATCATTTCTAGGGAAGGTATCACCATTCATCCTTCCAAGATTAGAGCTATTATGGATTTTCCAGCACCCTACTACGGTGACTAAGGTACACAGCTTCATGGGGTTAGTAAGTTACTACCAGAGATTTGTTCAGACTTCTCTGGATTTCCCACTTCCCATCACTTCCCTTCGGAGGAAAGGGAAGAATTTTTTTACTCGGATAAGTGCTAGAAGGCCTTTAATACAATCAAGGAATGTCTCACTACATCACCTATTCTCACAAAGTGCGAATCCACAGGGGTGAGTTTTTCATTTGCACAGATGCTTCTTTAGTAGGGCTTGGAGGTGTGTTGATGCAGCATGGCAGAGTAGTAGCTTTTGAGTCTCACAAACTCAAATATTATGAGCTTAATTATCCAACTCATGATCTCAAGCTTGTGGCATTTATGCATGCTTTGGTTCAATGGAGGCACTTTTTTGCTTGGTTAGAGATTCACACTCGTGATAGATCATTTGATTCTTCACCACCTCTTCACGCACCCAATCTCAACACTCATCAGCGATGTTGGATGGAGTTTCTTTGTGAGTATTATATGGAGATAGAACATGTGAAAGGGAAGGATAATGTGGTGGTAGATGATCTCAATGGACAAAGACATGTGGCCATGGCCACCTCGGTGAACACATATTTGTGGAGCATGATTCTTTAGCAGCTTCCTCTCGACAAATCCTACTTTGTAGTTTGAGAATAGATATCAGGTCTCAAAGACCCTCGAGGGGAATTTTGATGGTTTCTCACTAGAGAAAGATGGCCTTCTCGATCACAGAGTTTAGATTTATGTTCCCAGAGAGATGGAGGATTGAGGACGAACATCTTGGAAGAGGCACATCATGTGCCTTATTCAGCCCACCCTGGGGTGAAGAAGATGCACGCCACCTTGAGACATTTGTATCATTGGAGATGACTTCGTAGAGATGTGGTCCACTTCATGTCATGATGTTTAAAGTTCCAGAAAGTTAAGGCCAAGCATCAACATCCAATTTCCCTTCTCTTTCCTCATGCTAGACCGGAGTGGAAATGGGACACCATTTCTATGGACTTCATTGTTGGGCTACCAATGTCGAGATATCACCACGACGCCATCATGTTCATGGTTGAAAATTGACAAAAGTGGATCAATTTTCTCCAGTGAATACCACTTATACAACTAGTACATTGGCACAAGTATATTTGGATGAGATTGTCAGGTTGCACACGATTCCATGGAAGATCATTAGTGACCATGATCCTTTGTATACTTCCCATTTCTGGACCACCATGCAGCATGCCCTCGGGATGAAGATCAATTTATGCATAGCATATCACCCTAAGATAGATGGAAATATGGAATGCGTGAATCAGATTTTAGAGGACATGCTCAAGATGTATGTGATGGATCAGTAGTCAAGATGGGAGGAGTACCTGTACTTGGTGGAGTTCACCTACAATAATAGTTTTCATAGTTCTATAGGCATTGCTCCTTTTCAGGATTTGTATGGAAGAGAGTGCAAGAAACCTTTTAGTTGGGACAAGTTAGAGGACAGGGTTTCTCTTGGACCAGCCTTGTTGCAGGACATGAAGCAGCAAGTGATTTTGATCAGAAAAAGACTGCAGGAGGCTCAGGACAGGTAGAAGAAGTATGTAGATCAGCATAGGAGGGACTATAGTTTTGATGTGGGCATGAAGGTTTTCCTTCGTGTCAGGCCACCCAAGATCCCTATCCCTTATGGAAAATGTTCTAAGTTAGCTCCTAGATTCGTGGGTCTTTTTGAGATCTTGGAGCATATCAGCCCTTTGGCCTACCATCTAGCATTGTCACCTAGCTTGTCTCGCATACATGATGTGTTTCATGTTTTAGTTCTTAGGAGATATATTGTAGATACTTCTCATGTGTTAGATTGGACAATCATTACAGTGTGCATGATCATGGGTAGGTGATGGTGGATCCGGTTCACATCCTAGATCGTAGGACCTCCAGGCCTTCAAGGCAGAGAGGTTGATCAAGTCCGGTGCAGTGGGGATATATATGATGAGACCGCTGCCTTCATGGGAGGATGCTACTTTGCTACGAGTTCAATTTCCACATTTGTTCCAGTGACTTCTAGGAGGAAGTCGAGTCTAAGGGGAGGGGGATGTAGTGCCCACTTTCCTTTGACACCTTTTGTTACTAATCATGATACTGTTGATTATATTATAGACATGATTATGGACCTTATTATAGTATGATGATAGATGTTAGATCATGGGTTATTGTTGACTTGATTCAGTTTTAATGATGATTATTAGAGACACTTTGGATATTGATGATGGTATATTGTTTGACATGGTTATATTATGGATGTTGTGTGGATTTGTGATATGTGGATATTGTGAGTAGACCTAGAAATGGAAACTATTGGATGATGATATAAGTGTTGAGTAAAATTATAAATGACATTGTTAGATTGCTTAGAATTTGTCATGATTCATATATCTAGATGATTTTGGTAATTATATTTATATTAGTTTGATTTTCTGAAATGGCCATGAGGTCAAGGAGGTATTTTGTTTTGCAAGTTTAAAATATCACAACAAACATCGGGGGATTGGAGACCAACCACATTAGAATTCTAGATGAATTCAACAAGCTCACCATGGCAACTAGTATTTATTTGTGTGTGTTTGTGTGTTTTAGGGATTCCCATGGGGGGATCACCTTTAATTGTGACTAAAGGGTTTTATGTATTTTATTTTATTTTGGTCCCTTTGTTTATGTTTGCATATATTTATTTTGTGATGATTTTACCCCTTTCATTAATTATTAAATGGTGTGTAAATTTTGTGAGTAATCATATTGTTAAAATGAATAAATCAAATATGTCATAAGAAGGTAATTAATGAGAGTTGTTGGTCATGATTTAAAGTGATATAAGTATGTGTAAGAGATATGTAAGTGATGTGTGAATTGACTTTTGAGTGTGAAGCACTCCACCTTCTTTGAAATTCGAAATTTCCCTTGGAGGCTTGTGGGACAAGTTAAACTTGTCTCATACCTCTTAAATTTAATTACCAACCATACCTATGGTTGGGGAGTTGAGATTATAATTTTATAATGCTTTTTGAGAAGGTAGATTGTAGGTTTTAATTGCACTTTTCTTACATGATTTAATCTCATTCCTTTGGGGTATGGGTATGGGTTGGATTTGATTGTGTAAGTAAACTGTCATATTATTCACCCACCTATTTATTATGCATTGAGAATGAATTTGACTTTTTGATTGCGGTTGAATATGTGTGATATGGCATCCTACGTGGATGTGCCTCATCCTTTTCCCTTCCCTCTTCTATAAAATTCAAATGGCTTGCCTTGTTTTGGGGTTGCTTCATTTTGAGACTTTATTCTTGGGTGAATTCCTTGTTGTTTTGGGAGCTCTTGCTTTGAATAAGTTTTTTGGGAAGATTGTTGCATGCTTGTGCTTGGCTATTTTGGATTGCTTGCACTGGGATAAAGCTTTCTATTTTGGAACTTGTAAAAACTCCATCATAGAGAGGTAGGATCTTGGCTCTTGAAATGATCTTCTTTTATGAATGTGAGTGTTAATCTATGAATCTTTTCACATGTTTTTGGGTTGTTGGGTAGATTGTCTAGGAATGGTGTCGGAGAAGACTATGGGGTTATATTTTGTGGGAGGCACAAGTGTGTTTTAGGGAGGTATAAGGGTGGAGGGAGTTGGGATTTGGGTTCTACCTTACAAAGAAATAGCTTTCATTTCTTTACTCATTATGGGGTTATTGATGGCAAATCACAACACCCCTGAATGTTTACAACTCAATGGGTTGAGAATCTCAGTGCGATTGCATAACATGGAGCTTTTCCCACGTGTGGGACCTTGCGAAATCAGAAAATCTCTCCGAATGAAGGCCGGTTCCTATTCCTCCTGTTCGAGATGCATACATAAAAATGTAGAGGGTTTACTAAAAAACCTAATCTAACTTTCCAAGGAGACAAGGTAAGAAAATGCATAAAATAAAACCTAAACTACAAAGGTGATGCACCGAGGAATGAAGAACACTTGTCTTGCCAATAAACACAAACCATAAAAATGCAATGCAAGATCATGCAAAGATAACTAGATTTGCAAAGTGAAAGATCAAGAGGATGCAAACGAACACATTCTATCGTGCGCCTTTTACTGCGCCATCAAAATGCAATAAATTTTGGGGTCGAGTTTCTTTGATTTCCATACTCTTCCATTTATCTATATCTACCCCAACCACCTCTAGGGAAGATATATACTCAACAGGTGTGCCATAAGAGGTTAGGGTAGGCATAAGGGCATGTCAGAGGACCTCGATTTGAAATGATATATATATATATATATATATATATATATATATATATTTGTGTGTGTGTGTGTATCTCTGTGTGCGTGTGTGTGCGTGTGTGTGCGTGTGTATGTTGGTGGTTTGTTCTCGGGTGGTGATACCTATTTCCCCCCCGTTGGGAGGCATAAAAACATCTCCCATAGTTTCTTGCTCCTTTGGCTTACTTGAAGAATCCTTAGTAATGTTTTTCATGTTTTAATGTAGTTGAAAACTACATTCAATTTTGGACCATGTGTTTTATTGTGATTATGCAACTTGAGTGTTTGTGGAAGCTTGTTGTTGTCATGAATTGGATCATATCTTTTATTGATTTTTGGTTCGGTCTCGGGGGCCAATGAAGAAGGATAGATTCTCCTCTTCATTGGATGTCTTGGTTGGGTGGAGAGAGTTGCCTTTCCCTACTTTTGTTGTGATCAAATTGTAAGAATGGGAAATCTACATGTTGTTGTTCGGAGCCGAGAGAAAGACAGGTTTGACAATCCCTTGTGAAATGAAATCTTATCAGTAGCCCCTTTCCCACTTGAAGTGGATGATCTGTGTATTCATTATAATGGAAAGATACTTTGTATTGGCAATGAAAGTGGAAATTTGAAATGTAAAAGAGTTATACTCTGTATTCTATTTTGGAAAGAATGTGAAAGAATGACACGTGTTTTGTATGTTGTATTTTGAAATCAAATGGAAAGGAGGTTGTAAGAGTTTCATTTGAATTAATGGAAGTGTTTTCCTTTTTCATATGATATTATTCCATTGGAAATTTTTATTTAACATGTTCTATGAAATCCCTGTTTGGAAAAGAGGAAAAGTGAAACACGTGAGAAGAAAATGTAATATTCTGCCCTTTTTATATATATGATTTTGGAAGGAATAAAAGAAGGATGTTACAAAGTTGTATTTTGGAATCAATAAATGATGTATCACCTTTCTCAAATTACATAGTGGCATTGAATCTGATCTTTTAAATGTAATTAAAATATCTATTTGAAAGAAAGAAATGCGTATAAAGGAAATGTAATACTCTATCCTTTGAAATATGTAAAAATTGGAAATCGAGATGTATTATAGTTTTTGAATAAGTTGAATTAAATCAAATGAATGCATTAGATTAGGTTTGGAACACATTATAATACTTGGAAGAATAAAATGACAAATAGACCTTTTTAAAATTTGAACTCTATCTTTTTTTTTCCAATTGACAATTATTTAATACCAAATGCTCAAATCAATCAAAACAAAGGAATGAAAATTGAAACATTAATGTGGGCATAATAACATCCAACCAAATTCATCTAGACTTTAACACCTAAGGAAATTCTTATAAAACTTAGCAAAATCGGGCTCAAACCTGCTTTGCAAGTGTGTTGCTATCCGTAAATGTAAATATTCAAATTGAAAATCAATCGAGAAATTGAATCTTGAAATCTCTCTTAAATACACCTAAGAATAATTTTCCATGTCTATTTGACATGTTGAGAGAGGGACAAGAACAAATTTAAAAAATTAACAAGTTAAAATTTACCAGCTTTGTACTTGTAACAACCTCGTAGGTCGTTTTCTTTAAATTGACCTCTTAAAATTTATCAAAATCTGAAATTAATAATCCCTGAGTAAAGAGGATGATGAGAGATTTCCAGAAAGTCCTCATTTTCGAAAAACAAGCTCTTTATCAAAAGTTATGGTCTTCAAGTTTTTCTTCTTTAGCATAAAAAAAAACAAATTGGGAAAAATTTCCTTGGCAGGCCCACGACCCGAATTTTTCCATTAGCTCTTAGGAAAAATTGTGGGAATTTTTTTATAATTTTCCCCACTTCCCTACTGACCCACAACCAATAGGAAGTTTCCACATGGCACCACGAGGCGTAGGTGAAGGGGCGATATCTTTTAAATTTAGCCCGCAAAAATTTTGGGAACCCACTACCCACTAGCCCGCAAACAACCAGAGTCACCACTTGGCATCGTGAGGTGCCAATGAAGGCGCGGTGAATGCTACCCTCTTATCCGTTTAGGGAGTTAAACTAATTTTCTCCCCACCTTCCCCGCATTGACTTAAGAGATGCCACGTGTCCCTTGTGGACTTGCATGGGAGCGTGGGTGTAAAGTTGGCTTTCAACCTAGAGGAAGATTTTTCATAATGTCTCTCGCCATCCTACTCTCCCCGTACTGACTTGGGAGGTGCAACATGTCCCTAGTGGACTTGCAGGACCCGCGAGTGTAAAGTTGTTTTGTTGCCCCACGCGAGAAAATTTCCAAAGCTCTCCTCATAGCCTGCCGACCCACACTTGGGGCAAATTTTCACCCCTAGGCACACAGACCCGCTCTTGGTGAAAATTTTCACCCCAAGCCCCACCAGCCCACAACTCAAAAAAAATGAGTTAGGAGGACTTATTTATATCAATGGAAAGGTGAGGAAATTTCCAATCCAATGGGAATAATTTAGGAAAATTAAGTTGAACCTTTAAGCCTATTAGAGAGTGGGTATGGTGAGGAATTACCCTCTGAACCTTATTGTACCTTCTAACCCTAAATTCTAGACCTTGTGATCTCTAATAATTGTTAATAAAGGAAAAGTAGTTTTAGTGAATTAGAATTGCTCCTAACTTGTTAGTGTCATATGTTGCCTTGTAACCTGGTTGTAGACTCTTTTAAACAAAAAAATTATTCCATAATTTTCCTAACTAATTCTAGGTTGTTCTTTGGTCTCAAGTGGGTTATTTTTAGCGGGTGTTATAGAAACTTAAAACATAATATCTAAATCAAAACAATTACTTTATTACATTATCATCTTCCATGTACTCAACGTGTGTGGTGGATATAAAAATACTTTATTCACACTTTTTCATTTAACATATAGCTTCACTATACAAGATGAATATGCATGCTCTAAAGCATAATCATAGTTATCATCCAAATATACATTTGGACTCAACTTTTTACATTAGATTTCTATATTTGTACATAGAAAGGTCAACATTTTAATCTAGAGGATTCAATATCATCTTCATTGATGTACAATGCTTATTTCTAGGATTGAATAGGTATCCAATAAATAATCATGTTTCACACCTAGTTTCTAGTATTGTGTATACCATTACACATAACACAACTCCTATTGTGTTATTAAAATTTTTGTAGCTAAGATTATTTTAACAACTAGGAAATGAATTCTAATATATTTTTGTGATATATATTTAACCATTAAAACACCATATAAATGTCTTCAAGTTGGTCTAGCAAGAGTTTCTTATTTTCACGATGATTTTAAATTCCCATTCTTAAAATAAAATTTGTCTCATTAAAATATTTCTTGTCATATAGAGGAAAATAGTAAAAAATTAATTGCTTCCACATTGCCTCATAAATTCAATTAAAAAAATCTTATGTAGACAATTATAATGAAAAAATTCCTACATCATCTTTAAAGCACACAATATTATCCCTTTTGTTATGTACAAAGGCATTTTTTTAGTTTTAAGTTACAAAATATTTCATTCTACATCATTGGTGAATGTTTCAAGCCATGTAAAGAACTTTTAAAAATCAAATGAAGTCATTTTTCCTTTAATTTTTTTTTTTTTTCATTTATGACATGTAAAAATGAATTTCCTCATGCAACTGAAATTATCTCACAAAATTAAATTCCCTTAACTAAATAAACTACCTTTCCAAGAAGGTGATATTTATACTTTGCTTGAATCTAAAGGTTACACTTATTCTTGAAAATTAACATACAACCCAAAGTTTTTTTAATCACAAGGTAGATTTACTACATACTAAATATCATTTTTATGAATGGACTCAATCTCCACCTTAAGGATTTTATTCAAACACATTCCCTCTTTCAACCAATATCTTACAATGTCTTGCGATCATCATCATTTTTATTGAAAGTAATAAAGTAAAATTAAAAAAACAACTTGACTAGGTCTATAAGTACCTAAACTTATTTTAATCCATATTATAAAATAATTTAACTTCTTCGTCATATAAATATCTATGTTAATTGATTCTAAAGATCATAGGTAAATATAATATGTTTAGATTTCATATCAATCACTACAATTTCTGATTTTTTTGGTACATTTATTTGATTTAAATTATTCCATTTGCAATTCATCTCTACAACATAACTTGTTTTCTTCTCTTTTAAGACTATTTTTTCTAAACAAATATAAGTTTGTCTTTCATGCAAGAAAATAATATTTTCAAAACTTACTAATATATAAATTGTTACAAATATTTTAAAATTTTAAAAATGCTTTGGCAAATTATGATGCAATACTCTTTTCTATAATTTTATAATTTTGGTCAAATTTCATTTATGAAACATATTTTGATAGAGTAAAAAGATTTATACACAATTATATACTTTCACCCAACCTCTATATGTCACATTTTAGGTTGTGGTATTTAACAATTGTACCCACTCATACCATTTCCATTTTGACTAAAGATGTTCCTCATAAGTTTTTATTAATGTTTTATTATATTTACCTTAGTAATATGCACATAGGTATCACACCAAAAAAATATTCAAGTGTTTAAATGATTTAGACGTAGTACTATAATATTCAAGTTGATACATGTCCCTCAACATTGGTAAGGGTTAATGAGTTATAGGGTAACAATATTTATTACCACCATCATCCTTCTCATCCACCGTATAACTACATTATCCTATTATTTTTATATATTTTTCATTACTTTGCATTTTATACGACTTCTAAAATTCCTCTAATTTCATTGAATAGAATACACCCCCATTATCCCTTTCACACGAGCATAATCTTGTTCTTCTAGATCTCCATATAGGCTC
Organism: Taxus wallichiana var. yunnanensis; assembly: GCA_018340775.1. Classification (NCBI taxonomy): domain Eukaryota; kingdom Viridiplantae; phylum Streptophyta; class Pinopsida; order Cupressales; family Taxaceae; genus Taxus; species Taxus wallichiana. The sequence continues at coordinate 952,041,826 of CM031240.1, read as the reverse complement.
CAAACCTGAAAAGTTTAGTGAGAATATTTTTCAACACAATCATTAATGAAAAAGACACAATAGATGGATTTTTGTAATTATGGAACATTCATTGCCCAAATAAAGTATTATGTATAACATAAAAGATCCCATTTATTGATGTAATTTTATTTTAAACTTTAAACTACTCTTCTTAAATACACATAATTTTAAAAAAAATCAAAGTACAAATGGTAATAGTTTATCCCTTCAATAATTCCATTGTATTTTAGTATTTTATCTATTCTAGTAGATATGGCCCAACCTATCATGCCAAATCATAGTCCTTACTACCCAATGCGTACATGTTTATCATGGTTTACATTTTTTCACGAAGAATGTTGTTGTGGTAAACACTAGTAACTATACTCACATATAGTATAAATAAGGTTCATGTGTGAAATATTTTGGATAATGTCAGGGAAAAATGAAAATTTAATAATTTAATCATATCCTTTGTGAAGGACACACTAGCATTTTGAAATTACCATGATTTTTGTAAGAAAAAGAAATTTACAAAATAGTATGGAGTTTCTTAATATTCACATCCCAAAACATTTATCATACTCGACTACATCCACAACAAAATTGATTTTAGGTACCTCATAAAATGAATTTACAACCACCGTATTGCTCATATTTTTGAGTGACTACCTTTGTAAATTCATATCATAATAGGCTCCAGAAATGATAAAATATTTATTGTTTCATGCATGTAAAATTAAGTCCCCCTAGTATGCATCTTTATTTTCATTAATCCTTTATTTTAAAAAAAGAAAAAGTGTCCACCTATTTTTTATTTTCCACCTCCACACTACAACCCTTCTTAAAATACACTAATTTTCCATGACTTTAGTACTTAAAAAAAAAATCAAATAGAATTTTCAATCTTCCTCCAAACATTGCTAACTCATCCCATGATCTCCGCTATCATTTCTTATATGACATATCTTACATAACCAAGGCATTATATATATTTTTTGGTGATTTTCAATACAGCTTATCATAATTTCATATGATTTTAAATTTTAGTGCCCCACTAATCTCAACTATATTTAACTTAGCATGAAATAGTAGAGTAATATCCATAATTGTCTTTCAAATCTAGTTAGGAAAATATAATAGAATTGTAATGAATATTTCTTTATTATCGATATATATATAAAATCATTAATCGTTGATTTAATAATAGAAATCTCACGCAAGCAAAGGCAATGTGAACATCGAAAGGAATTGTACGAAGGAGTGAAGAGTGGAGAGGGTGTGAATGGTTGATTTTGAAGGAAATAAAGTTCAGTGGAATTTGACAGATGATAACTTTCAACAGGGGGGAAATATGGATAAAACTAAAAATGAGAAGGGGGAGCTTACACATGGGGAGCTGAAATCCTGCTTTTAACCATATCGTTGAGTGTGTTAAATTATATTGATTTAGAATTGAAAATTTTCTAATATGTATTTTTTTAAATTGATCAAAAATTAAATTAGTTCACCAATTTGAATGGAAAAGGTGTGCATTGTTAGAGGAGCTCACAACAAAAAGTATCATATCCATGTAGTTTTGTTCAAGTGGGAGTGGAAAAGTATGCTCTCTCAACAATGAGTGTGGTGTTATGTGAGGTGTAATTGGAGTGCCAGATTCAACCTATGTAGAATATATGTGGAAATGCAATCCCATGAACCATGGCATTGCCATCCCCAACTATTTGGGCATTGTTGCTAGCAGGAAAATAGTAGGAATATTGAAAACAATTCTATTTTCCAAAAATGACATGCGAAATAGAGGAATGATATCTTGAAAGACAAATTCAGGACATACATCAAATCCACATGATGCTATTGACGGGCTTGCCAACATTTCTTGCTAGAAATCATAAATGGTCACACAATGCACATGCCTGATAGATGAGGTAGCACAATGAAATGATGTACACGATTGTAAATTTGAACTCTTTATAGGCTATTGAGGAATTGTGATGACCCATGCCTATGGGGCAAGGCTTTTCACCCTCGTCACTCTCACCCTCAAAGGCTTTTTAGTGTCTCCTCCTACAACACTACATATAACCAGAAGCTTGCATATGGACATTTATTTTTATCGAAAACATTCAACTATGTTGTCTTGTCATATGGTTGTAAGATGTATTCTTTCTAAGAACCAGGTTGTGGGTACTAAATCTAGATAATTTTTATCTTTGTTCAATTTGGGTTTTCTTTTTAATGCTAAGGTATGATGTAGAGATTTTCGTAGAGGTGAATTAATGGGAAACCTTATATTGTTACTAGTATTAAGCATACAAATTATGTTCTAACTATACAATATTTATATTTAATCACACTTATTTTGTTTTACAATTCAAAATGTTTCTTATTTTTATATACATTTATAAACAATTTATATTAATATATGTATTTCTTGTATATTAATATTAAACACACTATTACATGTGATCTTATCAAATGAAGGGTTCCTCAATTAATGTTCATTGACACATAATTGATAAGGATCCATCCATATGAGTGTTCACTTTCATTGATGTTGATCGATGAAAGTGCAATGATGGACTATAAACATGCCTTTTTAAATTGAAATGTAGGGTTTATCACAAAAGTAAGGCCCCAATTTCAATGAAACAACCATAAAGAAAAATATTTTCAATACCAAACAACTTCCAACGCCCACAAAAATTGTCCACATGAAACTCAAGAATAACCTAGGTCAAACTAGAAAAATTATGGAATTTTTTTTTGTTAAACTAACTCATGAAACAAGGTTAACATTTATGATCGCACTTTCTCGTTTTAAAACTCTATTAAATTAACATTATTAATTTTCCCTTACATCCCCTTTTTGATTGTTGTGATTTAATTACTTGCAAAATCACACAATACCTCCTTCAATCTCCTCGGATGTATCAAAACATCCTAGATAAAATATGTGCATACAAATCAAAATCATCCATGTATAAATCAAATCATTATCTAGACCAAAAATTCTATTATTTAAAAATTACAACAACATCTCAATTCTATCTTTCATCAATACCAATAAGATCACAAGATTAGTTCAACTTCTAAATCCTACTCACTATGACAAGAATTTTGAATGTCATAAATATATAAATATGTCAGCAACACATCATCATCAATATAAAATGTCTTTGTAAGAATCCACACAAATCATACTATGAATCGTAATCAATTAATATTCAAAGTATCTCTATCGTCTAACATCATGCTAAGCCAAAATGATATAATAATATCCATGTATATAGTCAAAAGTAATTGAAATCAAAATATAATAAGTGTCGAAGGGAAGTGGGAACTACATCCCCCTCCCCTTAGACTTGACTTCCTCCTAGAAGTCACTGAAATAGGTGTGGAAACTGGACTCATAGCAAAGTAGCATCCTCCCATGTAGCAAGCACTCTCATCATACCTATCCCATTGGAATCGTACCTGGACAATCTCTCTACCTTGAAGGCCTAGGGTCATGTGCTCTAAAATATAGATGGGCTCCACCATCATCTACCCTTGATCTGCACCTACAATGAGGTCCAATCTAATACATGATAAAGGTCTGCAATATATCTCCAAGTGCGAAAAACATAAAATGCATCGTGGATGCAGACAAGATGTGTTGTAATTCTATATGATAGGCCAATGGACCGATATGCTCCAAGATCTCAAAGGGACCCAAAATCTAGGAGTAATCTTATAGCATTTTCTGTAACGGATAGGGCTCTTATGAGGCCTGACATGAAGAAACACCTTTGTTCCCACCTCAAAACTATGATTTGTCCTATGTTGATCCACATACTTATTTTTCCTATCCCGAGCCTCCCGTGTATCTATGCCTAATCATAACAAATTATTGCTTCATATCCTATAGTAAATACGGCCCAAGAGATTTCATGTCCTCTAATCTTTCCCAACTCGGTTATGTCCTCGCACTCCCTACCATACAGTTCCTAAAAAGGATCCATGCCTATCAAAATCTGAAAACTATTATTGTAGGAAAACACCACAGAATACAAGTACTCCTCCCACTTTGACTCATGATCAATGGCATACATCCTAAACATGTCCTCCAAGATATGATTTACCGGCTCAGTATGTCTATTTGTCTCGAGGGTGATAAGTTGTATTGAAGTTGATCTTCATCCCGAGATATAGTGCATGGTAGTCCGTATGAAAAGTGTACAAGGTATGGCGCTCAAATGATCTTCCATAGAATCCCGTAATCCGACAATCTCATCAAGGTATACTCATGCCACTACACTAGCTATGTAGGTGGTCTTCATGAGATAAAAGTGGGCCACTTTCATCAATTTATCCACTATGACCATGATGGCGTCATGGTGGTATCTCGACATCAATAACCCAACTATGAAATCAATGTAAATGGTGTCCCAATTCCACTCCCGAAGATGGCATGAGGGAAGAGAACACCAATTGGTTATCTGATGCTTGGCCTTCACCTTCGAAATTCTAAACACCATAACACAAACTAAGCTACATCTCTCTATAGTACCCTCCAATGGTACAACTATCTCAACATGGCGTGTATCTTCTTCACCCTAGGATGGGCTGAATAAGGTGCACAAAGTGAACCTCTATCAAAATATTATGTCTCAAACCTCCATCTCTAGGAACATATATCCAATTCCTATTTCGAGAAGACCATCTACCTCTAATGAAAATCATCAAATATCCCATCAAGGGGCCTCTAAGACTCAATCTTTGACCTAGATGCAAGGAAGAAATTATCGTGAGGAAGTCACAAAATCCTACTCCTCAAAGCTTTATCCACAAAAGTAGCCATAACCACATGTCTACACCTATTCGTGGCATCTACCACCACATTCTCCTTCCCATTCACATGCTTTATCTCCATGTCATAATCACAAATCAACTGCATCCAATGCTGTTGATGAGCGTTGAGATTGGACTGTGAAGAGGTGAAAAGACTCAAGTGATCAGTCCCGAGTGTAAATCTACGACCAAGAAGGAAGTTTCTCCACCGAACCAAGGCATAAAAATTTTCTACAAGCTCAAGGTCATGAGTTAGACAATTGAGCTTATAATCCTTGAATTTTTAAGACTCAAAAGCAACCTCTCACCTCTGCATCAACATACCTCCTATCCCCTACAAAAGAAGAATCCATGCAAACTAAGAACTCACCTTAAGGGTCCGCGCTGCAAGAATATGTTCTTTTGTGATGCATTCCTTCATGTCCCAAGGCCTCGCTCACATCTATCTGACCATAATAACTTCTTCCCTTTCCACTGAAGGGAAGTGATGGGGTTCAAAACCGAGAAATGTACTAAACAAACATCTTTAATATCCTACCAAACCCATGAAGTTGCACACCTCATTCATACTAATGGATGTTGGCCAATCCGTGACATCTCGAAATCTTGGAAAGATAGAATATAATACCTTCCCCATAAATGATGTGGCCTAGATACTACACTCTATCTTAAAGAACAAACACATCTCAAGGTTCCTATAAAGTTTTTGTTCACGAAGACATCAAGAACCTAGCGAAGGTGCTCCTCACGTGTACGTGAGTATATTAGAATGTCATCAAGAAAAATGAGCATGAAGTGATCCAAAATTTCTGGATTACCCCATTCATCATGCTCATGAACACTGTGGGGGAATTCATCAAACCAAAAGGTAGTACTATGAACTCGTAATGGCCATATCTCATATAGAAGGTTATCTTATGAATATATCCCTCCATGATCCATAGTTGATGATATCCATACTTAAGATCTATCTTGGAAAATACTATGGCCCCCTTCATCTGATCAAATAAATCATCCTTGTGTGGAAGGGGTAATGATTCTTGATCGTTACTTTGTTCAATGACGGTAATCAATACACAAATGGAGAGATCACCCTGCTCTCTTAAGAAAAATTACTTGGTGCATGCCAAGGGGATACACTATGATAGATTAGGCATTTCTCTAGAAATCCCTCCATCTAAAACTTAAGCTCACAAAGCTTAGGGGTAGTCATCCGATAAGGTACTCATGAGATAGGCTCTGCTTCTCAAACCAAATCTATTTGAAAATCTATCTCACATAGGGAGGTACCCCAGTTGCTCCCATAAAAAGACATCACAAAAATATCTCAAGATATGATGGTCATCAAGAGATGGCCCACTACACTCATCCTCGGATATGTCATGAACCGTGAGAGCATATAACTAGAAACCTCGTCGCACACACCGCTTAAGGTTCATAGTAGAAATAATACAGAGAGAAATGGTCCTCCTAACTCTTGCTATCACTGACTCAACTCCCAAATCATCTATACATGATATAGTCTTATGGTAATAATCCACTCAGCTCTCTATGTGTAGATAACCATTCCATACCCAAGATAACTCAATCCAAACCCAACGAAGGATACAAATATCGGAGGTAGTGATGAAGGCTCCCAAATATACTACGCACACATTAACTAAGGAGTCTACATAGATTTTGCTTCCGAAGCCATCTCGATGTCCCAACTATGGCATTGTCTAAGTATCACCATCTCTTGAATGCTCTACTAAAGATGGTGTAATAAAATAATCATATGAACCGAATAAAATAAAATGGAGGTAGGTATGCCACCAATGCTACATGTAGTCTATATCATAGTGCTCTAGTGATCAAACTCACGGTTCTCATCCATTGCATAGATCCGGTGGCTATGTCCCATGTTGCCGACTGTAGGCTCTGAAATCAGCACCTTACCCTTATTACTAGGGTTATATACGAACTCTCTCCAATGATGTCCAATAATGACACATCCATAACAACTACCTGGTCCTCTCCAATGAGATGCGGCTTGAGCCGGTACTATAGAGGTTTGTTCTATGGATCCTAATGATCTAGCTATAGGCTGCTAAGGTCACTCGCCGATGAGATCTTACTGACTGAGATCTCAGTGCACCCTTAAAATGGGACCCTTAGGGGGAGGCCCCATACTCAATCCCCTCTGAGCATCAAATCTCTGTGGAGGTTTGAATGATGGACACGTGTGTTGTTGTTGTTGCTAATGCTGAGGTGGCTATTGTGGTGATATGAATTAAGACATTGGAGAACCATGTCTACCACAAGGAGGAGGTGACCCCCTCGACCTATTATCCCGGATCTACTAGATTCATCTCTGCACTCTATCCCTGGGCTATTAAGTCTTCTCCCGAGTCTCCTCTGTAATGTAGGCCTTCTCAATGGCCTCTGCTAAGGTCTTCGAGAAATGAATGTGTACCACACGTCCCAAATCTAAATTCAGGCCCCTGATGAACCTTTGAATCCTGACCTTCTCATCCTTCATATACTCAACATATAAAAGTAAATATAGAAATATACTCTTATAATAAGCTACTATCGTGGATGCCTGACGTAGGTCATGGAATTAATTTATCCTCTACTGAATAAACCTCGTGGATAAGTATATGATCCTAAAATTCTCCTCGAAGAGCTCCTAGGTAACTATATTTGAGTCTATGTGGAGCTTGTTCTCCTCGGTCCTCCATTAGACATCTGCTCCATCCCTTAGAAGATGGATCGCAACACGAGATTTTATGTGGCTAGTACATGTGCAAAGATTCAAGTACCCACTTAAGCTCACTAACCAAGCCTCTTCTTGAAAACCACTTGTATCTCCAGAATAATGAGACAAAGCGTAGCTTCAAGATCTCCCTGATATGATCTGCAGCTAATGATTGTTGATCCCTAGGTCTCTTTGCATGCTCTTCTCTCGACCTAGGGCTCTGAGATCTGTGATTGTGTCCTGGAATCCTATCTCCATGTCCCCTTTGAGGTGAATCTACTCTAGCTAACACCACAGGGAGTTCTTTTCCCTATGCACATCCTCGTGTCATGGAAAACATGAGCCTCAATTGATGGCTCTCTATCCTATCTGGCAGTCATCCTCCTAAGGATCCTTCACGTATATTGACATTAACATCCTGAAGCGTCTATAATATTTGAGGTAAAATGGCTGATAAAACTTGATTTGGAGGTGGCAAGTCTAGATGTACATGTAAGAACCTCCCATCTGGTTCGTGCCTCATGTACAGACCAAGGTAAGAGTTAGTTCATTATTCTAGGTTTTATTTTAGTTTTCTAAGTTTGCTATATTATCAAAATATCATACAATGTTGTTTTCTAGATTTAAAATTTCACGAGATTAAATGTTCATGTCTCATGTTTTCAAGTGTTTCAAGGGTCTAAGATTCAAACCCATGGCTCTTACACCAAGTGTTATGCCCAAAAAATTTTCCAAACGAAACCCAAAAACAACCTAGGTAAAACTAAAAAAATTATGGAATAATTTTTTGTTGTCAAACTCACTTGTTGAACAAGGTTAAAATTTATGGTCACACTTTCTCATTTTAAACCTATATTAAATTAACATTATTAATTTTCCCTTACATCCCCTTTTTGATTGTTGTGGTTTAATTACCTAAAAAATCACACATACCTCCTTCACCCTCGTGGCCATATCAAAACATGCCAAATAAAATATGTGCATACAAATCAGTAATCATCCATATATAAATTAAATCATCATGTAGACCAACCATTGTATTATTTAAAAATTACAACAACATCTCAATTCTATATTTCATCGATACCAATAAGAACACAAGATTAGTTCAACTGCTACATCCTACTCACTATGACGAGAATGCCGAATGTCATAAATGTATAAATATGTCAAAACACATCATCATCAATATAAAATGACTCTCTAATAATCCACAAAAATCATACTATGAATCGTAATCCTTTAATAGTCGAAGCACCTCTATCGCCTAACATCATGCTAAGCCAAAATGATACAATATTATCCATGTATATAGTCAACAATAATCAAAATCAAAATATAATAAGTGTCAAGTGGAGAAGTAGTCACTACAAAACTTATCATCCATAATTGACCATTCACTTTGACTTAAATATACTAAATTTATGACCCAAAAATTACTCTACATCGATCTTTATGTCATAAGATCATTTTTAGAGCAATACGATTTTTTGTTAGAATTGTGTAGTACCAACATATACATTTTCATTCCATTGAAGAATCTTAGAAAACTTGACTTTTGTACCATTCATTTCTGCAACCCATGGTTTTAAAAGAGAAAATTTGCATACGAGATAAAGCCTAAGCAATTTTAAATTTAAAAAATCATTTAAATGTACTTTCAATCTAGTGGATGTAATATTATATACTTTTGTAATAATTATTATAATTAAAAATTACATTTAGATATAAACATTTTCTATTTACATTGTACTTTATCGAAAATAATTTATGTTCATTGCTTATGAGAAAGAAGATGCAGGATGAGCTAGTTAAGGAAGTAGGTTAGGGTAAAAATCTTCCATATCTACAAGGGCCATTAAAGGAGACTCTACATATGCATCCACTTGGTCATCGAGAGATGACGAATAATTCAGTCATGGGCAATATAGTTTCAGCATTATCATATGGAAGCATACTAATATTGGCATTTTTCTATTTTTGTTCCTTTGTTTGGAAGTATCCAATTCACATAGCTACTTTATCATTTGTGTTCCAAGATTAGTCAAAGCACTATTGTTCTTCCATCCCCTTTTTATCTCCTACTGATAGGGATCTATAGTGATAGAGGTTCAAAGACGAAAACAATTAATTTTCAAATATTGTACCCTTAGGGTTCGACCTCATGACTAGCTAGGAAGAAACACATGCCTTGCAAAAATACTTGAACAATTTACATGTATGATAATGAACCAATTTCTCCTTGCAACAAATCCAAACAAGTAAAAGTGAATATGAAATTACGAAATTACCATTTGGAATTGCAGTTGCATAATTGTCCTCAAACCAACAATTTATCATCTTCAAAGGTATATGTTAACATGAACAATAACAAACTATAGTGGATCCTTTCATTGCAATATTTTGGGAATGAGATATTATGTTTGAACATTCATAACATGACGTTGGCATTATTTTCAAAGGTTAACAATGAAGTGATTCATGAGATATCCATGGAACACCAAACAAGAAACAATTTCCACACATTAGAAATATGAGATGGTAAAAATAAAAAAGTTAAATGTGAGATATCTATTAATGTTGGTCATTATTTTTTTCATGATAGCGATTCATCTCCATAGCTAGAAAGATAGATATGGTGGTTATTAAAATTTCGGTTTGTAGATCAACATGAATAATAACATACTATAGCGTGTCCATTCATTGCAATATTTTGGGGATTAAAGATGATGTTTTAATTTACATGACATGGAATCAACATTATTTATAAACTTATTAATGAGGTGGTGCATGAGTATCCATGTAGCACCAAATAGTAAACAATTCCCACACTTTAGGAATATGAGATGAGAAAGATTAAAAAAACATAACATGTCCACATTTGAATGAAATGGAAAATTTTAAGGAAACATAGCAAAAATGGGTTTTACTAATATTTAATTTTTTAAAGAGTCAAGGTTTATAATTTCTTGACACTTAATTTGTTTAATCTAAAAATTATTTAGATTGTACACTTTCTATACCATTGTTCAATCAATTGTGTTCGATTGCAAATCCTACGATATGCTAAATAAATGGCTAGAAGGATGGTTTCTAGTTTAGATTCGACCATCACTAACCACTCATGCTCCATCACCTTCATTAAAGGGTCTTGTCAAATTTAATTAAAAATGTATAGTAGTAAAAATTAAAGGATTCGTTATGTAACTTGTAAATATATACCGTAGAAAAATCTATTAACAAACTTGCATAATAATATGATTCCTAAACATATGAAATGTTATTAAAATATTGAATTCATTTTCATTACTTGATTTAAACCAAAATATTATTAAAATATTGAATTCATTTTCATTACTTAATTTAAATTAAGAAATATTCTCACAATTAATTGATCGTAGTCTTGCAAGCAAGATGTAGATTTCCACTATTCTCTCAAGCTACTTTATGCATCTTGAGAGACTTCAATTGAACATGGGTTTCATTATTATCGGGGAAAATTTTAGTGGCAATATTTGTGAATTCATGAGTATTCAATTTTCTGAAATTTTAAATTGGTGATTTGTTAGGGTGCAAGTTAGGACCAGTTCACCAAAATCGTCTGGTAGTAAAGTTAATTTTAGCAATCGATTTTTCATTCCCTTATAAAATAGAAATTTGTAAAATTTTCACGAATATAGTCGATTGATAGCATATTTTTATGTTACTAGCCGAAAAATATTTCTATGCTACTAGTCGACAACATATAGTTATGCTTTTGGGCGAAGCATAATCATTGTAGTATTTTTATATTATCATCTGATAACATTCTATATGTTGTCGACCAGTAGCATAAAAATATGCTACTAACCGGTACCATATATTAAGCTACCATCTGATAGCATTTAATAGTAAAGTCATGATTTCTAGATATTCACCATTCGTGTGAAAGATAATTTTCACAGATTCGCCATATATTTTTAAGGCTTTTTTTTAATGGACCCTTAACATTTTCATTGGCTATTATTCTCCATGTTTAAATATATTAGCTTAAAACAATATTGAACTATTTTATGACCTTTTAAGTTATTGTTTTATTATATGGAGTACACTAAAGACTCTAAGAGATTCCCAAGTTATTTTCACAAGATTTATATTTTCATAGTTGAAACCTTCCAAATGTTAACTTGCAAAACACCGAAGACCTACTTTGCAGCACCGAAGACATGCTCTGTTATACTCTTCACTTGCAAACATTTAAAATGTGTTGTTAATCCTCATAATAAAAACTTTAAAACCTTCTTTATAATAAAAGTATTTTAAAATGAGAATAGAAATGAATGATATATTAAATATAAATTTTAACACACATACTAAAAGAAATTTGGATGTATTAAATAAATTTTTTTCTATAGTGCTAAAGGTCACATCAAATTGGCCAGGTCTTGACATCTCTCCCACCAAATTTGTGCAAGTGATGACATCCCTCTCACCTGACAGGATCTGCATGAACACAAATCGATTTAACAAATCTAGTTAAATTTTATCCACCCATAATAGCCGTAGAACTTTTTTTGAATGGTCAAATAAGTAATATCTTGAATAACAATACTTGATATATAAAACTTTTTGATATAGGAAAAATTCATCTATAATGCCCACAATTTTCTTCGACAAAAACCGAAATAAAACCCAATAATTAATTAGGAAAAATATGGAATAATTTTTTTTTTGTTTAAAAGGTTGCAACACTTTAACCAACAACTAGATTAAATATGTTCTTATCAAATAAGTTTCACATATCTACAAATATATTTTAACTAAATTAGTAATTAGATAGTATTAATTCCTTCCAAATCATTTTGGGGTTAAATCCCCTTCTAGGGTTCCCGTTAATCCCCATTAATTAACTCTTATAAATCATTATTTAAGATACCTCTTTTCACAATATTATTTAATTCATCCTTATAGTGTTAATGTCATTTAAAAAATCATTTATCTATAACAATAGATGTCACAAAATATTTCTAACTTCCTAATATCCTTAAGTGGCCCCAATCGCATATCACCCATAACATTTTATTAAATCCTATTCCCACAAAATTCCCCATCGCTTAAGTGATGTAGGGTTTATTCCCAACCCTTAGATTAGATCTATCTTGGCCATTAGATCTTAGGTTATTCTAAAACTCTAGAAATCTTTATGAGTTTGCTTTTATTCTTTCTCTTACCCTATTTTCTCATTTTCACTTTGCGGGTTTGGGAGAAAGTGGAGGATGGATGCCATGGAATGTTTCTCAAGTTCGTGAATGGATACACACATTTTTAGTTGTTTATTTTAATTTGTATCCCTCTCATAGGGTTTTCCAAGGTTATTATTTTGTATTTATGTTTTTTTTTATTTACTCTATTCTAGTAAGGAGATTATTTTCCTATTTTATTTCTTGTTTAAAATGATATATATTCAATGGTGTATGGTTTGAGTGTGTGTGTGTGTGTGTGTGTGTGTGTGTTTACGTAGATATATATAAATATAATAGCATTCGTTTTGCAAATATTATTAAATAATCCCGAATTGAAATACACCCAACATGGGTTAAAGCTATATATATATATATATATATATAAATATATTATATATATATCTGCAAAACTAATGCTATTATATATATATATATATATATATATATATATATATATATATATATATATATATATATATATATATATATATATATATATATATATATATCTTTCAACATGGGTTATGTGTGTGTGTGTGTGTGTGTGTGTAAACAAAGTTTAATGCCTCGGCCGATCCCAAAACAATGCAATGGGGGTTATATTAGTTGTGGCCGAATAAAAAACAATCCATATGGTTTATATGTTATGTGGTTGATGTGATTATAGTGGTGGGTTTAATAAGGTGTGGGTGGGGACGATGCCCCCACCCCCACCCCATTTTTTTTTGTTATATATAAATACCACTAACAACTAAGGCCCCTATAAAATTTCTTAGTGTATTATATATATATATAATATATATATATATATATATATATGGCAATATAACATTTTATTTTATAATATTAATGTATTTTTATTTTAAATATTAATTATTATATATATATATATACACACACACACATTTATTACTAAATATATGTATAAAAAGTGATTATTTTATTAGAGGTTTGATTTTATGATTTGCACAATTAGATGAGTTCATATATGAATGTATAAATGTAACTTGTAAAATTTTATAAATCCTTACACATATGAAATAAGGAGATTACCAACTCCTTTATGTAAACTAATTGCAAATAAATACAATCATCATATTTTCTTAGTGGATAAATATAATTTAAATACCTCTATTGTCTACTTGAAATATGAGAGAAATGCAACAACCATAATAACATACTTGAATAAAAACTTCTCTCTTTTTATTTCATTTAGAACAAGTTTTTAAATAATGCAAAAGGATCAACATTCCATTCTAGTCAAGAACACCATTTCTTTCAAAATAGATTGACAATACAAATTCTAAGTATAATTTTAGATTTGAGAGACCTTTACTTTCATTACGAGCCATTTCAAGGTCCTTACTTCATCTAAATAATAAAAGTCTTGATAACTTCATTTTACAACAACTAACCCATTAAAATGGAACACTACATCAAATACATTCTTGATAAAATATACATGTTGGAGGATGTATAATAACAAAAAGATACAACTTCACATGCATCCTTTCCAAAGTTAGTGCTTCTTGAATAACCAAGAGAAAATAGTTTCACAAAATACATTTATAAGAAGAGGAGGCTTTTAATGTGCAATTTACAAAAGCCATCCACATAATTGGAGACAACATGGTAAAATTTTTACAAAGGTAGAATATCTTCTAGCCCTCTTCAAAATGAAAATATGTCCAAAAATTACATTTGAGCTACAACATGTTCTTCAATATCCAACACTACAACAAAATAGGGGGTAAGAAATGCTCTTCACCCAACCAACAATCCAATGAGGAAGAGAAACATTCCTCCTCATTGGTCCTTGATCCCCAACAATAAAGAAATAATATGTATAAGGAAACCAAGGAAAAATTTACAAAATTTTCTTCCACATTACAACACACATGCCAACATTTCAAGTAATACATTCAACACCAAAATACAACAACACAATGCATACATTTCAACACATAGGCTTATAGATCAAGCCAAGGGAGAATAAAACAATTGGAACCATCTCCTTTTAACTCCCAAATGAGATAGGAGTTCCACCCAACAAACCTCCAAATGCACAACAACTTCTCAACACATCCCTTTTCCCTCCTAATGCAAATACACAAAGTATAGCAAGTTTACCCTTTTCTCTCCCCAAAGGTGGAACTCCCACTCATATTCCCTCCACTATGCCACAAAAATTCCTTTTCCATCCTAAAATGGTTCCATATTCCATCTCGACACCTTTTCTTAATGTAAAAATCTACCCAACCCAACACAAATCACAACCATATAACCATTTTATTTGCACACACACATAAACAAGTAATTGAAAAACAAAGGCAAATGCCTTACCTTACCATGACAAGATTCCATAATATTCAACATGATTTTCCCTCTTCCAAAACAAAGAAAATTTTCCCAAAGCAATCTCTAAAAAGCTCCAAGTAAAAACTCCAAGAAATTTCCAAAAGAACAAGTGTGTAAATCCAAATGAGTAACCCCCAACACATCAAATAAACATGAATAAATATAAAAGGAGAAGAGGAAGGTGAGGTGGCCCCATGTAGGATGACACATCACTTCTCCTCAACTCCACATCACATGGTCAAACCCCAAACTTAAATCTCAATAATTTCTCATCAATTAACAATAAAATCACAAGACTAACTAGATCATCTAAAACAATCTATGTATCACACCCAATGTGTCATTATATATGCAAGTTAGTAACTCTAGATCATCACCACTACTAGAATATCAATCCATGCATATAATTCAAATTATGAGTCACCATATCCAAAATAAAATATCTATAATGTCTAACAAAATACTAATAAAATATAATAATGTTCATCAATCCATATCTATTAATAAAATATGATAACATGTTTATGCCTCCAATCCAAAGTAAGAATAAATCATATTAAGATTAATGTCGAAGAGGTTTGGGAGTTAGATTCCCATCCCCTTAGACTCAACTTCCTCCTAGAATCATTGCAATAAGTTTGGGAACTAAGATATCAAAGGTTGGAATCCTCTCAAGTAGTTGTTGTCTCATTGTAGTGATCCCAATTCATGCACACCTTATCAATCTCTCATCCTTGAAGGCCCGAGGTCCTACACTCAAAAATGCACATGGGGTTCACCATTACCTACCCCTTCTCCTCCACATGCAATACGGTCCATTCCAATACATGAGAATGATTTTGAATATATCTCCTAATAATATAAACATGAAACACAACATGTATAGGAGACAAGTTGGGTGGTAATGCTAAATGGTAGGCCAAGGGATAGATCCACTCCAATATCTCAAAGATCTAAAAATATAGGACCAAGATTAGATCCTTTTATGTAATGGGTATGGCTCTATGAGACTCGACACAAAGAAACACCTTTGTGCCCACATTAAAACTACGGTCTATCCTCCTATGATATTCATATCCCGAGCCTCCTTCAATCTCTATCTAATCATGAGAACCCGCTGCTCCATATCCTATAATAAAGTTGGCCAAAGAGATACCTTTTCCTCTAACCTATCCTAACTTAGTGGTGTCACCGCACTCCTTGCCATATAGTTCCTAAAAAGGATCCATACATATAGAACTCTGAAATTTATTTTTATAAGAAAACTCAACCAAGTATAAATAATCCTCCCATCTCAACTGATGATCCATGACATACATCTGAAGCATGTCCTCTAAAATCTGATTCACCCACTCAATCTATCTATCGGTCTCGGGGTGATATGCTATATGTAAATTGATATTCATTCGAGAGCATGTTGCATGGTAGTCTAAAATGAGAGGTGTATAAGGGATCATGGTAACAAATAATATTCTACGAAATTTCATGCATCCTAAAAATATCATCTAAGTATACTCACACCACTTCACTATCTATATAGGTGGTGTTCACTTGTGAAAATAAATCCACTTTTGTCAATTTATCAACTGTGATGATAATGATGTCATGGTGATAACTCGATGTAGGTATCCAAACATTAAAATCCCTAGAAATGGTGTCCCATTTCCACTCCGGTATGTAATTAGGACATAGAAGGAAAAATTGATGTCAATTTTCATCCTTCACCTTCTAACACTCTAAAAAATGAGACGTGCAAATTGAGTTATATCTCTCTGCATCCCCCTCTATTGATAGAATTGTCTCAAGGATGTGTTCATCTTCTTGAACCCTCGATGGGTTGAATAGGGTGCATGATGTGCCTCTACAATGATATCCTATCAAAATACTCCATCTATGGGCACATAAATATGACATCTATGCCAAATAATATCATCTCCTCCAAATTAAATCCATCAAAATTAACATCAAGGGGTATTTGATACTCGATCTCTACTCTAACTGAAAGGTAGAAGATGTCATGTGGAAGCTATTGTAAGATCCTAGTCCACAAGTTTGTACCAACTATTGTAAACCATAATGAAATTCCTCCAATGAATCAAATAATTTGTAACCACATTCTCCTTCCCCTTCACACACTCAATCTCCATTTCGTAATAAAAAGGAAGCTCCATCCAACGTCATTGAGTGGCATTAAAATTAGGCTATGTGAAGAGATGCTGAAGACTCAAGTGATTAGTCCTAAGAATGAACCTTGTGCTCTAAAAGGAAATTCCTCCATTAAACCAAGGCATGCATAACTACTACAAGTTTAAGTTCATGAGTAAGATAATTGATCTCATAATATTCAAGTTTGCAAGACTCAAAAGATAATACATGGCCATCCTACATGAAAACACCGCCTAACCCCGCCAAATAATAAGTTGTACATATGAAGAAATCTCTCTCGTGGATCTATCACCGATAGAAAAGGTGTTGTTGTGAGTCATTCCTTCAAAGTGTCCTAAAGTCCCGCTCACATCTATCTAACAAAACAAGCTTCTTCCCTTTCTACTAAAGGGAAGTGATTCGACATGCAATATGAGAGAAATCCTAAACAAACCTACTATAGTAACTTGCCAATCCCATGAAGTTATGCACCTCGGTCACAATGGAAGGTGTTGACCAATCCATGATAGCTCTGATCTTGGAAGAATTGAGTTGATACATTCGCCAAAAAAATGTAGCCTAGATATTGAACCTCAAACTAAAAGAATGCACACTTCTCCAGGTTCTCATATAGTTGTTTCTCTCGAAGACACTACAGGTAACCATGTGAAGGTAATCCTTGTGCTCTTCACTCTTATGTGAGTAAATAAAAATATCATCTAGGAACATGAGAAGAAAATGGTCTAGGAATGTCCTGAATACCACATTCTTCAAACTCATGAATACTATGGGGGAATTCATCAAACCAAATGGCACAACTATGAACTTGTAGGGGCCATATAGAGTGTAAAAGGTTGTCATGTGGATATCTACCTCCGCAATCCTTAGATGATGATAATTAGACTTAAGGTTCATCTTGGAGAACATGGTAACCCCTTCATCTAATCAAACAAGTTCTTGATGTGTGGAAGTAGGTAACAATTCTTGATCGTTACTTTTTTAGTTGTTTGTAGTACACACACAAGCACAAAGATCGATACTTCTTCTTTACAAATTCATTAGTACACCCCAAGGAGATGCACTTGGATGGATTAGTCCCTTTTCATGAAGGCCCTCTCAATAAAAATTGAGCTCACACATCTCAAGGGTGGTCATCCTCTATGGTGCGCGTGAGATAAGATCTAATCAAGAACCAAATCAATAAGAAATTATATGTCACGTGGGGAGGTAACCCCGGGAGCTCACTAGGGAAAAATTTTAAAAATACTACAAAATCATCTCGATCATCAAGTGATGGTCCGTGAGTCTCATCCTTTGATCTGTCACCAACAAAGATAGTATACAAATAACATCCACACTTCCCACACTACTTAATATGCATAGTGGAAATGGTGTGAATAGAGATGGGTAACCTAACTCCAAATATAACCGAATCAACTCCATAATCATCTTCACAAGATATAACCTTTAACTGTAAAAGTCAACTCTATCTCTATGTATAGCTAACTAATCAATGATGAAGATAAATCCATACAAACCCAAAGGAAGGATAAAAATATCCAAGGTCATGGTGAAAGCTCCTAGGTCCACTTTGGACACTCGTTAACTAAGCACTCCACTAAGAGCTTGGCTCCGGAAGCCATCTCAAAATACCAACTAAGGCCCTACTTAACTTCCACTAGCCTTCATTTCTCTTACTAATGATGATGAGATAAATGAATCAGAAGAGCCATAATCAAACAATATAGAGGTAGGGATATCACCAATACTACATGTAGTCTCAATAAATGTACCCTGAACATATGCATAGTGGTTTTCGACCACTACATAATTTCAATGACTATGTCCCATATCACCACCTGTAGGATTTGAAATAAGTGCTTTACCCCAATTAACATGGTTCTAGACACTCTCGCCAAGGGTTCCCTTGTACACTACATCTAGAAAGTGTCTTGTCCCCTCCAATAAGCAAAAACCTTCTAGTCACTCTAGGAATCCATGTTGTAGACCCTAAAGATCCTTCCATGGATTGTTATGAATAATGTGGACATGCCCTACTAACTAAGCCCTGGCTAGGGCATGTGTCCTGATTACTCCTCTAGGTGGTGGTCCCATGTTGCATCCTATCTTTGCATCATGTATCTCTCAAGGCCTAAAGGGTGGTTGAGTCTATTGTTATTGATGAATTGGTTGTTGTGGTGGCCTAAAGAGGATTGTGTTGAACCGTGTCCACCACAATGAGGAGGAGTTGACCCCCTTGACCTACTATCCTATATCTACTAAAGATGGCTCCTCACTCTATCTCTATCCTGATGTGTCTTCCCCCAGTGTCCTCTAAAATATAGGGCTTCTCAACTACCTATGCTAAATTATGTAGACAATGAATCTCTACTAAACATCATAAATCAAATTTTAGGCCCCCGATGAACCCGTGAATCCTATCCTACTCATCCTAGATATATTCACATACTAAAGCAAGTCTATAAAATGAATCTCATTCTCAACTACTATCATGGATGTCTCATTGCAGTCAAAAACTCATCAATCCTTTGTGGAATAAACCTTATGGATATGTACCTACTCCTGAACCACTCCTCGAAGAGATCCCAAATAATTTGAATTGAATCCACATGAATTTTCTACTCCTCATTCCACCACCAAAAACCCACTCGATCTCTTAGAAGAAGAATTGAAACACGAGCCTTCATGTTGCTAGAACATGGGCACATTTTGAAGCATCCACTCAAGCTAACTAACCAATCCTCTTCCTAAAAACCTCATATATCACCAACATAATGAGATGGACGTAGCTTTAGGATTTACCTCATATGACCTACAACTATGTCTATCAACCCCTAGGTCTATCTACATGATCATCCCTCGGTCTACAGCTCCTAGATCTATCTTTGTGTCTAGAAACCCTATCCACATGTCATCTCTGAGTTGAATCTGGTCTAGCTGAATCCATAAGAGATTTCTCTTCTCTATGCCCCTCATTGTGTAGTGAATGTCGTTAAGCCTTAAGTGATGGCTCCATATGATCCTTGCTAGGCTATTTCCTTACTAATCCGCCTTGTATAACTACATTAACCTCCCGTAAGGTCTATAAAATATGCAGTAGTATAGCTCAAACTTCCTACTCTAGGGGTGATATGTCTAACTCGAAGTGAAAGAACTCATCATCTAATCTGTGTCTCATGTACAGATCAAGATGAGATTTATTTCATCATCATATAGGTTTTGTTTTAGTTTTATAGGTTTTATACATTTTTAAAATATCATGCAATGTTGTGTGTGTTGGTGCTCAATTTAATCTCACCTTGTTTGTTCAAAATTTCTCATTCTCGCATGGTTTGAAGTATTCTTTGTCTCCCTATATGGATGCGTGAAATATTTCTCCTTCATTTGGTTTCCATTTTCAGTCCTTTCCTTGGGTCGTGGATCACATTGAGTTTGGGTTTTACTTATAGTCTTCATCTCCGTGGGGAAAATTTTTGTTGTTGGGCATCTTCCATGACTATGTATCCTTTGTAAATCCTATCCCAACATATGTGGATACGTGGTCCTTTCTGATTGGACATGGCCCGATGGGTCTATTTGGTGAACTTGTCACTTTTGTTACATTTGTAAAAATTTGAAATTGGTCCTCACAGCCCCGATATTATATAACTGGCTATTCAAAAATATGAAGTGGCAAGGAAAATTTCTTACTTTGACCCCAAAGGACACATGGAATTTTGAAAGGTTAAAGGCAGAGAGGTGGATCATCGGAGGATTTTGAATTTTGTATCCTTTTTTTGAAAAGGAGCAAAGTTATAAAATGGTCTGTGACTACGTGGGGGAAAAATTAATGTAACATGTTTAAGTCAACATTGAAATTTCAAAGTGGGGAGGTGGGTCACTGGAGCACTTTGAAGTTTTTAAGTTGTGTTTTAAAATGAAGAAAAAGTATAAAAGCAAACCGCAACTCCGTTGGGGCCCACATTAAAAGTTAGAAGCGGATAGGCGGGTCATTGGGGGCATTTGAGATTCTCAGCCCACTTCAACTCAAATATTTTCCATGTGGAGGGCCTACACTCATTTGAGGATCCACCTCTAGGTCTTACCTTTGGAGTTGCACTAAGGAGACATGTGGAGGCTTCCACTGGCTCCTCTTTATACTTAGACTTTATAAGTGACCGATGCAACTTTCTTAGGCCTGGAACATGTGGAGGGACCACACCTGTTTCGGGACTTGCATCTGAATTTACTTTTGAAAGAGCACCAAGGAGAGATGTGGAGGTTTATTTTCGATCTTCACATACTTAGACTTTTTCAAGTGTTCGGTATTCGGACCACTAGGACATGTGGAAGGCCCACGCTTGTTTGGGAGTCCTTCTTTTGAGATTCATACCAAAAAGTGTTAAAGAGACACATGGAAGATTCTCACGCCTTGCCCATACTTAGAATTTTCAATGGCCGAGGAAAAATTCTCAGACCCTGGGCACATGGCACCTTTTTCTGGTCCTTCAACTCTTTCAACATCTTTGTCAGGCCAAGACACGTGGTGAGCTCACGCTTTGTTTTTGGGATCTCTGCTTTTGGCCACCATATCAAAAGTGTTCCAAAGAGACACGTGAGGCTTACGATGGATCATTTTTATACGATAATTTTTCAATAGCCGAGGCCACTTTCTTAGGCCCAGGGCACGTGGAGAGCCCATGTGCTCATTTGAGATCCCGCCTCTATACTTTATGTTTGAACTTGCACTAAAAAAACATGTGGAGATCTTACGCTCATTTTAGGTCCCACCTCTAGACTTCATATTTGAAGTTACACTAAATAGACACGTGGAAGCTTCCCTAGACCTTCCCATACTCTAAATTTTTAGAAACTAATGCAACTCTTTCGATTTTGAACATGTGGAGGGCTGCGCTCATTTGGGAACCTACCTCACGGATTCACTTTGCAGTTGTGCCAAGAAGACACGTGGAGGCTTCTGCTGGCTCCTCTTTTCACTTGGGTGAATCAAACTCACAGAGCAGGTATGTGATATAATCCATGCAAGGGCACTCATTTCTGAGAATCACAAATGCAAGTATCCATGCGAGGGAACTCATTTCTCAAGGTTTATTCTTAAGGGTGAAAATGATTGCTTGTCAAATCAAGCCATATGGAGCCACCTGAGAATTATTAAAAGGGGGATTTCTTGCATGGAAAAATTAAAGAATGATTAAAAATATTGTCAAAAGTTATGGCGTGGCATCCTAATCATAGTTGAGGGACTGAGAAACATGATTAGTTCATGATTTATCCACCTGGTATATTTTGGGTGTAAATTTGTTAAACATCACTTTCTGGAACAAACTTGTAACAAACAAAGGATTCCTTGAATATTATTCTTTTGAGGGGAAAATTTGGGATGAGTGAACGAGTGAAATTGTATAAATGCAATGAGAATAGTCTTGCATAAGGGTCGAGGGGTTAAATTTTTTGAATTTTTTTGAGAGAAACCATTTTCTTGAGAGGATGTCTGAGAGACCAGTTTGTTTTCCTGTGTCTTTAGATTCAATCACATCAAGTTGGTTACAAGTGTACAATAATTGACAAGATCTAAGAGTGTTGAGGAAACTCTCCCATGCTGATGAATCCAATGAACTTGAATGACTCTATGTTGATCACGAGCATTATTGTGTTTGCATTTATTTTAGAATGTTTTCAAATAGTTTTTCTTGTTCCATTTGTAATCTTATGTTAAAATCTCTTTGAGTCACACAATATCTTGTCCGTGTGTTAGTATTGTGGCATTTGCAATTTTATTATGAGAAGAGCTTTCATCTGGTAATGAAATAAATAGTTTAAAATCAATTTACTCTCACTATGTTGATAAATATTGTTTGTAAGCCTATGAGTGTATCTTAGGCATGACGAACTAGGGATTTCTAACGTTTAATTGAGTCTTTAGCACTAGCCTTTGTGTTGAATTCTTGAAGAATGTGTGAAACCGTGCATCTATGGGCCTCCATTGATACACACCTTCTAGTTGAAGGAATATTTTGGCTTTTCTAAAGCATTCTATCTGTGAGTTTTCAAATATTTGTAAAGGCTCTCACAGATCTGGTATAATCGACTTTATCTTTCTTAACTTCCCACCAAAAAATTCTCAAATGATGAATCCTACATGAACTACCCCTGTTTTTACTTCATGTGTATCAACAAATGAACAAATTCCATTAACAAATCATGCAGGATAATCAAGATTCAATTATTGTTTTTAGTAACCAGAAACTTTCCTAGGAAACATCTCCACTCTCTAGTGTGACAACTCATGACAGCTTAGATTAGATTACCGTATTGATCATATTTCCTCAAGGTTCTCATGAAAATTGTGCTAAGAAGGGTCTCTTGATGTCCTTCACTATAATGGGTTACAAACGGGTCCTCTCACCCCGGTTGAAGGAATTGCATAAAGTAGTGAGGGTAGATCAAAGCCTCAATGAGGTGGTATCCATTTCTCGAATGCCCGAGTGACAAAGAGTCAACCAAATCCCATACCCGACTACAAAACAAATCATATCATGATTCGTCTACCTCTAAGCATCAATCCAATTTCGTGATGTTGCTTCGCCCTTACAGAGGATCAATTTGGATACCAACACCGAAATGGTGCCATTTTCAAGGATCTATTTGTATGACAACAATACCAAAGTGGCATCGTTGTGGTGACTATTTGAGTTGTCGGGGATTATTTGATTTGTTGGAAATTATTTGAGTTATCGGGGATTATTTGAACACCATGACCTATTTGTGTGGTAAAAACACCCAAATGGTGCCATTTTCGGGATTATTTGAATTGCAGAGGATTATTTGAACACCAAGACCTATTTGTGTAGAAACAACACCAAATTAACACCATTGACGGGATTTTTTTACAAATGCATACACATGCCGACCTTGGTAATGTTTCTTACATTGTTTAAGTACAAATACGTTGTTTAAACATCATCCTTTGTCGAGATTTGTAAGATTTGTGCAAGATTACAAGTTCATTGTGTAGTATTTCTAGTTTCTAGTGGTTATTGCACTAAATTTACATCAATAGTGATAAATGTGGGTAAAGGAAGGTCGGATCTATTAAGCTTTGTAGAAATTAAGCATTGATAAACACTTGAAAAATTACTTAAAGTCCATCTCTGCACAACTAAGGTGAAAATCTTTAGCAACGACTCCATATTGAATTAAAATTTTGATAATTACATTAGTGTCTTGACTTATCAAGTGAAATTTTTCATTAATATTTGTAAAGTTGGAGGGAAGAAGGTATTTCTTCACCGGGATCCTACTAGAAAGTTATTTCAAGAACTGGGAAAAGAAAATTAAGAAGGAAAACAAGTTTGGAAAGTTGTTGGAAATCAAGAATCAAAAAAGGAGATATCAATCCTAAAAGATGATCAATATGTGGTTGAAGATTACCATATGTCGTTAAGTGATTTTGAACCGTAATGTTTATATAAATTTACATTCTCCAACTAGAGAGGGGCCATCATTTGTGTCTAAAAAGTGCGCCTCTCAGTTTTCCCTTGTTTATTCCAAGGTTGATAGGGTTTTCCATGAAGCTGAGTCATTAGAGAATATCTATTTTGAAATCTATATTCCTGTGCTCCAAAGACCCGTCATTCCCTATCATTCTATTTCTCCTGTAAAATCACATCCTCAAGGAAATATGGCCCAACCTCCACCTAGACCTCCTTTTGTTGTCAACACTTTTGGACCTATATATTTCAAAGGTATGGATGGATATCCTAATATGGTGCCACAAGATGTCAGAAATAGGTTTCCAAAATTTCAAGGAAATAATTCCATCACTGGTGACCAACATTTAAAACTCTTTTTCAATATGATGGAAGATTTTGAAATTGAGTTTGAAGACGTGTATATAAAACTATTTATTCATACTCTTGAGGAGGATGCACGTGATTGGTACAAGGCTTTACCAAATAATTCAATAGATTCATGGACCGAGATGAAAAGTGCCTTTAGATTGCAATATGGGGATAAGACATATCCTGTTCCTTTTATTTGAATTTGAAAATATACGCATGAAAGAAACTCGAAGGTGTCGACACGAAAATGGATGCGCCATGAAAATGGATGCGCCTGGCAGCAGTAAGAGGCACACATGAAGGTGTCGACATGAAATGGATGCGCCCATGGCAGTAAGAGGTGCGAAAGAAGGTGTCGACACGAAATGGATGCGCCTCATGCACAGTAAGAGTGCGCACGACATGCGTGAACGAAAATGGATGCGCCTTGCGTACAGTAAAGGCATGACAAGGTGTCGACATGAAAAATTCATGCCTTGCACACGTAAGGGTATGTCGACATGAATATGGATGCGCCTATGGCGCACCTTCAGGAGGCGCAACATTCTGAGCGCTGACAGAAGCAGACCCTGACCCAGATATTCAGACGGCCATAACTTTTCACAGGGAGCTCGGATTCACGCAAGGTTGGACTTTTTGGAAAGCTTACGAGGTCCTCTATCCAACTACGACTAGATATATTTAATTGGGTGGGAAAAGTTCTTAAAAATGCAAAATACAGTTCACCACTTTTTAAGTTTGCTAGGGTTCTCACCTACCACCATAATGAGATAAATTAAATGCAACCTGGAGGTGGTTGGGGTAGATTTGGATTTCCTCTCTCCTCTCTCTCATTCTTCCTATAAATTGTAAGGAGGGGCTTCTTTCTAAAGGTTGACATTCTTGTTTTGCCCTCCCTTCTTCTCTTCTTTGGCAGTGAATTTGTGGAGTTCAAACCTCCCATTAAAACTCAGTAATGCAACTTTGCCTCTCGCATTTTGTAGTGTGTCAGATCAATCTTTGGAGCAAATAATGCATGTCTGTGGATGATTCTCAACCCTCTCTCGTGTTCATTTGCATCCTCTTGATCTTTCACTACAAATCTGTTATCTCAGTGCATGATCTTGCATTGCATTTTTATGGTTTGTGTTTATTGGCAAGACAGTGTTCTTCATTCCTGCATCACATTTCAGTTTTAGGTTTTATTTTATGCATCTTCTTACCCCGTCTCCTCGGAAAGTTAGTTTAGGTTTTGAGTAAACCTCTCTATTTTTACGTGTGCATCTCAATAGAGGAATAGGAACCGCCTTCATCCGAGAGCTTTTCCGATTTCGCAAGGTCCCACACTGGGAAAAGCTCCATGTTATGCAATCGCACCGAGAGTCTCAACCCATCGAGTTAGCAGACATTCAGGGGTGCTGTGATTCACCATCAATAGTTTTTGGCACATGCCTGGTGGGACCAAGAGGTCATTCCACAAGATTTGAAGGAATTTTCAAGAAATTTGGACTAAAAATTGCAGGTTTTACAATTTCAGATTTTTTTACCTTCCAGGCTGAACTTTGAAATCGATTTTCAAGGGCTTAACTTGCTCAAAACAAGTAAAAATTTCACCAGTTGATAGATCGGGGATAATCTTCAAAAGGGTATTCTTAGATTTTTGAGATTTTGACTTTCAAAATTTCATGGTTTTTGGTATTTCGGGTTTTCCCAGTTGCCTTGCATGACCTGAGTTTTCACCTGTACCTTTCGAGATTAGTAGCTGCAAAACAATACCCCCATAACCAAATTGAAGAGTCTGTATCTTCTGGGTCCTTCAAGTTTTAAATTCTATTTTTAATATTGTCAGGTTTGGTGTGTAACTTGGCATAAGCTAGCCTTTTGAGGCTCATTATCTAACACATCTGGCGACTCCGAAGGGGTAGAATTCAAAGGGTATAAGAGAAAAAGTTTCCTGTGCATATGAGAAGAATTCGAACCAGGTCTGATACTCGAGAAGAGGGGCTATTTTTCCACTTGCAACTATCACCAGGAGGAGGAAGGAGAGGAAGAAGACCACAAAGATCACCATCTCCACCTAACCGACTTTGTCTACACCTCCACCTGGTAGACCTTTTCTCATCAACAAGGGTTCTCAAGCCAATCAGAATGGCAACCACCGAATCCCTTTGTCAATTTCAATTTCACCGGCAAGAGCACCACTTGCCCTCAATGCACAATCCAGCCCAATTGCGCAGATCAAGAACATTCCATTTTTCACTCGAGAAAATCATACCACTCCTGGTGATCATGTCAAAGACATTGCTAACGTTTGTGCAATCCATGAGATAAATGAAATGGATGTTGCTATCAAATTGCTGGCATCTTCATTCAAAGGGAAGGCATTGCAATGGTTTAGGAGCCTTGAGCTGGTACTATCCAAAATTGGAATCAGTTATGCATAGTTCTCCATGAGCAGTTTGGAGAAAAGGGAGACAATTTGTCTCTACTAGAACAATCGACAACTATCAAGAGAGCTCCCAATGAGCAAATGACTCGACTTCAACTTCAGATTTCAAAGGTCTTGGGATAGATTCCAAAGGGCCGTAGCCAACAAATGCCAAGGTGCTTTTCTATACTATCTTAAGGCTTTGAATTCGATATTTCTATGTTAATTCAATCTATGGGAGGCACACCTTACTCGCTCGCTTATAAAGATTGCCATTAGGGCTGAAAACTGCTTATTCAAGCCGGTAAGTCGCTCCTAGGCCTCCCATGCCCTTGTATCCAAACTTAGAAAATCCAAGCACTAGTCAAGCACCCACTTTGGCTCCTATTCCCACTCCTAGAAATCAAAGTTCAAATGAAACTTCTACTTCATCCTCTAGTGCTTCAAATGAACTCCAAGAGGTTATGAAACAATTACAGAACCTTGGAAATGAGCTGGTGACTATCAAAAGACAACAAGCTCAAAGTGCTAGACCGTATCAGCCTCAAGCGCAGTACCAGGCTAGGCCCCCATACCAACAAAATAGGTCACCAGCTCAGGCTGCAAATCAAAATCAAAGCCAAGTAAGGCCTCCCGCTAATAGACCATTTCAGCCCTATAACCCCAATGTCAGCATCTGCTTCTAAAGCATTAGTGCCAGTCCAAAACAACATAGCTCAAGAGTATGATTGGTGTTTCCCATGCAATGAACCTCACAACCAATCTATGTGCTTTAATGGTGCTTTAAACCAAGCCTCGATGGTGACAAATACCGCGCTGAGGGTGAAGTGAGTCAAGAAACAAATCAGCAACAAGGGACATCTCAAAAAACACAACTACAAATGATACCGCACTTGCGAATCGGCAAGCCGAGGATTTTTGTGGCATGAATCAAACAATTTCTCGAGTGTAAAGAGCTAACACAAGATCAAAGAAGAGGAATATCGGTGAAGGGCAAGTCATTGGCTCCAAGTGATCTACAACCTTCCATCACTCCACAAGTCAGTTTGTAAGCAAAATGCAGCTCCAAACATGCAAGGACAGCCCAAACCACCTTCTAAACCAATTCACATGCCAGTTGTTGCTGCCCATGCACAAGAAAAGAATGCATAGACTAAAGGACAACAAAGAGATGTTTCATCCCCATTTAGCATCATTGATCAAATGAAGAAGACAAATGTGAATATATCAATGTGGGAATCTTTATCCATCCTAGGCCAAAGAGATCTTCTACAAGCTGCCATGAAGAATTGGTCAACTTCGAACCAACAGGTCCATATGCAAGAGAATGTCCTCACAAATGCTGCTCATCCTGAAGGGAATCATGGAGGACAACAAGGTAAATTTTTGAAGCCCCCTCCATTCTATGTTTCATTAATCATTGAGGATAAACTAGTACACAATTGCATGATTGATTCTGGGGCAAGTAGTTCTGTCATGCCCAAGCAAATAGCTGATCAGCTGGGTCTCCAATATGAAGTAATATCAAAGGGGGTAGTGCAATTGGATGGGACAGCAGTGACAATGGTGGGAGTGATTAAAAGTTTGAATCTTACCTTGCATGCATGCCCCAATGTTACCGTTTTTCAAGATGTGTCAATGATAGATTTGCCACCACTATTTGCCCTATGCTTATCAAGGGATTTCACAGCTAGAATTGGAGGCTACTTATCTGCTGATTGGTCACACATGTTGTTCAGAACAAGATATGGTACTAAGGTCACAATCAGATCCGAACCAATTGCAAACTTTCATATTGAGCCTCATACTCCAAGCCAAATCAATGCCAACTATTCAACGATTTGATCAAGAAGATTATCAAAGCACAGATGAAGCTGACACCAAAGTTGGAAGCATCCCAGATTTAACTCTTGATGAATGGGCAAGCAAGGTACATGCTTTTGATCCCTACCAAGAAGTAGAAGAATCTGAGCTAGGAGTCTATTGCATACATGAAGAAAACCAACCTATTCCTAGCATCACCAAACAAAACCATAAGGATGACAATGAGGTATGGAAATTATTTTTCGATGGATCAAGGAGTAGGCAAGGTGCAGGAGGAGGAGCTATGCTTGTTTCACCTCAAGGCATCAAATATTATTCAGCTTTTCATTTCCAGTTTTCTTGTTCAAACAACACAGCTGAATATGAGGCCTTGATTCATGGACTTCATCAGCTAGGAAAAAGGGCATAAAGAACTCAGCAGTGTTCGGGATAGCGAGCTGATCGTCAATCAAGTCAGGGACAACATGCTACAAAGAATGAACTACTAAAGAACTACAAGAATAGGGGTATGGGACCTCATTGAGGATTTCAAGCTTTCAACATCGTGTCCATACCTAGAAGAAAAAATGAAGCCGCTGGATAGGCTCGCAGCTGTTGGAGCAATGTTTGATGTGGTCGATACAACATCAAAAGGGAAAAACACAACCACATATCCATGTGATTGTGAGGCCAAAGAGCCCCGATAATAACACAAGTCGGTAGTGTGTTTGAGAACGATCAATGATCGTCAATTTCTTACAAGAAGAGGCTGAATTCTCACTAGGAATCAAGATGATTAGAGCAAAGCAAGAT
The DNA here is from genome assembly GCA_018340775.1 of Taxus wallichiana var. yunnanensis. Lineage (NCBI taxonomy): Eukaryota > Viridiplantae > Streptophyta > Pinopsida > Cupressales > Taxaceae > Taxus > Taxus wallichiana. Next base: position 952,011,643 of record CM031240.1, on the reverse strand, counting down.
GGGGATCAAGTAGTGCAAATGTGACAAAACAAGCTTCCCAAGGGTTTAGTAACATCGAGTCTATCTTCAACCCTAACGACTAGCCCCGTAAGGAAAAGGCTAACATACAAAGTCAAGAGAGAAGATTCAGAGCCAATTCCTATTGGGGAAGGCAAAACACTTCAAATTGGCAAAGTGGCCACCGAAAGCAGAGAAATCAGATTTCATACAACTTTGCCAAGAATTTCCAGATGCCTTCACTGGAGCTATGAAGACTTGAGAGGTTTCAATCCAAAGTCGGCACAACATACCATAGAATTGGATCCAGATGCTAAACCCATCAAAGTGTAAGTAAGAGACCACCAACCCTCACATCGAGCCTCTAATGAAGAAAGAGCTAAACAAGCTAATAGAGGCAAGCATTATATTCCCGATCAAGCACTCAAGTCGGTTGCAAACTTGGTTCCGGCCAGAAGAAGAGCGAGAAATCAGGTGTGTGTGACTTCCGAGACCTCAACAGGGCATCTCTTAAAGACCATTACCCACTTCCTTCAATGGAACAAATATTGCAAGTGGTATCCGGTTCGAGAGATTCTCTCTTAGATGGCTACTCAGTATAATCAGTAATGGTGAAGGAAGATGACCAGCCAAGATGGCTTTCACCACCAAATGGGGCACATATGCCTACAAGAAGATGCCATTTGGCCTATCAAATGCCGGAGCCACTTTCCAAAGGGCAATGGATATGGCATTCAAGGGGTCGATCAATAAAATAGTTCTGATATATCTTGATGACATCACCGTATTCTCCAAAATGCAAAGTGATCACCTCTTTCATCCGAGGCAGTATTTCGTAGGTAGAAGATTTGGGGTATCATCAATCCCAAAAATGCATATTCTTGGCTCACGAAGGAAAACTTCTAGGCCATATTGTTTCAAAGGAGGGATTGATGATCGACCCAAAAAGAGTCAAGCAATTCGAGCATCGCATTATCAAGCAAGTCATAAGAAGGCTCTTCAAAGCTTCTTAGAAGGATCAATTTTGTCCGCAGGTTTGTTCCAAACTTTGCAGCTCTCAGAAAGCCAATAACACCGATGTTGAAGAAGAGCATGGCATTTAAGTGGACATCTCAAGGCAAGGCAAGTTTTGAGGCAATAAAAGAGGCTATATCTCAAGCTCCAACTCTCAAATCCAGACTTCCAAGGATTTCATGTTATATGCCTTTGGTGGTGGAGACACAATTTCTGCAATCCCGCACAACAAAACAAAGAAGGATTAGAACAACCAGCTTGCTTTCTTCACCAAGGCTTGAGGAATACGAAACTAGGTACTCTTTCATCAAAAAGCATGTCCTCAGCAAAGATCAGAGTTTAAAGAAATTCAAGCACCTAGTCTCAAACAACAAGATCCAATTATTGGTCTCTCATGCGGAGTCAAGGACTTCCTTCTAAACAAGGATCTCGAATGAGAAACGCAGCAGATGGATAACTCGTGTCATGGAATATGACATCGAGATCAAGGTCACCAAACTAGTACGTGGGAAGGGACTATGTGAACAACTAGCCTTGAGTCAACAAGTTGAAGCAGGTGATGAAAAAGAGACTGTCTTGGTATTACAGGGTGGTCAAGAACAGGAAAATGATGATGTGCCTACTCCTTGTTGACTCGTAGTATGATAAACTTCTACAAACATGTGCCTATGCCCTCCAGAAATGAGCAAAGCAAAGAGGAGATACTTCAGATTACAAGCCATTCAATATGTGCTTGTTGATGGTGTTTTGTTTAAAAAGGACATCAATGGAGTTTTATTGAGGTGCATTGGGACGGGTCAAATTGAGAGGGTGTTACAAGATTTTCATGATGGAGATTCCGAGGACATTTCACCCCACGAGTAATAGCTCTCAAGATAATGAAGGCAGGATATTATTGGCCGACAAAGTTGTTCAAAGGATCTATATACATGGATAAGAAAGTGCAAGAAATGTGCACTCTTCACAGAAAAGAAAGACTAAAAGACTTCCATTGCACCCAATTTTGGTTGACCAACCATTTATGCAATGGGGATTGACTTCATCAGGGTCATAAATCCTAACTCAAGCCAAGGCCACAAGTGGATTCTCACGGCAACGGACTATTTCACCAAGTGGACCAAGCAAAGAGCGCTCAAAGAAGCAAATGAGTCTAACATACTAGACTTTTATGAAGGAATAGTGACTGTGTTCGTGTGCCACCACTATCATATCGCATAAAATGCATTAGCATTCATAGGTTCCAAGATTACAGAATGGGCTGTCAAGAATGGAATCTATTTGAGCACCTCTTCAAATTATTACCCGCAGGGTAATGGACAGGCAGAGTCCACGAACAAGAATTTGCTAAGGATCATCAGAAGGACTCTGGATGAAAACCAAAGGACATGGCATACCAAGCTAAATCAGCATTATGGGCTGACAGAATAACGCCAAAGAGGTCTACTGGTAATTCTCCCTACAAGTTGGTCTATGGGAAAGAGGCAGTATTGCCTATATCATTAGAATTGCCAACATTGGAGCTCATGAAGCAGTTGGAGTTGTCTGAGTTCAAACCAATGGAGGCCAGTATGCAGAGTTGATGGAATTGGAGGAAATCGTAGAGAACATGCAGTTCTGATGATTGAGAAGGATCAGGCCTTAGTAAAAAGATGGTTTGATAAGAAGGCAAGAGCAAGGACCTTCCAGGAAGGGGACCTAGTCCTGAAATGGGATGCAGATCGGCAAAACCAGGAAAGCATTCCAAGTTTGATGCCATTTGGAGTGGCCCCTATATGGTCACTGGAATGCAAAAGTAGTAATGCCTTCCAATTGTCTACATTGGATGGAGAAGAACTCCCGATTCCGGTTAACGGAATCTATCTTAAACATTGCTACTAAAAGGAAAAGGTTTACCCTTGTAAATATTAGCCTAGATTTAAAATTCCTCTAAGTGCGTATGCACATCGTCTTGTTGTAGTTAGGTTTCAATTTCCCTAAGTGCTCCGGCACAAGTTTTGTTGCTCTCAGGTTAATTTCTATAGTTCAACATGCTCTCAAGAAGGAGTTGCATGATATCTGTGCCTCGGATCGAGATCAAGTTGGTTTCAGGTTATTACTTATGACTCCATGCCCAATGGATTGCTAAAAGGCCACTGATCTTCTACCTAGCAGGCAGGTGATCCCGTTGAGTCACCAAATTGTTGTAAATATCTCCCCCCTGGGTAGATATAGACAAACAGAAGAATATGGAAATCAAAGAAACTCAAAGAGCCCGATTTTTCATCACCAACACCAACAAAGTGAGGCAACGATAAAAGGTGTGTGAAACAATGAAAATGATGCACACGCAGTAAGAGGCACACATGAAAAAATGAAATGGATGCACCCTGGCGCAGGTAAGTGGCACACATAAAGAGATGTCGACATGGAAATGGATGCGCCTGCGCACAGTAAGAGGCGCATGAAAATGGGTGTGTCGACATGAAATGGATGCACCCATGGCGCAGGTAAGAGGCGCATGACAAAAGGTGTCGACATGAAAATGGATGCGCCCATGGCGCAGGTAAGAGGCGCACGACAAAAGGTGTCGACATGAAAATGGATGCGCCCATGGCGCAGTAAGAGGCACACATAGGGTGTCGACATGAAATGGATGCGCCTGGCAGGTAAGAGGCGCACGACGATAAGGTGTCACAAAAATGGCCTGCGCCAAATGCAGTAAGAAGAGGTGGGGCATGAAAAGGAAGGTGTCGACATGAAAATGGATGCGCCTGGCAGTAGTAAGAGGCGACATGATAAAAGTGGAATGTCGACATGGAAATGGATGCGCACTTGTAGATAAGAATGCACGACATGGTGTCGAAAATGGAAAATATGTCACGCCTGCACACGTAAGGGCAAGGGTTGACACACAAATGGATGTCAACATGAAAAAATTCATGCCTTGGCACATGTAAGGGTATGTCGACATGAATATGGATGCGCCTATGGCGCACCTTCTTCGAGGCGCAACATTCTCGAGCGCCGACAGAAGCAGACTCCACCCGTATATTCGATGGCCATAACTTTTCACAGGAGCTCGATTCACGCAAGGTTGGACTTTTTGAAAGCTTACGAGGTCCTCTATCCAACTACACTAGATATCTTTAATTGGGTGGGAAAAGTTCTTAAAAATGCAAAATACAGTTCGCCACTTTTTTAAGTTTGCTAGGTTCTCACCTACCACCATAATGAGATAAATTAAATGCAACCTGAGGTGGTCAGGGGTAGATTTGGATTTCCTCTCTCCCTCTCTCATTCTTCCTATAAATTGTAAGGAGGGGCTTCTTTCTAAAGGTTGACATTCTTGTTTTGCCCCTCCCTTCTTTCTTTCTTCTGAATTTGTGGAAACCTCAAAGTTCAAACCTCCATTAAAAACTCGTAATGCAACTTTGCCTCTCGCATTTTTAGTGTGTCAGATCAATCTTTGAGAAAATAATGCATGTCTCATGGATGATTCTCAACCCTCTCTCGTGTTCATTTGCATCCTCTTGATCTTTCACACAAAATCAAGTTATCTGGCATGATCTTGCATTATCATGCATTTTTTTGGTTTGTGTTTATTGGCAAGAGCAAGTGTTCTTCATTCCTGCATCACCTTTGTAGTTTAGGTTTTATTTTATGCATCTTCTTACCCCGTCTCCTCGGCAAGTTAGTTTAGGTTTTGAGTAAACCTATTTCCTCTTCATCAAGCTTGGGTAACACTATCTAGGTTGATATTGTCTATCCAATTACCTTCTTTAAAGAAGATACATGGAAGACTAGATGAATTTTAGTAGCCAAAGGAAGTTCCAGCTTGCATGCTACATTTCTAATCTTCTGTAACACTTAATAAGGACCATAATACTTTGGTGAAAGCTTTTTATCCATTTTTTGTTGTTTTAAGAACGTTTTTTTATATGGTTGTAAACACACAAAAACCTAATCACCAAATTCAAAATGTCTTTCACTGCGATGTAGGTATGCTTGCTGCTTCATGCGGTTTTGTGACATGGTCGAATTCTCCCTGAGACTATAAAGCACCTCTTGTTGGTGTTGAATATGTTCTTAAAATACCTGAAACTTTGATTGGACTCTCAAAGATGAAGTGATGGATGGTGGATAGTACCCATATAATGCCAAAAAAGGAGACATTTTAGATGAAGTATGAAAGGAAGTGTTATACCACCATTCTAGCAAGTGGTAACCATTAGACCCATCTCGCTTGCTTATTTGAGGTAAAACAATGAAGATATCCCTCCAAGCACTTGTTTACCACCTTTGTTTGCCCATCAAACTGGGGATGATAAGATGAACTACAAGCTAGTTGTGTGCCCAAGCATGAGAACAAGTCAGTCCAAAAATTACTAGTAAAGATAGGGTCTCGATCACCCACTATAATCTTTGGTGTCCTATGTAGCTTTTAATTGTATCCCTAAAGGTTGTTGCTACTTGTACTCACAAAAAAAAAAAAGATGTGATAAAGCAAAAAAATGGGCATATTTTGTGATTATTTCCACGACCACCATGATTACATTTTTACTTTCTGATTTAGGAAATCCTGTGATGAAGTCCATGACACCTCTTCCCACCTATAGCTAGGAATAGATAGAGGTTGTAAATAACCCGGGACTTAATTGTTTCGCCCTTATTTTGCTGACAAACCATGAATTCTACCACAAAATTTTGGACATCTCCTTTTAGCCCTTCACAGAAAAAATCATGCTTGATTCGATGATAAGTCCTTAAGAAGCCATAATGACCCCCTACTGGAGAAGCATGGAGCTTAGATAGAACCCTATTTTTAAGGGTTGAATTCTTACATAGATATAATCTATCTTTATACCATAAAACATCTCCTTTCCATACAAATTTTTCTGACATGCTTGGATCTTGTTGGAGATTTTGAATGACATTTTGTGTACCTGGGTCATTTTTTCATTCAGACCTTACATCCTCTATCCAATCTTCCTGTGATACAAATATGGCACACAACAATGCCTGGGCAGATTGATCCTTCCGAGATAAAGCGTCAACAACTACATTCTCTTTTTCTTTCTTGTATATTATCTCAAAATCATACCCCAAATTTTTTGAGACCCATTTTTGTTGTTCTTATGATGATAAATGTTGCTCTAAGAATTATTTCAAACTATCATGATCTCTGTCTTTACTTTGAAATGTCATCCCATTAGATATGGCCTCCATTGCTTCACTACATGAAGTATTGCTAACATTTCTTTCTCATAAACTAGTTTAGATATATTCTTACCTTTGAATTGGTGGCTCTCGAAGGAAATGGGTCACCCTTCTCGCATGAGTATTTCCCCATACCATACCCTAAAGCAAAGACATTCAACAATGAAAGTTTTTGAAAAATCAGGGTGGCTAGTACTTGAGTGGTGCATATGGCCTCCTTCAACTTCTCAAAGGCCATAGTAGCTTGCTCTCTCCATTGAAAAGAGTCCTTCTTCAATAAATTTGTGAGTGGTGTTGTGATGCTGCCATAATTCCTTACAAATCTATGATAATAACTTGTAAGCCCCAAAAATCCTCAGAGATTTTTTAGGGTTTTGGGAACCTTCCATTCAAGCATGGATTTTATCTTTTAGGATCCAATTTAACACCTTCATAAGAGACAATATGACCTTATATTCAACCTCCTTGACACCAAAAGAACACTTAGAAGGCTTTGCATAAAATTTGATGTTGTTCAAGAGTTTACAACACCTTATTTACATGATGCAGTGTTCCTCCCATGTTTTACTATAGATTAATATATCATCAAATAACACTAAAACAAAATTTCAAGAAATCACTTAAATATGGAATTCATCAAGCTTTGAAATGTAAAGGGTGCATTTGTTAGTCCAAAAGGCATTACCAAGAACTCATAGTGTCCTTCATATGTCTCGAAGGTTGTTTTATGAATATTTTCATCCTTGATTCTAATATGATGATATCCAGAATGAAGAACAAGTTTTGTAAATTAAAAAAACCATGTAACTCATCTAGCAAATCATCAATTACAGGAATAGGAAACTTATCTTTAACTGTGTACTTATTGAGTTCCCTGTAATCTAGACACATGCGCCAATTGTCATCTTTTTTCCATACCATCACTACAGGAGAAGAGTAAACAATTTGACTATGATGAATAAGTCCCTCTTCTAACGTCTCTTGAACTATCTTCTCGATCTCACTCTTTTGCATATAGGGGTACCTATAAGGTTTGATGTTGGGTGGTTGACTCCCTGGTACTAGTTGGATGGCATGGTCATGGTCTCTTTTCAGAGGTAGACCATTGGGAATTTTCCAAACACCACCGAGTGCTCATCTATAACTACTGCATATCTCAGTAGGAATAAATGTATTGGAATGATGTGCTTCCAATGAAAATAGTTGTGCTACAAACCCTTCTGCACCCTTTCTAAGCAATTTTTACATCTGATGAGAACTTATCATTTGTGGGGACTTTTCTCTTAGTCCTTTTAGTTTAAAAGTCCTCCCTTCTAACTAAAATTGCATGAACAACTCTTGGAAATTCATTTCAATGGTTCCCAAGGTGGTAAGCCACTAAACTCCTAACATAATGTCTACTCCTCCCATGGTAATGGCATACATATTGCTAGTTAGCAAGTAATCTCCCATGGTGAGATTAATGTTATGGCATTTTCCTTAACAACTAATAGTTTTCCCATCAGTGATCATGACTTGACATTCTGGAGCTAGATAAACAAAGCAGTTCAAGCATACCACCGATTATGATTGATGAAATTGTGAATACTTCCCGAATCAATCGAAACACCGTACTTCTATTTTTTAAGAATCCAACTACTTTGAGTGTTTGGGGAGTGCTAATACCAAAATTACATGACATGATATTGTTGGCTTGGGATCTCCTAATTCCTCCTCTAGCTCTACCTCTTCATCTTCTTCATTTTCTTCTTCTTCAGTAGGTCCCTCAATGTAGAACAACTTCTTTTCAAAGCACACTTATGTCCCGACCCAAATTTGTTGTCACAATTAAAACATAACCCTTTGGCTCTCTTTTCTTCAATTTGTTGATGTGTCACTCACCGGCCGAGGGAATGATGGTGGAAGGTCACATGATCTCTCGATATTGCTGATAGTTTGTTTTCTAATGGAAATAAATTTTTCCTCTACCCTACGTGCCATGATCATACAAATCTGAAACCTTATGAGGATTAAACATACAAACCTCAGTCTAAATTTTTTCTTCAAGACCCCAAGAAATAAGTCATTCAAATTATCTTCAGGAATATTTTCCACCTGTAAGGAAAGTTTTTGGAATTGATGGATGTAATCTTTGACTATTCCTATTTGTCCGAGCTTTGCTAATTGGTAGAAATAATTCTTTGACACACTATAACTATAGTGCAATTACAAATATTTGGTGAATATTTTCCATGTAACATTTAGGGCACTCTTTTTCCTTTGAGCACATAACCATCAATACCAAATGAATTGGTCGTTCAAGATACAACAATTCCATGGTAACCTTTGTCCCAATGGAATCTGATGAAGATAAAAGAAATTCTCCATCTGGTTAATCCAATTAAGTGGATCCTTTCCATCAAACTTACGCATTTCAACTTTTGGAATCATGTTACGGGCATGCAAAGTGTTTGTATTTGGATTGGTCATGTTTGCAGATCCACCCTGGCTAGTTTGTCTATTACTTTGACCTAAAGATCCACCCTGGTTAATATGTGTATGATTGATTTTGGCTGATTAGGAAGGATATGATGACCCATGATATTGTAACTAAATTGGTTAATGAAATCCTCCAATCGTTGTCCAATATTGTCTACATATTCTTTGTTGGCCACTCTACCTTCGAGGTTTCACAATTCTAACTCAAGATAGCTGACCTTATGGTCAGTTGAAGTAAACCCTAACCCTGAGGACTCTATAGATACCCCTTCTAACTCTAACTCCTCAAATATTATCTCATCCTTATCGGTGTTTTACCCAGAGTGATGGGATTCTTTTTGCCTCTTGTCAAAGGCCCACCAATGATGCCCCAAAATGGTAAGATTTAAGGATCAAGGTCGAAACTTAGGTTTTAGATTTCTATAAGACTTCAAAAAATTTTATAAAACTCAAAGAATGAACTCAAACTAATTTTTAATCTTCTTTCTGTCAATGTAAATAAATTTGAAAAATTCCACAAATTGCACCCTAGGTAGCCGAATTATTAAAAAACATAAAACCGCTATAACTTTTGCAAAACAAGTCAAAAATTATTAAAATTTGGAGGGAATCTTACTTGACTTATTTCACCACACCTCAAAAACATTTGTAGGAAAATTATTTTCCTATTTTGAGATATGGATGAACCTTCACAATTAGGGTTTGACGTAGTGTTGGCCGAGTTCAAGCTCTGATACCATTTGTAATGTAATTACTTGTATAAATCTTATTATTAGCATAAATATAACACCAATGAACACAATATTTCAGATAAATGCTCTCAATGTGCATGAATAATAGCTTAGCCACTTCGAGGGGGCAACCCCAAACCGATAAAGAAGACTCAAATGCCAATGAATGATCAACTACTAACTACTAACCCCTATATACACTATTCATATGCTATGGCCAACACCAAGGCCAACCCACTAATGAAAATGTAACATATATGAAAGAGATACATAATGATAAGAAGTTATGATAACCACAAGGGTAAGTGCACCAAGTCGGGGGATAATTATGGACATCAAATCCTAAATTTTACATTAAAAATAGCAAAACATCAAATTTAGTCTTCCGGACTTGAACCATGCCGAAAAGTAAAAACTATGTCATAAAAATGGTACCATTGCAAGTAGGGGAGACTATTAGCTTTGTAGAAATACTGATTTTAAAGTGAATAGAAGAGGATAAATACCATTTTATAATTTTTTTACTAATAGTAGGTCTTTAAGACACTTTTTCCAAAGAATGTTTATGTCTACGTTTAAGACTGTAAAATTTGTTTCACTTATCAGAATGTGATAAAAATTATACCATCCAAACTGTGGTGAAATTATATACATGTTAAAAAAAAATTTATTTGATTTCAATATTTTTGATGAAGTTATGGCGGGCAAACGGAAAGTTCTCTATTTTATTTATGTTTTCATACCACTTTCACGGAAAAAATCATAAAAATAAAATCCATCCCAAGAGAGATAGTGGCATATAACTTCTCACTAAAGGAAAATATATATATCAATTTTTGGTCATCCAAATCAGGGCAAATGGACTATAATCTTATCGAGCGTTTTAAAAAAAAAAAAAATAACCAATTCATTGAATTTTGAGTGTTTAATATAGCTAATCTTGTCCATTTTTACAAAAATAGTATTTTAGAAACTAGATTCCAGATTCTATGATTCATATTAGTATAATTTTGTCTAATTTTGAGTGTATGTATTGCTAATAATCCCTACAAGTTGATATTATGTTGTTATTTGCAATATGATGTCCACGGATGACCCTATATTTGTCCATCAACTTCCCATAATGACTTACCCACAAGTTGGCTATATACATCCAATATAAAATATATGATTAAGGGCGTAGCACTAAGGCCAAGGGATGTGTCATGTTTGATAAAATATTCTAACGCTTTGTATAAAAGGGCCACTTATCAATCGAGAGATAAGAACCTAGGAAAATTTAGGTAGGCTTACACCATGGCCTTACAAATAGAAAATAACATCAAAGCAGTTGGAAAGCCTCCTAAGAGAGAAGTCGTTAAATTGATCAATCTTGAAAAGCCTCAATCAAACAAGGATGTGGATCTGGAAGAGGTTGTAAAAATTTGGATGGATCAGTTAAAGATATATCCTATAAACTCGACTGTAGCAAAAAAGGGATAGTACAAAGTTCCTAGGGTCAGAACAAGCCACAAGGTCGAGAGAGATTTGGAAATCATCCTAGAGGTGATCACAGATCAGATGACAGAGGAAAAGGGACCATGGGGTCGGGAAATAGATAGCCTCAACTTGGGAAAATACATTGGTTCCCGATCCTTTGACTTCCAGTGGTTACTACTATGGAGGAGTCCAATGTTATCGAGTGGTGTGAGAGGTTTTTATTGCCACACTCCCCATGTGATGTAGATCAAGAAGTTGAGGAAGAAGATGATTATGAGACATATGATGATCTCGTACATGATGAAATTCCTTGAAAACTCATGACAGGGGGCAATCTCAACTCAATTGATAAGTGTCGAACTATTGAAAATTCTCGATTTTTTCACCTGGTAATACCTCTTCCTCCTATTAATACTTTTGAAATTGATATGGTAAAATCATTTGATCTGCCTAATCATGATTTTGAATACTTAAGGGCTTTGATGATTAAAAATTATGATGGAGGGATCCCTTCCGAAGAGGACAGGAAACTATTGATGAATGCAATAGTTGCTCAAGAGAAAGAATATAACACCAGAAGTAAGGTTGTCAAAGGGGGAGGGCCAAAAACTAATCTAAAAGTTCTTGTTCTTCCCAAAGATCCCGAAGGAAACCCCAAATAAAGATACATTTGGAAAAGGCCTAGTTTCCCCAAATAAAACATGTAGTCCTACCCATGCCCAGATTGTGAAGACTCCCATATTATCAGATGAAGTTGTGAATCTCCCTTCTAACACTTCCCTACCCAAATATGTTCCTTGTGACATAGCCCAAATCTTGAGTCAGATCAAGGTCATTGTTCCCATTGTTGAATTACTCAGGATCCCTAAGCATAGGAAAAGGGCATTCAAATATTTGGGATTTAGAGAATGACAGATTACTCAGGGAAAAAGAGGTTCCTCCTATTATTGCATGATTCAGAAATACCATAGGTATTAGAGAACCCAGAATCACCTGAGGTGTATTTAGGAACTTCTTTGGTTGAATCTTAGCTTAATTTGGATCCATTTTTTTACCACTTTTATTATTAAATATAGGCTCGTACATAACTGCATGTTTGATTCAGGAGCCTCATGTAATGTAATGCCTCTTGAGGTAATGAATGAGTTAAATATCAAGGTAAGAACAACTTTTGGGAAATGAACTTGCTATGGATTCAAGAGAAGTTCCATTAGTTGGGTATGTCAAGGGATTAGTAGTGTAGTTGGAAGCTTTTCAAGGAAAATGCTTAACCATGAATGTGGTTATTGTGGATTGTCCTGCCAAATGGGGGATGTTATTATCCATAAAGTGGATAGCTAGTGTGGGTGGAAGCGTACAAATCAACATGTCATATGTAACCATACCTATTGAACCCTTGTGAAGTTGTACATTGAGAATAAAATGTTATATCTCATTGAGGACCCTAACAATGCTTCTTATGAAGTATTGTATACTGATATCGATGATGTCGACAACTTGGTGGGTTATGCTAATTTTAAGGACCATAAAATTGATGAGTGCAACTATCCCGAGTAGATTAGCTCTCCTTAGAATCTGATGTATGCGCAGACGTTGATGTCGATAACTTGGTGGGTTTGTTCTAGATCTGGTAAAAGCACAAAAGATAAACCTCAGAAAATATGGCTAGGTAACAACTTGGATAGAGAAGGACAACAAGCATATGTCCAGTTGTTAAAAAGGTATCAAGAATTCTTGGCTTGGTCATACTCAGAATGGTAGGCACTTGAAACATTTCCTTGACTGATTTCTCAGAATCAAGGCACACATCATTGTACAGTGTATAGTCTTTTGTTTTTATTTTTTCTCATTTTTCTATTCCATTTGTCATGGTCCATGGTGACTGCTTTTTTTTGGTTTCTAAGCATGCGTTCTTGGGAGGTTGTTTATTATTTTTTTGCTTTACAAGCTTGTTCTTGACTACATTTCCCAATGGATTTTTGCACATGGTTTGTTTTTCTTACGACACTCGCAGGGAGTGCCCATTCCCGAGTCGGAGCTGATGTTGGTGCTCAATTTAATCTTTACCTATTTGTTCAAAATTTCTCAGTCCGCATGGTTTGAAGTATTCTCTGCCTATGAGTTTTCTAATATTTTTAAAGGCTCTCAAATATCTGGTATAATCGAATTTTCCTTAACTTCTCACAAAAAAATGTTTCAAATGATGAATCCTACATGAACCACCCTTATTTGTACTATGTATCCAGAAACAAACAAATTCCATTTCCAAAGTGTGTAGTGACAATCAAGATTCAATTATTGTCTTTAATAACCCAAACCTTTCCCAAGAAACATCTCCACTATCTAGTGTCAAAACTCATGAGAGTTAGATTGTGATGTATTCATCATATTACCTCAAAGTTCTCACAAAAATTGTTCTAAGAAGGGTCTCTTAATGTCCTTAACCAACATGGGTTTCGAGAATGGGTCCTCTCACCCCGGTTGAAGGCACAACATAAAGTAGTAAGGGTAGATCAAACCCTCATTGAGGTGTTATCCATTTCTCCAATGCCTGAGTGACAAAGAGTCAGCTGAATCCCATCCCCGGCTACAAAATGACTCATATCATGGTTCGTCTATCTCTAAGCATCCCGACAGCTTTCGTGATGTTGTCCATCCCTAGTGGGAGAATCAATTTGGATACCAACTATGTGATCAAGTTATATGTTGTACTAGGTTAACTTTTTGTATTTCAAATTTTTCCCAAGGTTCCAAGAATTAAACCCACATCTCTCGATACCAGTGTGTAATACCCACAATTTTTCACAACACAAAAACCAAGATAAAACCCATTAATTAATTAGGAAAAATAAAGAGTAACTGTTTTTGTTTAAAAACGTTGCAAAATTATAACCAATAACTAGATTAAATATTTTCTCGTTTAATAAGTTTCACATATCTACAAATTTATTGTAAGTAAATTAATACTTAAATATTATTAATTCCTTCTAAATCATTTCAAGTTTATAGGGTTCCAATTAATCCCCATTAATTAACTCTTATAAATAATTATTGAATATACATGTTTTCACAATATTATTTAATTCTTCCTTATAGTGCTAATTTCATTTACAAAATCATTTATCTATAATAATCGATGTCAAAAATATTTCTAAGTTCATTATACCCTTAAGTGGCCCCAATCATTTATTACCCATAACATTTTATTAAATAGTATTCCCACGAAAATCCACATCACTTAAGTGATGTAGGGTTTATTCCCAACCCTTAGATTACTTCTATCTTGACCATCAGTATCTTAGGTTAGACTAAAATCCTATAAATCCTTATGAGTTCTATTTTATTCTTACACTTACCCTATTTTCTCATTTTCACTTTCTAGGTTTGGGAGATAGAGTAGATGGAGGCCATGCAAGGTTTTGCTTTCAAGATCATGGATGGATACACACATTTTTACTTGCTTATTTTTATGTGCATCCCTCTCCTAGGGTTTTCTAAGGTTATTGTTTTGTATCTATGTATTTGTTTTTGGATTTACCCTATTTGGGTAAAGACATTATTTTCCCTATTTTATTTCTTGTTAGAAATGATATATACTTAATGGTGTAGGATTTGAGTATATATATATGACTTGGTTGATCCCAAAACAATACGTAGGAGGGTTATATCAGTCATGTGATTTAATAAAACACAATGCACAAGGTTTATATGTTATGTGGTCATTGTGATTATAGTGGTGGGTTTAATAAGGTGTGGGTGGGGTATGTTTCCCACACTCCTATCTATATTATATATGGATTAGGGTGGGGGCTCCGCCCCACCCCATTTGTTTTATATATAAATCCCACTAACAACTAAGACAACCCTATAAAATTCTCAATCTTCTATATATTTTTTTCTTTTTATTTATATAAAGCCGCAACTTTATATCCTTATGAGTTCTCTTTTATTCTTTCTCTAACCCTATTTTCTCATTTTCACTTTGTAGGTTTGGGAGATAGAGTAGAATGAAGACCATGCAAGATCGCTCAAGGTCATGGATGGATACAAACATTTTTACTTGCTTATTTTCATTTACATCCCTTTCCTAGGGTTTACTAAGGTTATTGTTTTCTATTTATGTATTTTTTTATTTGGATTTACCCTATCCTGTAAGGACATTATTTTCCCTCTTTTATTTCTTTTGTTGGAAACGATATATATTTAATGTCAGGACTTGAGTATAAATATATACAGATGTGTGTGTGTGTGTGTGTGTGTGTGTGTGTGTTTACGTATATATTTATATATGTATATCTATATATATATAAAGATATAAATATATATATACATATACATATATATATATATATATATATGTGTGTGTGTGTGTGTGTGTGTGTGTGTGTGTGTGTGTGTGTGTGTGTGTATGTGTATATATAAATATGTATATATATAAATATGTATATATATGCCTATGTTGATCCCAAAACAATACACAGGAGAGGTTATATTAGCCACAAACGAATAGAGAACAATGCACAAAGCTTATATGTTATGTGGTCACTATGATTATAGTGGTGGGTTTAATAAGGTGTGGGTGGGGTATGGTGCCCCAACTCCTATCTATATTATATATGGATTAGGGTAGGGCTCCATCCCCACCCCATTTGTTTTATATATAAATCCCACTAACAACTAAGACAACCCTATAAAATTTCTCAATGTTTTATATATATTTTTCTTTTATTTATATAAAGCCTCAACTTTATTACTATGTGGCCAAATCCCATTTTATGTTATAATATGTATTATTTAAAATTATATATAAATATATATATATTACATTTTATCATTTTAATATTTATTTAATAATATGTTTATTCAATAATATTTATATATATTTATTAGTAAATATATGTATATAAAGTGATTATTTTAGTAGACGTTTGATTTAATGATTTGCACAATTAGATGAGTTCATATAGGAATGTGTAAATGTAATTTGTACAATTTTTAATTCTTTACACATGTGAAATCAGGAGATTACCAACTCTTTTATCTAAACTAATTGCAAATAAATACAATCATCATATCTCTTGGTTTATAAATATTATTTACATACCTATATTGTCTACTTGCAAATATGAGAGAAATGCAACAACCATAATAATACACTTGAATAAAAACTTATTTTTTTCATTTAGAACAAGTTTTTTAATAATGCAAAAAGGATCAACATTCCATTCCATTCAAGAAAACCATTTCTTTCATAATACATTTATAATACAACTACTAAGTACAAGTTTAGATTTGAGAGACCTTTACTTTCATTACAAGCCATTTCAAGGTCCTTACTTCATGTAAATAATACAAGTCTTGATAACTTAATTTTACAAGAACTAACCCATTAAAATCAAAGATTACATGAAATACATTTGTGATAAAATACACAAGTTGAAAGAGATATAATAAAAACAAGATGCAGCTTCACATGCATCATTTCTAACATGAGTGCTTCTTGAATAAACAACATAAAATCATTGAATAAATACATTTACAAGAAGAGGAATATTTTGATATTCAAGTTATGAGAAACCCTCCACATAACTTTCGACAACATGTCAAAAAATTTACAAAGGTAGGATCCCTTTTGCCCTCTTCAAAATGCAAATATGTCCCAAAACTTCACTTGAGCTACACCATTTTCTTCAATATCCAACAAAAAAACAAAATAGCCAATTAGGCAACGCTCTCTCCCAAACCTATAATTTAATGAAGAAGAAAATTTTTCCTCCTCATTGGCCCTTGAGCCCCAATAATCAAGCAATAAGAGGTATAAGGCAACCAAGCCACCTTTTAAAAAAATTCTTCCACATTACAACACACATACCAATATTTCAAGTAATATATTCAACACCTAAATACAACAACAAAATGCATATATTTTGAAATATAGGCTTATAGATCGAGCCAAGGGAGAATAAAACAATGGGAAACATATCCTTTTAACTCCCAAATGAGATAGCAATTCCACCCAACAAGCCTCCAAAATGCACAACTTCTCAAAACATCCATTTTCCTCCCAATGCAAATACACAAAGTGTAGAAAGTTTACCCTTTTCTCTACCCAATGGTGGAACTCCCACTCATACTCCCCTCCACTATGCCACACAAAATCCTTTTCCTCCCAAAATGGTCCCATCTTACATCTCCTACACCTTTTCTAAAGGAAAAAATCTACACAACCCAACACTAATCACAACCATATAATGATTTTATTTACACACACATATAAACAAGTAATTGAAAAGAAAATACAAAGCCCTACCTTTCCATCACAAGCTTCCAAAATCTTTAAAAAAAAATTCACTCTTCCAAAACCAATCATTTCTTCCCAAAGCAATCTCTAAGAAGTTCCGAGTAAAAACTCCAAGAAATTTCCAAAAGGAACAAGTGTGTAAATCCAAATGAGTAACCCCTAAGTGCCAACACATCAAATAAACATGAATAAATAGAAAAAGGAGAAGAGGAGGGTGAGGTGGCTCCATGTAGGATGCCACATCACTTCTCCTCAACTCCACATCACATGGTCAAACCCCAAACCCAAAGCTCAATAAATTGGTGGGTGAGAAATGACAAGTTCTCCTTACACACACAAACTAAAAGTCATACTCCAAAGGACAAAATTAAAAAATTTTGTAAGAGAGAGAAATTAATTGCCTCTTTTCTCCCCAAAACACATAATGAAGCCTAAAATAAGCCCCTCCCATCATAGGTAGAGTTGGTGGGTGGCTTTAAGAGGTGTGAGGAAATCTTAACTTGTCCCATAAGCCTCCAAAAATAGCCTTTAAGCAAAATCCGAGTTTTACATGCAAGGTTAAGTACGCAACACTTAAACAAATAAATATCCCTTTCAAATATATAATAAAATCAGAGACAACCTACCATAATGTAATACCCCTTTGCTCACATCCAAGTTACCATAATTAATAAGATTAATTAGCTTAAATAAGGGTACAATATTAACTAATAAAATTAAGTGAATCACATTACTATAATAAATCACATACTCACAAAGATAATTAAAATAAAAAGGAAAATAACACATTTACCCAAGGTCACATTTGACCTCCTAAAAAAAAAGCAAGAACAAAAAAATATAAATACACAAGTTGCCAAGGTGACTAGTTGACAATACACCAAATTCCTTCATTTTTTATCTCATATCCCTTTTCGTTTGTTGTGTTACAATTTCTTGCAAAATTGAAACAATACATCTCTAGCCTCCTAACCATATTAATGACATCAAAAAAATTAAACTTACATATACATACAAATTTGCATCATCAAATGACATTACTAAATCATCACTAGAATCCAAAAATTCACCAATCGCTTCAAATTTTCAAAAAAATCAATTCTATCATTTCATCAATTAATAATAAAATCACAAGACTAACTAGATCATTTAAAAAATCAATGTATAAAATCCAATGTGTCAGTATATATAGAAGGTAGTAACTCTAGATCATCACCACTACTGAAATATCAATCCATGCATATAATTCAAATTATGAGTCACCACATATCCAAAATAAAAATATCTATAATGTCTAACAAAATAATAATCAAATATAATAATGTCCATCTATCAATGTCTATTGATCAAATATGATAGCAAGTCTATGGTTCAAATCCAAAGTATGCAAAAATCATAGTAAAATCAATGTCGAAGAGGAGTGGGCACTTACAACATCTCTCAACATCAAGGAGAAGTCAATTCGAAAATGGATGGAAGGTTGGAGGGGAGTTGTGCCAGAGTTGGAGGATGTATTGTGAATGCCAAACCATTCCTCCTCCCAGCTAACCCTATAGACATGCACAAATAATTAATTTTTTTTTGACTGAGGAGGTCATATTAACGATGAAGGAGATTTCATTGAAGCACCATTTGATTTCCATTTCCCTACAACCGTATTAGGCAGATCTAACCGTGCAGGTCTAGCTCTTCACACTTGGTAACTTCATCCCAAAAAAGAGAGCAATGAAAATTTTCACTTCAAAGGAAGAATTCAAATATAAATAGTTGTGCAATGGCAGAGGAGAAAATAGTGTTCTAACCCTAAAGCACACTCAATGCATTCAAGATAAAAAATATATCCTCAGCCACGCAATAAGGAAAATAATGACAAGGATTAAGCTCGGTCGAAGCCTTTAGATCCTAAAATTACATCGTCTCGGTAGCCATTAGTTGTAGTATGGAGGTCTTTGTAGCGAAATTTGCAAGGCCAGTACTCTATTTCCCATTCTCTATAGCTTCTCTGTGTTTGTTTCTCTTCAACCACACAACAACAGATGTGGAAACCGTCAGCTGAAAGAGGATGTCGACGACGAAGCTAAGGTAACACTGGATTTAAGACGTGAGTTATAACTCATCATAGATGGATCGAAGGTGAGATGTGTTCAAGACGTGCCAATCTATTTGTGCTGAAGTTCCGCATGAAGATGTTATTCCACTCAAAAATGACTCCCGTTAAATAGTTATTAACTCTTTCCTTATTACATTTGAAATCTACCATTAACTCTTTTGTTATTATATTTGGAATCAACCACAGCACTTGATAATTTTGGCCACGTGGACCACTGTAAATCATTCTTACATCAACGTCGTTTAATCAACATTTTCTGTCGTCCGATGACTTGCACCTTGTCAGATTCTCGAGGCTTCAGTCTAACTTAGACATGCCTTGAATACAATTTATTTATTGCTTAATAACCACGAGTCATCATTAATGAACATAGTTTCTTATTCTCATTTTAAGAATAAATTGTTGACTAGATATTTATTCTGGTACATGATTCCTAACTTATCCCATAAAATCCTTTTTATTTGTGTCGAAATACATTTGGTAATACTAAAAATGATATACTATAGTTAATATATATTATAGATTTCATATCTATCTTTGGCTACTTTTTTATTTTTATCCCATGAATCATATTCTATAATTATGGATTTATATTCCTCATTGTTCACTTCTCCATCATCTTATTTGTTTTCGATCCCTAACACTAATCCTAAACCATCCCGTAGTGATGATGGACAAATCAATAGTCTAGTATTGCATCTTAACCCTTAAGGGGTGAATTTTCCTATGTGAAGGATAGTCTTTTAGATTTTTTTACTCTAGGGATGATGTCTTTGTAGATGTTCCTTAAAAGGGAAGATGTTATCCCTGCTCCGGTGTGGGAACCTAGGATTTTCTCCAGGCTATAAGCTCTCATAGTAGTAGTAGCATGTTGGGTTTCGATACACAAAGAGGATTATTTTTAGGAATGAATTTGAGGCCTATATTACTATTTTTTGGGGTGGGGATAGGTCTACGCCGTGATTCCCTACTTTTTTGGTATCTAACAAGGAGGTTAGGTATTGAAAAGAAGAACGAAGATGGAATTTAAGCATTGGTGCCACCTTGTGGGGGTACAAAAATCCTATATGTTATTAAGGGATCTAAGATGAATAGCCATGTAGTCCAACCTATGAATCATGCAAAAACATGTCATTTAATGATCTTAAGGGGGAAGGTGATCATGTGAAAGACCTTTAAGAAAACTCAAGGCTTGATATGTCAATTTAATAGTTTTTTTCCTTATCTCCCACTTCTCTATTAATGGATCTCCTCAAACTAGTTCCTTCTACCGGATGGTAAACTTGAAATTTATTCCCATGCTAAAATTATATTTATTATATTCTTTGATAAAATATAAGACAAATATAGTGTTGTATCTAAGCCATGTGAGCTCTCAACCCATTATTTTCTTATGATACCTTAGTTTCTTTTCTCGCATCCTAACCATCAAAACCTTTTCTACAAGTCAAATCTCGGTGAAACGTCCTCACATCTTGCTACAATTTGGGTGAGGTATCCCTAATTTATAATGGAAATAATTTATGTAGAAGTGTTTCCATTGACCCTAAAACTAAAATATACACCCAAAATACCTCTTCCCACATTTTGGTGGATTTGGATATCTCAATTGATCTACTAAAGAATAATTGAATCAAGGGTTTAGGATAAAATCTAAACTCAATCAATATATTATGAAGTGTCGTGTTTTTACCGTAGGAAATTCCTTACCATGGTACATTTAGCTTCTACGTTCCGAGTATAAAGCATAATGAGATTCGAAAAAATCATAATGGTACTTACTCCCTTCACATCCATTTGCTTATGAAAGAAAATATAGGCTTCTCTTTAGGATTTAGCTCGTAGATTAAATATTTTGAGGTAGTTTTGTAAAACAGATCGAATTCGGGATCGGAGATGGTTCTCACTACTCATTTTCTTGAAAAGGAATTAGTTTTTAAAGGGTTACCTTGAAATATGATGGAGAATAATAGTCAAATGCTTGAGCGATTGGAGAGGGAAATTTTGAGGATCTAAAAAGAAAATGAATTGTTGTGAAGGAAATAGAAGCTAATGAAGCTATACCCTTGGTAAAGAAATGGTATTCTTCAGAGGTATATGAAAACTATTATTCCCATCTCACCAAAGGTGGAGAAAGATTAGAATATGGTGGGAAAGAAGTTGAAATTGTAGAAAAGAAGTTTAATTTTTGAGAACAATTCACTACTCTTTAAGACAATAGAGTGCTTTTGATATAATGAATAATTTGATAGAATTTGTATGGGGAAAGACCTAGGTATCCTAGGTTGATGATTAGTTTAAAATTGACACTATAGTGTATTATTTGGGAATAATAACTAATTCATTTCCTTTTAGGGTTAGTGGATCAGTCTTGTTTCACTATTTTGTAACAATCATATCTCAATGTTTCATCTTTTGTGAGTTTATATAAGGTTTGGGAGACCTTTCAAAACATCATTATTATCTAATTAATAAAAAAATGACGGATTAATATCTATTTTTCATGATATTCTCCATTTTGATTTTCCTTTTAACTCAAATTTGTGACAATTTAACTTGTTGATCTATACTACTCTATTTTACAAATATTATACACATAAGAATTTTTTAAAAACCTCTAATTAAAAAAATATATATTCATTACAGTGATCACCAATCCTCTACAAGTACCAAATTATGATCTTATTATATATGTTGGAATTCATGTGTATGCATAACAAGTAAACAAAGATATGTGATAATGTATTTTTTTAATGTAATTAAAATAATATATAGAAATGACAAATAATTTATGGACACGTGATATTAGCTCATAAAAACTTATCGTAGTTAGATTTTTATATTTCAACATATAAAAACAAATTTCAATCCTAATAAATAACCTTTAAATAATGATAATAATATTCAAAGAGTTCATAAACTATTAGAGGAAAACTGCAATATAATATACATAATAGTTCTTATTCATTGAAATATTTTCCCATTTAAACTCACCCAAAATTTTCACGGTTCACCCTTATGTAATTTACTATCTATTTAGGGTCTAAGCATGGAGAATGGTGGAATAGAAGTGGAGAAGGGTGGAGCGGTTGTGTATAACAAGAGAGGAATAAAGAAGGAACAACAATGGAGTTGTGCATGCTTTTCTTGGTTGGCTAGAATCTTCGGAGCCGCCCATGGGAACCACTAAAAACTGGTATCCTTATGGAAAGAAGAGGGCCCACAGATGAAGATTCCTAAAGATTTCATTGAAAGGGCCAAGAATCAATTTCAATACATTGTTGTTGTCTCTTTCACTTTCACTAGCCGAGGCCAAATATTGATTTAAATCGAGGGGATTGGTGTAGGAAAAGTGGGTCTCAGTTAGACATAAGAACCTTAACAGGGGATGAGTTTATTTTCAATTTCCGTGTTGATGGGGACTTGCAGAAAGGGTGTTACAAGGTGCGTCATGGTTGTATGGAAAACTAGACCTCACCATTATACGATGGCAACGTGGAGTGTTTCAAGGAAGGAAATTTCAGGCTATTCTAGTTTGGATTTGGCTTCTAGATTTCCCTTTGGAATTTTGGGAACTTGAAGTGTTCCTAGGAATCAAAAAGAAATAGGTGTGTTGATTTCCATTGACCAAGCCACTAAAGCACACACTCGGCTGATTTTTTCCTACATATGCATCAATGTCCCTATAGGTGTTGTTGTGCGAAAAGAGTTGTATTAGAATCCTACCTAGCAAAATAGGAACATATTATAGATATCGAACCCTCCTTGATCATTTACGTAAGGTGCATGCTGAAAGGTTTCAAAGCAAAGAGATACAGATGTGATGCTTCGCAAGCTCGATGGAGGAAGGGGTGGATGTGAGGATTCCCATCTCTCAATTAGTGGACATGTTTAATGGGGATTCAAAGGTTTATAGGTATGACATGGTGGAGGACGTTAAACCTATGGTTGATTCATCAGAAGTATCTACTTTGGTTGATATGGGTAATTTCTTTTTTCAGGGTGACATGTCACTTTCTCGATGGATCGCGACCTAATTCCTTTCCTCCTTCTAGTGGCATTGCAACTTGTGGTGCTTCGAAGTGAGAGTGATGGTCTGAATAACCATAGAGAGGGTATCACATCAGATGGTGTCAATGAGTGGGGTTTTCAAATTTTGAATCAAAACATTAATGGTTTGGTTGCTAGTCCCGTGTCTAATGAAAAAGTGGTGGACATTATGGTTGGTTTCATGCTTGTTACTGTGGGAATGTGGGTCCTCGGGAATGGGTTATGCTATATAAAATTTAAACCAAAAGGATGATGACTTGGATGATCTTGTGGTAGGTGGGCAACAAATTTCATTAACGGACTCGCATTGTGGGATTATGGTAGACCTTGGGTTAAGTTCGAGATAGTGATTCCTTGGGTTTCATGGGTGATTGATTTAGGTGGATGGTGGTCCAATCCAAACCATTCTTTACATGGCGTTATGATCAAGTAGCTTAAAAATAGTCTCGAGTCTTTACAGGTCACATGGATTTTACTTATTTTGTATTGGTTTGTTGGGACTGTTGGTGCTCAAAATGATCTCGCCCTAATTTGCCTTTAAAACTTACTGATTTATGGCCTCTATAATTTTCTCCTTCACCGTGTTGTTCTGATTAGTCTTTGTGGCCATTTTTAATTGTTTCCTAGGTTGTAAATCCCTTAAGGGTCTATATTTTTAGTCTCACGTTCTCTATTCATCAAAACCCAAGTCTCCCCATGTTTTCCATTATCCACGGTCGTGATTTGTCTCCCTTACCATTTCTACCCTAAGTACTTGAAGAAAATGAATGGATGTATCCCTAAAGAACATAATTGAGCCCCGTAACATTTCTAAACTTCCCTGTCCTTGAAGAAAATTTCATTCCTAGGCTTAAATGGTTGTTTTTGTGTATTTTAAGGTTTTGACGTGCATTTCTCTTGGTCAAATTTACATCCTTATAACTACAGGGAGATGTGGCACCTTTTGGTTGGACACACTCAAGCTAGGTACTTAGAAAAATTAAAGAAAAGCCTCAACTCAAAATGTGTCCATGTGGAGGCACGGTGCTCATTTGAACATCTACTTTTGGTTTTGCCTTGGAACAGTGGTGGGAGGACATGTGGAGGCTTCGCCGCTTGGCCCGAACTCGACAAATTTTCATGCAAATGGAGTAGTTTGGTGGAACAAGACATGTGGCGAGCTCACGCTCATTCGGGGTCTCCGATCCGGGCATCATCTTGAAGTTGCAACATGGAGACATGTGGTGGAACCGCGCATGTTTGGGACCAACCCTTGAGTTTCAATTTAAAGAAGTTCCAGGCTGACACGTGGAGGCCTCCGATTGCTTTGCATTTTACTTAGACTTTTCAACAACTAAAAGGAGACTACCTGGGAGTATGACGTGTGGCGCCTTCCACTGAGCTTCAAGCATTCAATCAGACTTTTACGGAACAAGACATGTGGCGAGCCTGCGCTTGTTCAAAGTATAATATTTTGGGGCTACCTCAAAGTGTGCCATGGTGACATGTGGCGTCCAAAAGTCAAAAGGCAGGGAGGTAGGACATTAGAGGCAACTTGGATTTTTTATCCCTTAAAGATTAAAATTTCAAAATGGCCCACAAGCCCGATGAGGAAAACGTCAATGTTTTTCCCTGGTCAACGATGGAGGTGTGGGCTCTTGGGGAAATTTGGAAAATTTTCCTTTGAGAAAAAAGAGTTAAAAGTAAAAAAGGAAGTGCAGCCCTACTCCAATAACATTTGGACACGTGTCGTGGCTTGTTTCTGAGGGAAGAGTTGTGGAGAAAATTTGGAAAATTGTCCCTTTTCCAAATAGAGAGTAAAATGGAAAAATTTGGCTGTGGTTCCTTTCTAATTACATTTGGACACATGTCAGGCTCATATCCCAAGGGAGGAGGTGTGGAGTAAAATGGAATTTTTTTCCATTTTTCCAAAAAATTGTAAAAGTCAAGGGAAGCCTCCGGGTCTGTTCTAAAGTTTGAATCTGCCACGTGGATGTCCCAAATTCAAAGTAAAGATCAATGGTAGTTGTGAGTCTAAATCTGATTTTCCCCCATTTCTCTTTGAAACACGTCAAGAAGTGTGAGCCTCCATGATTTCTTGGTATTTTCTACACGCCAAGTAGAGAAGGAAGTTAATGTTGATATCTAAAGTTTGGTGGGAAGATTTGGAGGATGTCTTTCACCATTAAAATGGTTTGACTTTCATACCCGATAAGATTTTCCATTTTTATTCTCCCGAGCATGCAAGGGGACACATTTAATAGATGATGGGTAGAAGTGGTTGGAAAATTGAAGAAAGAGTGATCTACCTGAGAAAGGAGTTGAATGTAGGAGGCATTCGATGAAATTTACCCCCACGAGCACCAGGGAAACTTCTTGTAGATATTATCCCGTGAATCACGAAAAATTTGTAGGCGAACATTGGTGCATTAAACATTTTTTTCCTTTGGGGAAAGGAGGATCTATTGTAAATGCTATAAATGGCACAAATTTTTCATGAAAATGGTTGGGAGTTTTTGAAAGGTCGATGCTGATTTTTCTAGCAGAAAAATATTGACAGAGCCCATCCTTTTTGAGAAGACATTTCAAAATTTTGTATATCTCTCTTTGTGCCGAATTTAATCATGTCAAGGTGGTTACAAGTGGAGAACCATTGAAAATATTTGATATTGTTCTAGAAACTTTCCCTTGCTAATAAATTAGATAAAACTTGAGTTATTCTATGTTAATCTTGAGCAAAGTGTATTTATTTCATCTCTAAATGTATGCAAGTAGTTTTTCTTGTTTTTGTTGCAATCTTGTACAAAAATCTGGTCCAATCACATAGGTCTCGAATCCTTGTGATGGTTTAGTGGCATCTAAAATTTAATTTCTTAGGAGACACTTCATCTAGGAGTGAGATAAATGATTAAAATCACTTTTCTTTCATTTTGTTGACAGAGATTTTTGTAAGCCATTGGGTGTACCTTAGGCGTGGTTTGTTTTGAATCTTGGTGCTTTATTTGGTTCACATCAATTGAGCCTTCGTGAAAAAAATCCCATAGGTTGTATGAAAAATTGCCAATCTAGGCCTCCATTGAAGCACATATTTTAGTTGAAGAAACATTTTTAACTTTTGCAAAGATTTTGTTGTCTCGAATCTTTTAATTTTACATAATATCTCATGTATCTAGTGAGTCATGTGCATCCTATCTCCTCCCACCAAAATTACATCTAACAATAACCAATCCTATCCATAGTACCTGTTTGTCATGTGTGTACACAAATGCACAATCCTCATCTCTTAAACATGCAGTAGTAGAAGGGTCTCAAATGTCTTTAGTAACCTTTTCCTTATTGTGAAAGCATCTCCATGATCTGGAATTGAAAACTCGTGAGAGTCAGATCGGGCGTGTTGATCATATTTTCCTCAAGGTCTTATCTATAAAATGTATGCAAAAGAAAGGTACTTGTATCTCCTTTTATGCAAAAAGGTTACAAAATAGGTTCTCTTACCTTGGTTGAAGGGCAACACCTAAAATAGTTAGGATCAAGTCACATCCTTTTAAGGTTCTACCCACTCCATTCAAATCCTAAGTGACAACAAGCCGTATAGATTACTTCCCACTACAAAATGCCATACATGATTATTTATCTACCGATGAGTATCCCACAATATCCATGATGCTTCTCAAGATTTGAAGGAGGTTAAATTTGGGTACCAACATCACTGTGTGCCGTTGTTGGGGATTTTTAACTGGAGTTTCATTGAGAGATCAATTTGTTGATTGACTATCACCCATATCTATTTAGCTTGTCAACAACACCAACATCAGTGGCGCCATTTCCAAGGACATAGTGATTGCAGCTCATATTTAGACCCTAATAAAACAATTCTTATATACTCCAAGTGATGTGTGCAATTCTTTCATTTTTCACACCTAGTCCAAGTGCATTAGCTTTCATTTGATAATTCTAGGCCAAGGAAAATCAAGAATCTTTCCATTTCAAGTTTCTTGCATTGATAGACATTTGAAAGATCATATTTAGTGCATTTTCACAACCAAGGTGGAAATCCTTAGTGGCAACTCCATGTTTATATGATTCTTAATAAGTACCAAGTGTCTTAAAACTCACAAAGTCATATTTTTTACCAATATTTGCAAAGATGGAAGGAAGAAGATCTTTCTTTGCTAGGGATCTTGCTAGGACATTGTTTCCAAAGCTAGGGAAAGTAAAATCAGAAGGAAGAAAATCTCAAGAGTTGTTGGAGGTCACAGAAAGGAAGAGAGATCTCCATTGATTAAAGTGATTGACCTATCATTCAAGAATGTCATTCATGTGACTTTGAATCGGTAGCCTCTTTGTGGGATTGAAATCTTCATTGGAGAGGGCCTTCACTTGATTTTGAAAGGTTTTCCTCACACCCTCGCTCCTGTCTTTTCTCTCGAGGTTGATATAGATTTCCAAGAAACAAGACCTTTGTGGGTATTCATTTTGAAAATTATACTCCCGTGTGTTCTAAGAACCCTCTCGCCCCCATCGGTTTGAACCCTCCAGGATCACCTCCTCGAATAAATATGGCTCAACCCAAGCCTCCATTTGTTTTAAACACCTTTGGACCTATAAATTTTGTGGGAATGGCTAGTTACCCAAATGTAGTGCCAAGATGTGAGGAACAAAATGCCAAAGTTCTAAGGAAACAATGCTATTACCGGTGATCAAAGATCTAAAGATTTTTATCAATATGATGGAAGAATTTGAGATTGAACATGAGGATGTATACATCAAGATGTTTATCCATACCTTACAAGAGGATGCTAGGGACTGGTATAAAGCATTTTTAGATAACTCTATTGATTCCTGGAATGAGATGAGTAATGCATTCAGATTGCAAAGATGGTGATAGAATCGACCTCTAGGTTTCTTTTGACAGAATTTGAAAACATCAAAAAGAACCGTAATGATTCAAGACATGATTTCAACACAAGGTTTAATAAGACCTTGAGAATATTTCCTGTTAGAATAAGGCCTTGTGATGAGTCATGCTTGATCAAGTATACTTGATGCATTTGATAAAAAGGATGCATATTATCTAAGAGACAAAATCCCACAAATTTGAGGCGAGGCCTTCACCATGGCTTTGTAAATAGAGAAAAATATCAAGGAAATTGGAAAGCCTACAAAGAGAGAAGGCGTAAAGTTGGTTATCCCAGAAAAACCTTAAACAAGCAAGGCTGCTAATTTGGAAGAAGTTGTGAAGACTTTGGTAGGGGCTATGAAAGAGATCTCCTACAAGCTAGCCCGAGATGAGAAGGGAATTGGGTAAAGCTCACAAGGTTAACATAGATAACAAGCCCAAGATAGGTTCACAAACCACCAAATATTTGATGATAGAGGCAAGGGACCTATTGGATTTGGAAATAGGCAGCCCCAAGGCATAGAGAACAGAATGGTGCCTGATCCTTTGGCTGCTAGAGTTGTTGTTGTGGAGGATACATATGCCATTGATTGGTGTGACAATTTTTTCATGCCTCATGATCCTTGTGAATAATATCAGCAAGAAGGAGGAGCTGATAATGATAATGATGATGATGGTTGCATGATGGGATGCTCCACCAGCTCACAACAAGGGGAAAACTCAACTGAGGTGATAAGTGCTAGAACTGCATGCCAAATTTTGGGATTGCACTCATATGGTACCTATTCTTCCTCTCTCTCATACTTTATAAGTAGATAATTTATAATATTTCTAATTTCCCAATAATTCTTTTGAATATTTAAGGGCTTTAATGATCAAAAAGTATGATGGAGGAATCCCATTTAAAGAAGACATACAATTGCTGATGAATGTTGTTGTTTCTCAAGAGAGGGAATACAACACAAGAAGTAAGGATGTCAAAGGGACAGGGCCTCAAGCCAAGCCAACAGCTTCCTTAATTTTTAATATTCCTAAGGAGGCCCATAAGAAAGATGCATCTACCAGAAGCGCTACAGTTCCAAACAAAAATCATACCCCTCCTTATGCCCAAGTTCTTAATAATACTATACCACATAATGAGTGTGTTGGCTTTCCTTCAAATACTGCCTTACCAAAAAATGTCCCATATGATATTCCCCAAGTGTTGAGTCAAATAAAAATCCCTACCCCAATTGTTGAGTTGCTTAGGATTCCTGAGCATAGAAAGAGAGCATTTGATTACTTTGTGTTGAAAGAAGAGAGGACTTCCCTAGGTAGAAATGTAAATATTGTGGAGACTCCTCAAATCATTGAAGAACCAGAAGCACCACTAGCATCAGAAGAGATAGATAAACCACCTGAGGTCTATTTGGGGACATCCTTGGTGGAATCTCAAATGAATGTGGATCCATTCTTCACCACTTTGATCATAAAGGATAGATTGTTGCACAACTGCATGTTTGACTCAGGGGCATCATGCAATGTCATGATTTTGGAGGTCATGAATGAGATAAAAATCAAAGTGACAACAACATATGGGAAGTGCACTGTCATGGACTCTAGATAAGTGCCAATAGTGGGATGTGTGAAGGGTTTAGTGGTGCAGCTTGCAGCTTACCTAGGTAAAAACTTAAAACTTGATGTTGTCATTGTTGACTGCCCAGCCAAGTGGGGCATGCTACTATCAAGAAAATGGGCTACAAGTGTTGGTGGGAGTGTCCAAATGGATATGTATTATGCTACCATTCCAGTTGAGGGAAGCCTTTTTAGGTTGTATGGAGAAAAGAAAATGCTACACCTTATTGAGGATCCTAACAATGCATCCTTTGAGGTATTGTACACAAATGTTGTTGTAGATAACTTTCTGGGATATGCTGATGGAAAGGAGCATAAGATTGAAGAATGCAAATTCTTTGAAAAACATGCTCTCTCTAGACTTTGTTATTTGATGGAACTTGCTCCAAATTTGGGAATGGCACTGGTATTGTTCTACTTTCTCTTGGTTAGGAATTTTTTTTTCTTTCAGACGCAACTTTGAATGCACCAACAACATTGCTGAGCATGAGGCATTGTTGTTGGGTTTAATAATTTCTTGGAAATATGGTGTCAAGGACATCATTCTCAAAGGAGACTCAAAATTAATTGTGAATCAAGTCAGAAAGTTGTATGCCACAAAGAACCAACGAATGAAGCAATACAAGCATGCAGTTTGGGACTTCATTGAGATGTTCAATTCATTTAACATACTGCATCATGATAGGAAGTTCAATGACTTGGTAGACAAGCTTGCAGTGTTGGGGTCTCGGTTTGACAATTGCACAATGTCCCCATATTGTGAATATGAGGTTGAGGTATTGACAAGGCCTTCTGTTCCTGACAACATCAAGCATTTCCAGGTTTTTGATGATGATCGTCGATCAAAATATTCTTGCAAAACAAGGGATAATTTATCTTGATCAAAGTATCGATTGGGAGCCAATGGTTTGTACCATAGAGGGAAAAGAAACCTTGTTTGGAAAGGGTGTCATCTAGTTGAAGAACAACACTCTTCCTAACGGGCTAGTTTCTCTTAAGTCCAATTTTGATAATGTTGATCACATTTTTAATAGATGTATGGTAGCCTTAATTGATATTGAGGAGCATGATCTTGGTATAAAGGATAAGCCAAGGAAGATTTGGCTAGGCAATAATCTCAAGAAGGAGGAGAAAGTCATACATCCAGCTATTGAAAAATACCAAGATTATATGGCTAGGACCTATTTTGAACTAAAAGCATACAAAGAGGGCTTGTTTCAACATGAGATCCCTTTGGTGTCTAATGAAAAGCCATTCACCAAGAAGCATAGGCCAATCAATCCACTTCTATCTCTTAAAATGCAAGAGGCACTTGAATAAACTAAGAGATGGAGGGATATTCCACCCACAAAGTATTCCTCTTGGGTGGAAAAGCTAGTACTAGTCGAGAAAGAAAAATGGTGACATTAGGTTGTGTGTGGACTTCAGGAATTTGAACAAGGCTTCAATGAAGGACAACTATCATTTACCAAACATGGAGCACATGCTACAGTTAATGACTAGTTTTGAGTTGCTTTCCACCTTGGATGGTTTCTCCTAAGTTATAACCAAGTTGTGGTGAAAGAATCGAAAAAGGATCAAGACAGCCTTCACTACTTCTTGGGGGACCTATGTTTATGTTAGGATTCCTTTGGTCTAATGAATGCAGGAGCTACCTTTCAAATTGTAATGGATGTTTCTTTTGCTAGTTATATCAATAAATTTATTGCAGTCTTTCAAGATGATGTAACTGTATTTTCTAGAAAGAGAAGTGACCACTTTCTGCACTTGGAGAAGATGCTAATAAGATGTAGAGAATATGGCATCTCACTTAATCCAAAGAAATGCCATTTTGGAGTGCAGAAGGAAAAGTTTCTTGGTCACATAGTGTCACAAGAAGGAGTGATGATTGATCCAGAAAGAGTAGAGGCCATCAACAAGGTCTAATCCCAAAGACTAAGAAAGGAATTCAGTCCTTCTTTGGGAAGATAAATGTCATAAAAATATTCATATCAAACTTTGTTGAGTTTACCATTCTATCACTTCCATACTTAAGAAAGATTGGGTCATCAAACGGGGAGGCTACCATACAAGATTTCAATGGGATTAAAGAGGCACTCAATCATGCTCTCAGTATCGAAGCTCCAAATTATAAGAAGCCCTTTTAACTATTATCCTTTTCTTCGTGAGAAAATGATTGCTTTTATGTTGCTTTGCGGAAGTAAGGATGATGAAGGGGTTTTGAGAGTCCAATTGCCTTTTTCAAGAAGGCATTGCAAGGGGAAGAACTAAAGTATACCATTATGAAAAAGGACATTTTCCTTGTAAAGGAAATAAAGGTTTTCAGTGCCTTATATTCTAAGTTAAAAGGTTGTTGCTTATTTTCCCCATACCATGGTGAGGGACATCTTGTCGAGAGATGGAGGTCTCAAGAAAAAGATGCAGGTGGGTGAACAAATTGCAAGAATATTATATAGACATCCAAACCACAAATTTGGTGAGATGTTTGAGCTTGGATAAGCTTGTGGCTGAGAGAAACTTGCAAAACTCATTGATGTAAATGAGGTAGAAGAAGAAAGGGAAACTGTATTTCAAGCATTGATGAATTATGAATGGTATAAAGATGTAATCTTTTATCTCATAGATTTGAGCTTCCCTGAGCACTTAAGTAAGAACTAGAAGAGAGCCCTTAAGTTGGCTTCCCAAAAATATGTCATTACTGATTATGGGTTAGCTTGGAAGAAGCCATAAGGAGTCCTTTTAAGGTGAATTACTAAAGAAGAATCCCCCAAAATAATTGTTGATCTCAATGGAGGAGTTTGTGGGGGACACTTTGCTTGTAAGAGTCACAACACATAAGATCCTCGTGGCTGGTTATTGGTGGCCAAATTTTTTCACATATACAACCTTGTTGGTTAGAAGATGTGAAAGTTTCCAACACTTCTCTGGAAGACTGAAAGCTTCAGGCTCCTTTCCTTTGCAACTTGTATCAATTGAAGCTCCATTCAAGAAATGGGGAATGGATTTCATTGGTGAAATTTTAGACCCTTCATGTGTTGTCCATAAGTGGATTCTTGTAGAAACGATTATTTTACTAAATGGGTGGAGGCAATCCCACCAAGAAGGAAACACACCAAGTTGTCATGGATTTTGTGCTAAACAACATCATCTGCAAGTTTGGGGTGCCAATCGAGATTATAGCTGACAATGCCATGAGATTTAGAGCTAAACATTTGGTGGAAATGTGTAAAGAGTATGAGATCAACTTGACATATGCTTCTAATTATAATCCCCAAGGAAATGGAAAAGTTGAGTCCAATAATAAAAATTTGTTGAAGATAGTCAAAAGAACATTAGAGCAGAATAAGAGAAAGTGGGGTAAACAATTTAAATTTACTGTCTGGGTAGATAGGATCACTATCAAGAGGGTCACTGGAAAGAGTCCATTTGAGTTGGTGTATGGGACTCAGGGCTTACTATCTCTTCATATGCAACTTTCTTCATATCAGTTTATGCAACAACTTGAAAATAAAGAGGTAGGCCCTTATGATACCCACATTAAATAGATTTTTGAGCTTGATGAAGAGAGGAGGGCATCCCACTAGAGGCATGTAAAATTTAGAGATAAATTGAAAAGGTTATTTGACAAGAAGGTCACTCCCAGAGATTTCAATGTTGGAGATCTTGTGCTACTATGGGATAGCAAACATGAGGATAAGGGAAAGCATGGCAAGTTTGACTCATTATGGATGGGCCCTTACTCTATTGACATCAGAATTGGGGAGCATACCTTCTTCCTCAAGGACTTAGATGGTGAAATGCTCGAGTTACCTATTAATGGTAGGAATTTGAAGCATTTCTTGGATTGATTCCCTAAATCAAGGAAAAAATATTGTGTACAGTGTATATTTTTTCACTTGTTTCCTATCCTTATGTGTTTTTTGCTCGTTCTGGTCCTCGGTGACCTATTTTTGCTGGTTTCTCTGTGCTTTTCCTTTTGAAGATGGCTCTACTTGTATGCTTTGCAAGGGGACTCCATTTCCCAATGCATATTTTGGCACTTGGTCTAATTTTGTTCTTGTGGCACTCACAGGGAGTGCCCATCCCCGATCGTGAGCCAATGTTGGTCCTCAATATTATCTCACCCTAATTTTCCCTTGAAAACTTACTGATTTATGGCCTCTTTCATTTTCTCCTTCCTTGTGTTGTGCCTAATCAGTCTTTGTGGCCATTTTTAATTGGTTCCTAGGTTGTAAATCCCTTAAGGGTCTGTATTTTGAGTCTCCCATTCTATGTTCATAAAAACCTAGGTTTCCCTCATGTTTTCCATTCTCCATGGTTAGGATTTGTCTCTCTTACCATTTCTGCCTTAAGTACTTGAAGAAAATGAATGGATCTATCCTTGAAGAACATATTTAAGCCCTGTAACATTTCTAAACTTTCTGTCCTTGAAGAAAATTTTATTCCTAGGCTCAAATGGTCATTTTTCTATATTTTACGGTTTGACAAGTATTTCTCCCGGTCAAATTTGCATCCTTGTATCTACAGGAGACGTGGCACCTTTTGGTTGGACACGGCTCAAGCTGGGTACTTAGAAACATTCATGAAAATCCTCAACTCAAAATGTGTCCACGTGGAGGCACGATGCTCATTTGAGGATCTACTTTTTTGGTTTTGCCTTGAATAGCACGCGAGGACACAATGAGGCTTCCACCGCATATCCCGGACTTAGAAAAATTTTTATGCAGTTGGAGTAGTTTGGCAGAATAGGACACGTGGCAAGCTTGCACTCATTCAAGGTCTCTACTTTGGGTACCATCTTGAAGTTGCACCATGGAGACACATGGAGGAACCACGCATGTTCGGGGACTAGCCCTTGAGTTTCAATTTAAAGAAGTGCCAGGATGACATGTGGAGGCCTCTACTTGCTTTGCATTTTACTTAGACTTTTCAATGACCAAAAGGAGACTACCTCAGAGCATGATATGTGGTGCCTTCACCGAGATTCAAGCATTCATCGAGACTTTTCTCGAACAGACACGTGGCGAGCCCGCACTTGTTCAAAGTACCAAATTTTGGGAGTGCCTCAAAGTGCGCCATGGTGACATGTGGCAGTTTGAAAAGTCAAAAGGTGAGGAGGTGGGCCATCGGAGGCAACTTGGATTTTTTCCCCTTAAAGACTACAATTTCAAAATGGCCCACAAGACCAATGAGGAAAACGTCAATGTTTTTCCCCAGTCAACAGTAGAGGTGCGGGCTCTCAGGGGAAATTTGGAAAAATATCCTTTTAAGAAAAAATATTCAAAAGTAAAAAAGGAAGCACGGCCCCGCTCCAATCACATTTGGACACATGTCAAGCTCGTTTCTTGAGGGCAGAGCTACGAAGAAAATTTGGAAAATTTTCTCTTTTCCAAAAAGAGAGTAAAATGGCAGAGTTTGGTCGTGGTTCCTTTCCAATCACATTTGGACATGTGTTGGGTTCATATCCCAAGGGCGAGGTAGGGAGCAAAATGGAATTTTTTTCCATTTTTCCAATAAATTGTAAAACGTCAAGGAAAGCCCCTAGGTCTGTTTCTAAAGTTTGAATCTACCTACGTGGACGGCCCAAATTCAAAGTAAAGATCAATGTTAGCTACGAGTCTAAATCTGATTTTCCCCCATTTCTCTCGAAACATGTCTATAAGTGCAAACCTCCATGATTTCTTGGTATTTTCTACACGCCAAGCAGAAAGGAAACTAATGTTGATATGTAAAGTTTGGTGGGAAGATTTGGAGGACGTTTCTCCCCATTAAAATGGTTTCACTTTCGTGCCCAATCATATTTTCCATTTTTCTTCTCTCAAGCACGCAAGGGGCCGATTTGAAAGATGAGGGGTGGAAGTGGTTGGAAAATTGAAGAAAGAGTGATCTACCCGAGTAAGGAGTTGAATGCGGGAGGCATTCGATGAAATCTACGCACTCAAGCACCAGAAAAATTCTTATGGATCTGATCCTGTGAATCACAAAAAATCATGGTAAACACTTGTGCATTAAACATTTTCTTTCATTTGGGAGAGGACGCTTTATTATAAATTCTATAAATGGCCAAATTTTTCGTGCAAATGGTTGGGAGTTTTTGGAAAGGTCAGAGATTGATTTTTCCAGCAGAAAAAATCTTGACACAGCCCATCCTTTTTGAGAAGTCGTTTAAGAAGCATGCATATCTCTCTTTGTGTCAAATTTAATCGTGTCAAGGTGGTCAGCGCAAGTGTAAAACCATTGAAAATCTTTGAGATTGTTCTAGAAACTTTCCTCGCTAATAAATTCGATCAAACTTGAGTTATTTTGTGTTAATCTTGAGCAAAGTGTATTTATTTCATCTATGAATGTATGCAAGTAGTTTTTCTTGTTTCTATTGCAATATTGTACCAAAATATGATCCAATCACATAGGTCTCAATCCTTGTGATGGTTTAGTGGCATCTACAATTTCATTTCTCAAGAGAGCCTTCATCTGGGAGTGAGATAAATGGTTTAAAATCACTTTTCTTTCATTTTGTTGACAAAGATTATATGTAAGCCTTTGGGTGTACCTTAAGCATGGTTTGGTTTGAATCTTGGTGCTTTATTGGGTTATCTGACTCAAGCCTTTGTGATAAAATCCCATAGGCTATATGAAAAAGTGCCAATCTGGGCCTCCATTGAAGCACATATTCTAGTTGAAGAAACAATTTTTACTTTGTAGAATTTTGTTGTCTGAATCTTTCCATTTTTTATAATCTCAAAAGGATCTGGTGAGTCAAGTGCATCCTTTCACCCATCCCACAAAAATTTCATTTAACAACAACCAATCCTAGCCATACTAGCCTTGTTTGTCATGTGTGTACAAAAATGGACAATCCTCATCACTTAAACATGCAGAAGCAGGGGGTCTCAAATGTCTTTAGTAACCTTTTCCTTGTTGTGAAAGTATCTCCATGATCTGGAAGTGACAACTCATGAGAGTCAGATATGGTGTGTTAATCATATTTTCCTCAAGGTCTTCTCTATAAAATTTATGCAAAAGAAAGGTACTTGTATCTCCTTTCATATAACAGAGGTTACAAAATAGGTTCTCTTACCTTAGTTAAAAGGCACAACCTAAAATACTTAGGATCAGGTCACATCCTTTTAAGTTGATACCCACTCCCTTTAAAGCTTGAGTGCCAAAAAGTCGATAAATTGATTCCCTGGCTACAAAACAACATACATGATTATCTATCTGCCTCTGAGTATCCTTTTAAAATCCATGATGTTGCTCGGTCTTTGAAGGAGGTTAAATTTGGGTACCAACAGGGGACCTTGCATGGTTTTTTATATTTGTATGCCATTGGTAGAGGCTTTCTCTTAGGTTTCTAATTTCTTTATCTTTCGATCCTTTGTATGGGGTTTTACTGGTCCCCAAAAAATGAAACTTTTTTTTAGCATATCTAAAAAAATACTATTTATCCATAACAAAACATCACATAGGTTTTAAGAACCATTTCTAATATTCACTCCATATTATTTTCCAACATTTAAGCTTAGCTCATGACTGGACACTAGTGAATAGATACTAGTTCATTTTGACCTCTATTTACTAACATGAATACGTAATTATCCTCTACAATTATGTTAGAGTATTATCAACATGTTTGTATGCACCTTGAGTTGATTAGTATAATGAGAGAAGTGTTGACAAAACTTACAAGTTGCACTCCAAAATTATGTAACAACAATGCACACCACAATGTAATTCCCTCCCTACACATAGTCCATGTGCATGGCACAATAATTCACAAAATGATTATAACAATATTGTGTTTGTATTAAAAATTTATCATTAGGTCATATACTTACATACAAGCCCCTACACAATGGTTTGTTTTGGGAAGAAAAAAAAGTTAAACACTCAAAATACCTCACATGTTCCTAAACAAATTTTAGAAATTCTCAATACTTATGTCACTTTTTGTGCGAAATTTACATCAAACCCACCATTTTGGGGAAAATTATTTACAAAAATTTTGCAAAATGAACTATTAATGTTTTATTTGTGTTTATATTTAAAAAAATTATTTTGAAGAAAAAAATTTCATTCTCAAGGTTACTCTAAATATTAAAGGATATTTTTCTTTGGAAAATTTGTCCCGATTTATAAATTTTAAAATTTTAAAATAACAACCTCAAAAAATAAAAATAAAAGACAAAAATTGTCACAAATTCATCAAAATTATAATGATTGTATAGTAAAAATTAATATTTTAGAACTATTTAATAGTATAGATCTTAGAATCTAGAAATACTTTCTGCAAAAATTAAATGATATGTATACCGTGTTAGTGCTCATTTTAAACTCGCACCATTTTCCCTAATTTTCCTTTTGATCTGCGTGTTCTGAAACATTTCTATCTCTCGAATGGATGAAATGAAGTTTTTATCTCCATCTGTATACCATGAATTGTTTGCAAGTTTCCTTGTCATGCCTTATTTTGAAGAAATCCCCAAATGTGCCCTATTTTTGCCCTAAATCTTTTCAATCTACGGGCTCTGCCATTTTTTCTTGTCTTCCCAATCATGGATGCTCGAAAAATGTTCAAATTTCTTCTGTATGCCTTTGAAAATCCATTCCCATGGTCGAAAAAATGCTTGGAGCCATGATTTACCTGGTTTTGTTTCAAAATTTTCCGTCCTTAGTGAAAAAATCAGATCCTGGGTGTGAACTGGTAAATTTATGTGTTTTTGGGTCCGATGGACGCTTTTACTCACAAATTCTACCTCGATTCATAATATACGTGGCATCTTTTGATTGGTCGAGGACGGTGGATAAATGTTTTGAACTTATCACTTTTTGCTATTTTGGAAAGAGGGAAAATTTGGTCCCATGGCTCCGCTAAGTTCTGATTGGTTCTTTTGGTGCTTACGTGGCTTCTTCTAATTGGATGAGGCATGGCGGGTTTGTTTTATGAACTTGTTATTTTTGGCTACTTTGGAAAAAAATTTGAACTCGCCAAA
Organism: Taxus wallichiana var. yunnanensis; assembly: GCA_018340775.1. NCBI lineage: Eukaryota > Viridiplantae > Streptophyta > Pinopsida > Cupressales > Taxaceae > Taxus > Taxus wallichiana. Next base: position 951,972,804 of record CM031240.1, on the reverse strand, counting down.
GATGGCCCCACCAGTGCTCGATTAAAGAAAAATTTAAGTGGTGGGGAAAATTTCTAGTTTCTTCCCGAAAGGTGTATATGTGTTCATTTTTTATTACATGTGGTCCATCTCGGTATTTTTGGTGAAATTTTTCACATTTGTAAAAATATCAAATTGGTCCTGTGGCCCCAATAACATCTAATTGGTTATACAATAGATATGAAGCGCAGGAAGAAGTCTTACTTTGACCCCGAAGGACATGTGGCGCTTTTCAAATTACAAGCGGGAGAGCGGGTTGGTGGAAAATTTTGAAGTTTTTGTCTTTTTGTGAAAAAGGAGAAAATTTATGAAATAACCCATAACTCTGCTAGGGCCCACATCAAAAGTAACAATCGAGAAGGTGGTTTGGCGGAGGAAAATTGGAATTTTTCCTTTTTGTTAAAAAGGGTAAAATTACATAAATGAGCCGCGACTCCATCAAAAGCCCGCAGATTAAGCCATGTAACAAGCCTATATTTCAAATGTGGATGGGGCGGGGAAAAATGTGAAAATTGCACATTTTCTCCAAAAGTCATAAAATGCAAAAGGCAACCCCAGGCGCGCTTCAAATCATATTTTTCTGCGTGGATGACTCTAATCTAAAGTTGAGAAATCATGGAATCAATGGTAGCTGTGTATTTTATTTTATTTTACCACCATTAGAGCTCCAGGATGTTTGGAGATGTGATTTTTACATCATTCTTCATCAAATTTTGATGAATTTGTGTTGTTTTGGTCTGCAAGGTGCAATTGAATAGTTTTGGAGGCTCAATTTGTAAATTGAGGTGTGAATTTAAGCATTTGAGGTGGATTTTTGCTCGAGCTCATGTAAAAACACAAAATGCCAGATCCAAAATTTGTAGACACAAAATTTGAGAAGGGAAAAGGTGAAATGATTAATAGTATTTGGGTGTACCATAGGCGTGATTGATAGGATATTTTGGTGTTTAATTGAGTCTTTTAACTCAAGCCTTTGTGTTTCATTCTCAAATATTGTGTGAAAACGTGCAAATATGGGCCTCCATTAATGCACACCTTATGGTTGAAGGAATGTCTTAGCTATTATGAAGCTTTCTGTCATTGAGTTGTCCATTGTTGTGAAGTTTCTCAAAGATCTGACAAAGTCCAATTTATCTTGCTCAATCTCCCACCAAAAATCATTCAAACAAATAATCCTACTTTGTACTACCCCTATTTTTTCCTGTATATCCACAAAGGAACAAAATCTATTTACTAAAATATGAAGAACAATTAGGATTTCATAATGTCTTCAGTAACCTTAGCCTTGTTTTGAAAGTATCTCCATGTTTTAGAAGTGACAACTCTTGAGAGTTAAATTGTGTAGTATTGACCATAATTTCCCAAGGTTTTCTTCATAAAATTTGTGCAAAAGAAGGATATCTCCATCTCCTTCATCAAATAGAGGTTACACTAAGGGTCCTCTCACCCTGGTTGAAGAGGCACAACCTAAATTAGTGAGGATAGGTCAAATCCTCTTGAAGGTGTTATCCATCTCTCCACAATCTGAGTGATAAAGGGCTAGTTAGATCTCATCCTTGGCTACAAAATGACATACATTATGATCTCTCTGTCTATAAGCTCCATGTCAAATTTTTCATGCTGCTCATCTTGAAAAGGAGAAAAAAATTGGATACCAACAATTGTATGTCTCCCCCAATTACCCCTTATACCTCCCATTCTCGTATACCTCCCCACACTCTTAGGGAACCCCATAACTAGTAAACAAATGCAAGATATTTCTTTTACAAGGTGGAACCCAATCCCAAACTCCCTCCACAATAACAATAATACCTCCCCAAAACTCTTATGCCTCCTCACAAGAGATCCCCATAGTCTTCTCCTACACCATACCTAGGCAATCTACCCAACCAACTAAAAACATACAAAATATTCAAAGCATTCACATATGCATAAATAAAAGAAGAATATTTTAAAGAGCCAAGATCCTACCTCTCCATGGTAGAGCTTTCTCCAAAAGTTCAACAAGATTTTTCCAATCCAAATAGTCCAAAATATCTAGCAATCCATAATAATTCAACAAAAATCTCTAACTCTCTTCAAAATTACTAGAGCTCAAAACCAAAAGAAGTAACCAAAATGAAGTCACCGAATGAAGTAACCCAAAAACAAGCCAAAGAATTAAACTAAATAGAAGAGGGGGAGAGGAGGATGAAGTGGATCCATGTAGAATTCCACATCACACATCCTCAACTCCACCTCACAAGTCAACTTCAAACTCCAAAGCATAATAAAAAAGTGGGTGAATAAAATGACAGATTACTTACACACACAATCCAAGCCCACACCCCTTAAGGACCAAAATTAATTTCATGTAAGATAGTGCAATTAAAACTTACAACTTTTCTTCCCAAAAATACATAATAATGCCTAATTTTGACTCCCAACCATAGGTAAGGTTGGTATACAAATTTAAGAGGTGTGGGGCAAGTTTAACTTGTCCCACAAGCCTCCAAAATCAGCCCCTAAGGACAGATCCGAATTTCAAAGGAAGGTGGAGTGTTTCACACTCAATTTTTTTCTCATTACTTACAACACTTAATCCAAGAGCCATCAACTCTAATAAATGCATTCTTTTGACCCAATTTAATTAATTTAACAACATGATTACTCACAAATCTAGACACAATTTAATGAATAATAAAGGGGAAATACATCACTAATTAAACACATACTAAAATTAAACAAAGGAACTAAATAACATAATACACATAACCCCTTGGTCACATTTGAAGGTGATCCCCCATGGGGATCCCTAACAACAATCACACACAAACATACATAACAAAAACACGTTGCCATGGTGACCCTTGTTGAATTCACCTAGAATTCCAATGTGGTTGGTCTCCAATCCCCCGATGTTTGTTGTGACATGTTTACCTGTAAAACACAAATACCTCCTTCGGCCTCGTGGCTGCATCAAAACATCCAAAATAAATATCAAATATAGCTCTAAAATCATCTATATATAAATCAAGCATCATCAAGGCAAATAACAATGTCATTTACAATTTTCCTCAACAACCATATGATCATAAGATTAATTCAATTTTCTAGGTCTACTCAATATGACGAAACAACACATGTATATATAACCATGTCAACATCCTAACAACATCAGTATAAAATGTCTCCAATACCACATGCATCATATATGAATCAACATCAACAATAGTCCATGATCTCTAACATCTAACATCATATCAAACTAAAAGCTACAATAATGTCCATAAGTATAATCAACAATATCATAATCAATATCAAAAATTTTCAAAGGGAAGTGGGCACTACAACCATAAATTCATTTGTTACCCGCTTGATCTCTTATTATTTTCATCTGCTATTTTTTTGTTTTACTAGAAGAGGGTTTCTAGTTTATTTGTTTGATGTCATTATTTTCTCAAAGAAAAGGGGGCGGTCATGGAGCAACTCGAGTTATTATTATTTTCTAACGATCCCTCGGTTGTTTGATTTGATTTGGTGAGGGGAATGTAAAAACACACTTTGTGCAGATTTTTTAAATTAATTAATTTATTGTACTTGGAAGGAGATAAACCCCATGTCGGATTTTCTATAGAGATATTAAATGATGTAAAAGTAGTTGGGCACCCAACCAAATTGTGTGTATATGTTTATTTATTATTATTTTTATATTCAAAATTTAAATTTCTTCAAATATTACCCCCACCCACATGCCAAAGGTTAAGCATATATTAAAATATTTATTTAGTTTAATTTATACATTTATGAGCCATTAAATTTTTTTATAAAATCATAAATTTTGCTTTCCATATTCATCCATTTGGGTATTTTTAAGACATAAAACCCTATCTACCTTATGATTTAAAGTTAATAATATATTCTTCCATACATATATGTATAGAAGATTTGTATTTTTTTACAAGTACGCTTCCTGAAAATAATTTTCCATAGTAAAATAACTCCATTTTCATTTTTTTCGAAAACATGTTTTATAATTTCTTCTTCAGAACAACTAAAATACACCCGTTTTTATATACAATAAACAAGTTGAATAATATATGTGAGGACCAAATGAATGATTTCAATACACAAAATCCCTTCTTAAGAGAAGCTCATAGAAAACAAAACCTTCTATTTTTCAATTGTTTACATTGCATTTTCAAGAATAGTAATAAGAAAAAAGTTCCAACATAAGGAAGTAAGGATTCCCACATTAATAGGTTCCAGTTTTTTTAAAAGAATGCAAGTACCTTCCACTTTTCATTATAAAAATCACACAATACAAAAGATATAAAGGTGGTGAGTATGTCACATTAAAGAGATACAAGTTTAAAAATCACCAAGATGGTTATAAAAATAAGGCTTAAGAAGACTCTTCTTTGATTGAAGAGCATATAATAATTATTGCAACACTAGTTTCTCAAAAGAAATCCCAATCCCAATATGGGAAACTTAAATGAAATATAACTCTTGACATATCCCTATCAACATGATAAAAATAATTTTAAAACTCCTAGGATTGATGTCGAAAAATCCATAAGCACCAAAAGAAGCTCCAACCATCTACAAGCTTTAGACTCCAACTTTTTCTGCACATCATAATCAACACAAAGAGAAATTCTTGCTTTACCACCCAACCTACAAGCATCATTACATGCATTTCCAAGGGTTGGAATACATGCTAGCCTCCCCCAAGACCTTGGGAGAGAGAGCTAGCTTCCATAAAAGTGCACAAGAGAAGAGAGGGTGATCACAAGCATTTCACATACAAGACTAACCCATACATCACAACAACACAACAAAATAAAACCAATTTAAAAGAAGAGAAAACCATATTAATCCTCAACAAGGGGAAGAGTGGAAGAGACATCCAATAGTGCCATATATTTTGGTCCAACCATAGGATGCACACTTACAAAATTTTCAAAATCCTCCTTATTAATCCTCTCATTCACCTAAATTCCTCCTTGGGAGGATGTTCAAACCCACAAGGTTTCCTCTCCAAGGATGGGGAAGGGGTTCAAACCATATGAACCACATTCACCACCTCAAACCATATGAGGGGATAAAAGATAAACCAACATGGCTTTCCCATCAAGCCATGAGGTTTAAGAGGGAAAATCCCTCCCTCTTCCCCAAACAAACTCCCAAATCAATCAAGCCATATGATGGATGGAGAAAATGACAAATAACACACCCAAGTAAACATACAACATATGCAACAAGGAAAACCTTTCAACCATAATAAAATATAAAATATAACATGTCAAATCACATAAAATAGGATCTAAGAGCCTACCTCCACAAGTTCTCCAATCTCTAACCTTTTCCCCATTTCCTTGTCCAAGAAAATATCTAACTCCAAAAGCATACCAAGCACAAAGATCACAAGCCAAAGTTCTATTTCCCCCACATTAGGGAGTATTTGAAGAAAAACAAATTCCTCACAAATGAGGGGCTGACATGTATCACCAATCTCTTCCCTCCAAGTCAAAATTCCCAAAAATAAAAGAAACAAAAGGTAAACCCACATTAAAACACCCCTCTCCCAAATTACCCAAAAAATAAAGTGAGACAAGCTTATGCAACTTTTCACAACACACACACTCCAACCATTCTTATAAGAATGGTGACAAAAGGGAGGGTAAATGGAAGGGAAAATCATGTTTTTCCTTGGAATTAAGCCCCATCCCGGATAGGTAGGGTCCAATGGGTTATTTTTATGCTAAGTGAAGCCCTAAAACCAAAAGGGGTCACTTAAAATGCCAAAAATAACCCAATTTCGGGTTTGACACATTTAGACACATATGTTGAGGATGTGGGCCCACTCAAGGGTGCTTATGTGGTGTAGATTCTCATTACTTAATATATAAAAACATAATTACATTCCTAATACAAGTGGGGACCATTAAGTCCCCCAACCTAGTTTTATAAATAAATTAAACAACCTAAACACAATTAATTTTTCATAATATACAACATTACAAATAAGGGTCACTCATGGTGCCTAAAAAATACAAGAAACCAATAAGGCCTCATACTATTTCACTTGATTCTAGATCGTTTCTTTGAATGTTGATGAAACAGATAAGGGTAAAGGGCTAAGAGGAATACCTGTTAAGATGTTGGTTGTAGGTTGTTATGCATGTATGACTTCTAGATCCACAGCTGATTGTGAGAGATTCCTTTTTGCTTGGAGGAACTACCTGAAATGTAAAACAAGACCACCAAATAAAATTTAAACAATATATGCAGTGGACTACCTAGCGTGTGCTAGATCCAGGAAGTGTGATACTTCCTAGATGGTTGTCAATCCATTGTTTAAAACAACTTAATGCTAACAATAAAGGAAATCCTACTGTAGTTAAAATGATTTAGGTATCTCATTCATCTATAATAAGAAAATTCATTCACAACAGCTAATCTATGACTAAATCTGAAGGTCAAGGTCTCTGTCAGAGTGTAGGTATTTGGTTAGGGTTAGGTTCTAGGTTGTTTTGGGTATTGGGTAGAGAATGGAAGCTTTGTTCTTGGTTTCTGGTTAAGAACACAGAGACCAACATTGGTCTAGTATGACCAATGTTGGTTTAGGTTAACTAGTGATGGTTGTGGGTAACTAGCATCGTATGGTCGAGTACAAAAACTTAGTAAAACTTTGGAGGGTGATAGATCTAAGGCTAGATGGAAATGGAATATTAATGGCAAGGCTCGTGTGGGTCTCGGTATGCACAGGGAATGATTAAAATCTGATATGGGTTGTTCAAGGGTGTGGGTAAAAGGATGGTCAATTTTGCATGGAGGTAAATGTTAGGGAATGTAAACGGAGCGAAACTAATAATATATGTAAAAGAATCTACCAAATGATAAATTAATAGGTGTTGGTTAACGAGCACTTACTATTTATACGAGCTTGATTTCTTGTTGGCAATGGTGGGTGATCAAATGGAAGGGACTTGGTGTGGTTTTGGTTCTTCTCCGAGATGCTCCTATGAAGGAAAATGGATATGTGGTTACTTGGTGTTGGGTATGGCTACTATGATGCATGTACTAATGTTAGTTTTGTTTGCATGTAGCTCTTATTTTGTCACTTGTTCTCAAAAGAAAGTGCCCAACTCTCAACAATGTGCCAACCTCGAAATAAGGTTGTTTTGGGGGTTAAATTGTAACCGATGGTGGTTCTGGGTTGACCGGCGGTGGTTTAGGGTGACCTGTGTTGATTAGGGTGAGATTTCCTATGTTTTCTAAACTAGGCGATTCCTTGATTTTCTTAGATCTCGCTCGTTTTTGCTCCTTGGAATAGAATAAAAGCTACCTTTTAATGGATAAGAATGTGGTTAGAGGGAATATAGGCTTTGATTTTTAGGGTTTGGGTAGGTCTTAGTTAGTTATGGCAACTTACTAAGAATAGGTCTTAGGGTGAGGTGGCTAGATGAGGTGTCTAGGTGAGGTGGATATGTGGGCATTATCTCAATTAGGATATTTAAATAATAAATATTGTGAGGATAATGAATTAATTTAATTAAATTAATTAAATTAATATTAGAGTGGGATGAAAGGGGCCATGGTTAGGTAAATGTGTTCAATGTGTTTATTTGACGAGAGAACAAGGAGAGTGTGACCCTATTTTAGTGTCTACATTTTGCCCCTTTTTGTTGCATAGCTTGTATTGGTAAGCGACACTAAAAGAAATAAGATGTGGTTGCCGTAATTTTTGAGTAAAGGTGACCCCCTTGAACTAGAACCGACAAGGTAGAAGGCGAATCAATGAGTGGTTTGATAAAAGGTGAATGTGATGAAGAAGAAGTGGGCTAACGGATAAAATGGGAAAAGGTCTACTTGGGTAATCTAGGTAATGGGTCAAGTTCAATGGTAGTAACAATGTGATCAAACATAAACACATGTATAAACTGCAACACGGTACTAGGTTCAAGAGTAGGAAAAATCTACATTGTCTAAGATTGATAGGTTTATCCAAACAAGGTTGAAGTGAGTCCAAGATATCAAGGTATATTATATGGTTAGGAAACACAACACACGTCGAGTGCAAGAACGTTTAGGTATGTTACCTGGTACACCAAAGGTTGGAGTCGGGATAAGCGGTCAAAGCAGAGGTAAGGTAAGGTCGGTATGTTTATCAACACAGGTAATAGTGCCACAATGTATAACGAGCACATGAGGTCACAGGTCACTAGCGATGTTCAAGGTCCAAGTATCTAGGTCATGGCATGGGTAGGGCTGAGGTATGGGTAAAAGAATGAGTCCCCAAATGATGACGAGGTGGGGGGGTAAAGGATAAGGTCAAGAAGATCAAGTGAAGTGTCCAAGTGTGGTGTGGGTGAGGTAAAAAAGGATTGAAGTAAAAATTGGGCGTAGGAGGTAGGAAAAATACTAAGCAGGTAAATCGATGACAAGTGGAAAGTAATCGATGCTTTGGTCAAAATGGACCGACCATGGTAAGATAGGGAACATGACCAATGTCGGTTACGGTGAAATCATCATCGGTCGGAGTCGGGTAGGTTATAAAAATAAAAAAAATGTTGTAATTTTCAAATCACTTATCTTTTAGTGAATTGGGAAAACGAAAAGAGCATGAGAGAAAAGTTGAAGTGACAAAGTGAGACTTAGAATTGATTTTACAAGCCACATGGCGGTGAGATTTGGTTGATAGGTGGATCCATGAGCTAGGTTGGATCGATTTGATTGGATTGAGTGATTGGAGAGCGAGCGGTCATTTGGTGATGGTAGAGGTAGGAGAGGGATCGGGGGGACCACCAGTGCGGTGGCGGAGGTGCCACCACATAGATGGCAGCATGATGGGGTATGATTCAATCCAATTTGTTGTTTTATTTGCTATATTGAATTAAAGGTTGGGTGGGTGAAAATGGTTTTTTCTTTTTTTTTTTTGGGGGAATAAATGTTGAATGATGGGAGGGAAATCAAGTAAAATAGGAATGTGGAGGGAGGGGATTGGGTGAAGAAGGGGTGGGGAAGGGTGTAGGAGGTATTTGGGTAGGTTTAGGTGGGTAGAAGGGAGTAAAAGGGGAATTTGAAAGAAAAGTGGGGGTTTGGGCGTCGCGGGTTTTTTGACACGATAGTGACTGGCATCGGTTGGAGGGTAGATAACTTCAACAGTTAGTACACCGGTATCGATCCACGAAGCGAGTGATTGATGCCAGTTGAAGGGGGACTAGGGTCGGTTAGGGGTAACCGGTACTAGTCATAATTGGGGGAAAAAGGGGCCAAAAGGTGTCCGAGGTTGGGTGGGTGAGGTAGATAGGGGTGAGAAAAGTGGTTTTGTGAAAATCATAACATAGGTAAGGGGTAAAAATAGGTAAGGGTGGAGTTGTTAGGGAAAAATGTATAGATGTGTAGGAAAAAGGTAAGGTCGGGAGTGGGTCAAAATGGAAGTAGGTGAGGGGTCGAGGGTGTGGTTGAATAGGTGAGGTGATATTAGGTTGGGTAGGGTTAGGGTAGGTAGGTCGGTAGGTTAGGGTTGGGTTGGGTAAGTAGGGAGGTGTAAGTTGGTTTGGGGTGGAGGGTAGGCCATGGGATAAATGGGTAAGTAGCGAAGTAAAAGAGGTAGGGTAATGGGAATGGGTATGGGTGAATGTAGATATGGTCATGTTTAAATAATGTGATTGTTTTTTTGGATGTGAGAGAGATTAGCTAAGGATGTGAGATAGGGTGCCACCCCTACTCGTGACAATTTGAGGCACAACGATAGTCGAGGAGTTGCGGCATGTTGAGGAGGTGGGCCTGATTGGGGTCCAACACTCACCGACATGCGCACTGGAAGCTAAGTATGATGGTCACCCTCATCGATAGATGGGATTTGGTGACCAACACGTTCCACCTACCGATGGGTGAGATGACAGTCACCCTGGAGGACATGTATAGGATCCTGTGGTTACCTATATTGGGTACGCAGGTATATTCGATCTCCTCAAATGCATTGTAGGAGTTGATGCTGACGGTATTTGGGGAGGGGATTGCAGAGATGACATTCCATAGCTCTAGTCTAGGCTATGGAGAGATGTATCTAGCCCGATCAAAGGAGATGAGGCTAGTAGTACTAATAATGGAGGCAGTTTGTTATTTTTCACTGCCGGATGCAAAGGGTGGGAGATTCCCATAATCATTGATGTGATTTTTATATGATATGATGATGGAGAGGACCCGATTTCCTTGGGTGCAAGCATTCCTGGTACAACTATATAGAGAGCTATGGGCGTATGGGCGGCTCCACATGTTCAGTCTATGCTGCACTTTTATTCTACATTGTTGGGCCTATGAGCACATTGTCTATGTGCATCTAGTGGGTATTCCCTGAGCATATGTATTTGAGCTGGTTTCGTGTGACCTGGGTATAGACAATGACTACTTGTTATTGGAGAGTGGCAATCGATGGGCTATGCATGATGTAGCATACTATTGGTGGCTATTGGAGGGATTGTGTGGAGTAGACATTATATGGAGACCGTATGTGGGTTATCCCTCATATAGATGGATGGCTGATGAGTTTGCTAGCCTTCAACTACTCAGATGGATAGAGGGGTGCCGTGTAGGAGAGCATGAGGTGATCCCCATAGATAGGGTCTGACGAAAATTTATATTGTTACACGATATACCACCACCCTTCCCACAGTACTGGAGGGATGATGTGGAGAGACCACTGCCACTTCTATAGCCAACAATACATTGGGAAGGAGGGGCAGGTTATAGACCGGTGAATTGATGATGCTAGAGTGACGGAAAGGTACAAGTAGTACCTCCCAGGACCGGGCAACCAAATTTAGCCACCATCACTGTGCAAGGAGACGCCTTACAGAGGTAGGTGGCAAACCTAATTACCTAGTTGCGGATGGTACAAGGGCAACTAGCAGCATCTGAGGTAGAGGTGGCTGCATTGCATGTGTAGGTGGCTAGTCTAGTAGGCCCAGATGGCCTAGGGTGGAGATGGAGAGGGTGATGATGAGTAGGTAGCCACTCTACAGGTGCAGGTGGCGGGTTTGCATGGCTAGTGTTATCACCGAATCACAAGATCACCCCCACTGGTGGGACCTTAGAGGTCTTTTATTTTCATTGCAACAAGATTGATGTGCACTTGTTGTAAGTTCCAGCTTTGAAGGAGTTTTAAAATCGTGCATCCTGGGCGACTCCCAAAGAGGCATAATCCGTTGGTTTCAGCAGTCCAAGCCCGGAAAATTTATGAGAAGAATACGAGACCAGTCAAGAACTAGGGAGGAAGGATTGTTTGTTTATCTCGCATCTATCTCCAGCAGAGAAAGAAGGGGAAAAAGAGCTCAAAGATCTCGCGTCTCCACCTAATAGAACTTTGTCTACACCTCCACCCTGTAGACCTTTTCTCGCATCAACAAGGGTTCTCAGGCCAATCAGAATGGCGCAACCACTAAATCCCTTCGTCAATTTCACCGGTAGCAGCCCACTTGCCCTCAATGCACGTAATCCAGCCCAATTGCAGCATTGAAGAATATTCCATTTTTCACCGGAGAAAATCATACCACTCCTGGTGATCATGTCAAAGACATTGCTAACATCTATGTAATCCACGAGATAAACGAAATGGATGTGGCTATCAAACTGCTGGCATCATCATTCAAAGGGAAGGCATTGCAATGGTTCAGGAGCCTTGAAGCTGGTTCTATCACAAATTGAAATCGCTTATTCATAGTTCTTCATGAGCAGATTTGGAGAAAGGGAGACAATTTGTCTCTACTAGAACAATTGACAACTATCAAGAGAGCCCCAAATGAGCAAACTGGCGACTTCAACTTCAGATTTCAAAGGTCTTGGGATAGGATTCCGGTGGCAGTCAGGCCAACAGCAGAAGGTGTTTTTCTATATTACCTTAAAGCTTTGAATTCTGATATTTCTATGTTAATTCAATCTATGTGAGGCACAACCTTACCTGCTCCTTATAGCATTGCCATTAGAGCCAAAAACTGTCTTATTCAAGCTGGTAAACTGGCTCCTAGGCCTCCCATGCCCTTGTATCCAAACTTAGAAAATCCAAGCACTAGTCAAGCACCCACTTTGGCTCCTATTCCCACCCCTAGAAATCAAAGTTCAAATGAGACTTCTACTTCATCCTCTAGTGCTTCAAACGAACTCCAAGAGGTCATGAAACAATTGCAAAATTTGGGAAATGAGCTGGTTACTATCAAAAGACAGCAAGCTCAAAGTGCTAGACCATATCAGCCTCAAGCGCAGTACCAGGCTAGGCCCCCATACCAACAAAATAGGTCACCAACTCAGGCTGCAAATCAAAATCAAAGCCAAGTAAGGCCTCCCGCTAATAGACCATTTCAGCCCTATAACCCCAATGTTGTATCTGCTTCTAAAGCTTTGGTGCCAGCCAAAATAACATGGCCCAAGAATATGATTGGTGTTTCCCGTGCAGTCAGCCACATAACCAATCAATGTGCTTTAACGGTGCATTAAATCAGGCCCTGATGGTGCAAACCATTGGTGGGTCACAAGAGTCCAGCCACGAAGAAGATCAGCAGCAGAAGCATCTCAGCAAGGAACATCTCCGAACGAAACTACTCTTGTCAATTGGCAGGCTGAAGATTTCTGTGGTATGAATCAAACACCCTCTCAAAATGTTGCGGCCAACACCAGGTCAAAGAGGAGAAATTTGGGTGAAGAACAGCCATTGGCTTCAAGTAATCCACAACCTTCTACCACTCCGCAAGCCGCTGGCAAACAAACTGTAGATCCAAACATGCAAGGAGCATCCAAACCAGCTCCTAGGCCAACTCAAATGCCAGTTGTTGCTGCCCATGTGCAAGGAATGAATGTGCAAACTAAGGGACAGCAGAGGGATGCTTCATCCCCATTCAACATCATTAATCAAATGAAGAAGACAAATGTAAACATATCAATGTGGGAATCACTATCCATCCCAGGCCAAAGAGATTTGTTACAAGCTGCCATGAAAGAATGGTCAACTTCAAATCAACAGGTCCAGATGCAAGAGGAGGTACTCACAAATGCTGCCCAGCCTGAGGGAAATCATGGAGGACAGCAAGGTAAAATGTTGAAGCCCCCTCCATTTTATGTTTCATTGATCATAGGAGATAAGTTGGTGCATAATTACATGATCGATTCGGGAGCAAGCAGTTCAGTAATGCCCAAGCAAATAGCTGATCAACTAGGACTCCAATATGAAGTCATCTCCAGGGGTGTAGTGCAATTAGACGGGACAGCAGTGACAATGGTTGGAGTAATCAAAGGATTGAGCCTCACACTGCACGCATGTCCTAACGCATAACAAATGTTATAAGATGTGTCGATTATAGACCTACCACCACTCTTTGCATTATGCTTGTCGAGAGACTTCACTGCTAAAATTGGAGGCTATCTTTCGGCGGATTGGTCACACATGTTGTTCAGAACAAGATATGGAACCAAAGCCACAATCAGTGTCCGAACCTATTGCAAACTTTCATATTGATCCTTACACTCCAAGCCAAATCAATACCAACTGCTGTTATTGATCAAGAAGATTATCCAAGCACCGATGAAGCCGACACCAAGGTTGGAAGCATCCCATTTGACTCTTGATGAATGGGCAAGCAAGGTGCATGCTTTTGATCCCTATCAAGAAATAGAAGAATCTGAAATGAGTCTATTGTTTACATAAAGAGAATCAATCTCTCCCGGCAAAGATCACCAAGCTAGATTATGAGAACAAGGACGAAGTATGGGAATTGTTCTTTGATGGGTCAAGGAGTAGACAAGGTGCAGGAGGAGGAGCTATGCTCATTTCACCGCAAGGTATAAGGTATTACTCATCCTTCCGTTTCCAATTTGCATGTTCAAACAACACAGCTGAGTATGAAGCCTTAATTCATGGATTGCACTGGGCAAGGAAGAAAGGCATCAGGAATTTACAAGTATTTGGTGATAGTGAGCTGATTGTAAACCAAGTCAAAGGAAAAAATGCTGCCAAAAATGATCTGTTGAAGAACTACAAAAATCGGGTGTGGGATCTTATTGAAGATTTTGAAGCTTTTAGGATCAATTCCATCCTAAGGAAAAAGAATGAAGCTGCTGACAGACTGGCAGCAATTGGGGCTGCATTTGATGTTGTAGAAAGTATCAAAAGTGAGAAAACTCAGCCTCATATCAAAGTGGTTGTGAGACCAGCTGTTCCAGATAACAACACAAGTTGGCAAGTCTTCGAGAATGATCAACAAGATTGTTAATTTCCTACAAGAAGAAGCTGAGTTCTCTGCCAGGAATCAAGACAAGCTGGAGCAGCAGTATGGTGACCAAGTGGTGCAGCTGAGGACTAACAAATTACCAAAAGGCCTCATAACCTTGGAGTCAATCTTCAACCCGAATGATCAGTTCCGGAAGGAGAAAGCAAACATTCAAGTAAAGGGTGAAGATTCAGAGCCTATTTTAGTGGAAGAAGGCAAGACATTGCAAATTGGAAAAGTAAGTACTCCACAAGAGAAATCTGATTTTGTTCAGCTTTGTCAAGAATTCCTAGATGTCTTTGCTTGGACTTACAAAGATTTAAGAGGTTTCAACCCAAATTTGGCACAACATACTATTGAGTTGGATCCGGAATCCAAGCCTGTCAGGAAAAAGCAAAGGCCAGTAAATCCTCATATCGAACCTCTCATGAGAAAAGAGTTAAGCAAGCTCATTGAGGCTAGTATCATCTTCCCCATCAAACACTCAAGTTGGGTTGCAAACTTGGTGCCAGAAGAAAGAGAAACAGAGAAATAAGATTTGTGTGTGGACTTTCGCGATCTAAATAGAGCGTCACTCAAAGATCATTATCCGCTTCCATCAATGGAACAAATATTGCAAGTTGTAGCTGGTTCAGAAAGGTTTTCATTGCTAGATGGATATTCAGGCTATAATCAGATAATGGTGAAGGAAGAAGATCAATTCAAGATGGCCTTCACTACAAAATGGGGCACGTATGCTTACAAGAAGATGCCATTTGGACTGTCAAATTCCGGAGCAACATTTCAGCGAGCTATGGATATGGCATTCAAAGGCTTAATCAACAATATAGTGCTGGTATACCTAGACGATATCACTGTCTTCTCAAAGAATGCAGCAGACCATCTCTTTCACCTCAAACAAGTATTTCAGAGGTGTAGAAGGTTCGGAGTGTCATTGAATCCAAAGAAGTGTATATTCCTGGCACACGAAGGCAAATTGTTGGGTCACATTGTCTCTAGGGAAGGGATAACAATTGATCTTGAAAGGGTTGAAGCCATCCGAACACTTCCATTGCCACACCACAAGAAATCTCTCCAAAGCTTCTTAGGAAGGATAAACTTTGTCTGCAGATTTGTGCCTAATTTTGCCACTCTTGTGAAGCCTCTGACTATGATGTTGAAGAATAGTCCGCATTCAAATGGACAAAGCAGAAGGCAAAGAGAGTTTTGAAAACATCAAGCATGCAATATCACAGGCTCCAACTCTTATCAACCCATATTTTTCAAAGGATTTCATGTTGTATGCATTTGGAGGATCGATACAATCTCGCTATCTTGACACACTGAATAGAGAAGGTTCGAACAGCCCATAGCATTCTTCACCAAACCTTGAAAGATTACGAAATAAAGTATTCTTTCATTGAAAAGCATGTCCTCATTGTCATCGAGCTTGAAGAAGTTCAGACACTTGGTCTCAAACAATAAGATTCAATTGCTGGTGTCTCATACTGGTGTCAAGGACTTCCTCCTAAACAAGGATTTAAACGAGAAGAGAGCAGGTTGGATCACTCGGGTGATGGAATATGATATTGAAATCAAAGTGACCAAGCTAGTTCGTGGCAAAGGCTTGTGTGAACAGCTTGCTTCCAAACAACCGCATTTAACCAAAAGTGAAGAGGATGTTGTCCTACTACTGCTACGAATGATCAAGAACAACCAGCTGATGATGCACCCATCCCATGTTGGAATCAAGACCTTGTGCATTACCTCCAGACAGGCTTGTGCCCTCCAGAAGTGAGCAAAGCAAAGAGGAGATACTTCAGATTACAAGCCATTCCATATGTGCTTGTTGACGAAGTTTTGTTTAAAAAGGACATCAATGGTGTTCTATTAAGATGCATTGGAACAGGTCAAGTTGAGAAGATCCTACACGAGTTCCATGACGGGGAAGCAGGAGGCCACTTTGCTCCACGAGTGACAACTCTCAAAATCATGAAGGCTGGTTACTATTGGCCTACTGTGTTCAGTGATTGCTATTCATGGGTCAAGAGATGCAAGAAATGTGCATTCTTCGCAGGGAAAGAAAGGTTAGCAGCGCTGCCCCTTCGTCCAATTTCAGTAAATCAACCATTCATGCAATGGGGACTAGACTTCATTGGAGTCATCAATCCCAATTCAAGTCAAGGCCACAAGTGGATACTTACAGCAACGGATTATTTCACCAAGTGGATCAAGCAGTGGCACTCAAGGAGGCAAATGAATCTAATATCTTAGATTTCTATGAAGGAATAGTCACGAGGTTTGGTGCCCCTGCCACTATCATATCAGACAATGCATTGGCATTCCTTGGCACAAAGATCACTGAATGGGCTGTCAAGAATTGTGTGTATCTCAGCACTTCATCGAACTATTACCCTCAAGGTAATGGCCAAGCCGAGTCTACAAACAAGAACCTACTAAGAATCATCAGAAGGACTCTAGATGAAAATCAAAGAACTTGGCATGCAAAGCTCAAATCAGCCCTATGGGCTGATAGGATCACACCCAAGAGATCTACAGGAAGCTCTCCATACAAGCTTGTATACGGGAAAGAAGCGGTTCTACCTATATCACTTGAGTTGCCAGCACTGGAACTCATGAAACAGTTGGAGCTGGCTGAGTTTGAACCTATGGAAATCAGGTATGCAGAGCTGATGGAATTAGAAGAAACAAGAGAGCATGCAATGCAGACCATAGAAAAGGATAAAGCATTGGTCAAAAAGAGTTTTGACAAGAAAGCTAAGGCCAGGATATTACAAACTGGAGATTTGGTACTAAAGTGGGATGCTGATCATGCAAAACTAGGAAAGCACTCCAAGTTTGATGCCATCTGGAGTGGCCCATACATGATCATTGAATGCAAAGGTAGCAATGCTTTCCGACTGGCTAAGTTGGATGGTGAAGAATTGCAGATTCCGGTCAATGGGATCTATCTCAAACATTGCTACTAGAAAGAAAGCTTTTCACCCTTGTAAATATTAATTTAGAATTTCCATTCCTCTAAGTGCTTATGCACATTGTACTACTGTTAGAGTAGTTTTTATTTCCCTAAGTGCTTGTGCACATGTCCTATTGCTTCTAGTATGTGCATGTTTGCAGTTCATCAAGCTCCTGGAAAAGAATTTGCAGCCATAGGAAAACCAGCTCAACGAATGTTCAAATGGCTCAAGGACACAGGTTTTCAAATTTCAGATCAGCTGAGAGGCTATCAAATAGACTCCATGCCCAATGGATTGCTACAAGCAGCTGGTCGTTCTTCATCTGGCAGGTAGATGACCCCGCTGAGTCGCCAAAATTGTTATCCAAAATTCACCCCTCAAGGTAATTTTGATAACATGCATCAAATTCTTTTGTCCCAAGCAATTATATTGATTCAGGTGAAAACTTATGTTTCTAGGGTCCCCTCATATTTTTTCTAACTCCCCTGTCCAAGAAGAAGAGAGCAAGTTCTGAGAAAATGTAAAAAATTGCAAAAACAAGCTCGGGCCAGGAAAAATCATGAAAAATGGCTAAGTCCTAGTCCTCACAACAACGGGACAGGTTGGGACAAAGGGCACGAACCAACGTGAAAGGCAGCCAGGCGGTCCGCGCAGCATTTGGGACATTTGGAACAAAGGGACGCGCGGGACGCGGAAATCCGAACTGGCCGAAAAGTTGAAAAAATTGACTAACTGTTGAAACAGGCAGTCTGGGACATCCGGGCAAAAAGTACGCGAACCGGCCGGATCGGCCGAAATGAGTCAAGGCAGCCAGAACAGTTGGGCCGAAGGTACGCGAAGTACGCGAACCGAGCCGGATCGGCCGAAATGAGAACTTTCAGTCAGGGACGCGCGGGACAAAAGTACACGAACCGTCCGAACCAGGTGAATCGGGAAAATTTGTCCCAAAAAGCCCGAAAGCAAAAGGGACATTTGGGCTGCGAGTACGTGAACCGGCTGGTTCGGCCGAAATGGGAAATTTCAGCATTATGCCAAGTGGGACAAAGGGACCAGCGCGGACGCTGATACCAAAGGAGCATAAAGCCAATCGAGATCACGCCATGTGTCACCGATAGAAAAGGGACATGGAAGCCCATTTCGGGCGGTTCGGAAGAATTTGTCCCACGCAGCACGGGGACATTTGGGACAAAGGGATGCGTGGCACGCGAAAAGCGGCCGAAGCGAGAGGAGAAAAGTCAACATTTGACCCGTGGAACTTCAAGCGCCATAACTCTTGACTCCGAGCTCGAATTTCACAAAATTGGACTTTCGAATGAGCACGAAAAAACGTATTCAGCTCCATCAATCAATGCTCATTCCCGTCAAATGAAAAACGCTCGCTGCAGACCCAAAATAGCTGTCCGCACTCGAAGGCCAGGCCATAACTTTTGCATTTCTCAACGAAATCACACAAAATTGGTACTGTTGGAATCGTGGTTCCGAGCCCGATGCAAAAAGTCAAGAAATTATGGATTTGATGAGAAATTGATTGAGTTTTTAAGAAAACGTGGCCGGGTTCGAATAGTGTTTTATTTGGTAGTTTGGAGTGCAATTAAGAGGCATGGTCGTCATTCTTTCTCCGCCGCAAAGCACATGGGATAGTATGGGGAGCCTTTTTGCAAGTAATGGACAACCTTTTCACTCAATTTAATGCCTCTTATAGGTGGTTGAAGGATAGATTTCGGGATTTCCATTTTCCCTTCTCTTTTCCTTCTCATTTTTCTATAAATTGGAGTGTTGGGCTCATTGTAAAGAGAGAGTTTTTGGGTAGCAAAGCTCTGCCAAAATTGCTTTGTGAAGCCAGTGTGTTGCAAGCCCTTGTAGTGGACTCCTTGCATGGTGATCCAGGCCCTTATCTTGTAATAGATTGAACTGTGCATATCATGAAGCAATAAAATACCAGTTTGTGGATGTATCTTCCCCTGCTGTGTTTTCTTGCATTCTTCTTGCCCCTTTGATCTTTCTATAAGAATATTGTGTCTATTTATTATGTTCTTGCAGGGATTCATTATCATTGTGTATGCTTGGAATATTATTGTGAATGCATTTTGCTAGATTATGGTGAACTGTCATCACCTCTTCTAGTGTGCACTTTGCCTCTGTATTTCACACATTTGGAGATTACTCTCACACCCTCCTTTTCTGGTGTATCACCGCTTTAGTGTAGGCTTTCATTTTATGTATTCTCTCTCCCTGGTCCCTTGGAAATTTAAATTAGAACAGCTTAGCTTATCCCGCATTAGAGTAGATTGTGGCGGTAGTTTAGGAGAAAGAACCAGACTTTCTCTCGAGGTCTATCTCAAGTAGCAAGTCCTGACAACTTGGAGATAGTACCCATGTTATCCAATCACACTGTGAGTTCAGGTATATGCACAGGGGTGCTGTGATTCGGTGATAACAATATAGTTAGCCACTATACATGCAAAAATTTAGGCATTATAGTTACAGTACATGCACGGGGTGTAAATAGGCCGATGGCACCTCCAAAGGCACCGGACAGGGTCTCATTTCACGAGCGGGGCGGACAACATCCCACATGATAGGTACATCATTCAAGGCCTATGGGGCCACCACATACCGAACCCATATCCGTGGATATAGGATGTCGTAGGGGAGGCCAGATATTACTAGGATCAGTTAATAGTAGTTGGGATAGATTTTTTATCCTATAGAGTACAGAGGAACATTAGGCCTCGAGTGAGAGGACCAGATCCCTTACTCACAGCGTGGAGAGCACAGGGGGTCATCGGGCCTCGAGATAGGATCGGGGTGAGGCTACTAGCTCATGGAGGTAAGCTCCAAGAGAGGTACCAGCAAGGGCCCAACCGCGACCTATGATAGGTGGTGAGAGGTTATCAGTTGCCGTTAGCTAAGAGCTAAGGAGGAGACAGTCAGGACTGAGATGGAAGATTTTTTGCTAGATGATGCCTGATGCACATCCCTTTATTTTGATGTATTTTGATGATTTTTGATATATACCAGTTTACGTGCTGAAGAGAGTGAGGATGTATGAGATTTTTATATATTTTTGAGCATATACCAGCCTACGTGCCAAACACTTTTAATAAGGTTAGGCTATATATGAGAGATTTGAGAGATTGGATTATTTATAGTGGCCCGCATGCCAAAGACATTTGATAGTTATGTATATGGATACACATGATTGGATATTTGTATTTATAGAGATGATGATGGTGGTGGTCATTATGTGTTTGTGTTGATAACATTTTATTATTATGCATAGGTGGATTTGAGGATAGGTGTGTTAGGAATGGATTGACTTAGGTTGTAGGCATGGATAGAGTCGAGTCATAGGAATAGTTGAGTTAGGTCATAGGCATGGTTAAGTTAGGTCATAGTCTAGGCATGGATTGATTCAGGTCATAGGTATGGATTGAGTCATGTTTTAGGCAAGGTGGGGTAATGTTTTAGGTATGGTGGAGTTAGGTTGTGGTCTAGGCATGGATTGAGTTAGGTTTTAGGTATGGTAGAGTCAGGTTGTAATTCATTAATTTGTGTAATGAATGATGAATGAATTTGTTGTTTGTTGGTTTTTAATTTCTAATTATTAATATAAAAACAAATTTAACAAGAGTAGATCATGATTTAGGAAAATAAAACGTGAATTTGGTTAGGGTAAAGAGTGGTGAGCTAACCTCCAAGGACCCATGCCCTTGGAGTGCTACCTACATAAGTATCGGTGAAAAGGACCTCACCCAATGTAGTTCTCCCATAAGCTAGGGAAGAATGTGAGGAGGTATGAGTATGGGTGGGTATGTTATATGCATGATTGAGTCTAGGTCTATTAGGTATGGGTGAATTGTGGGCACATTGGTAGAGGTGATTTTGAGGTGATTATGGTGAAGGAGGAGAAAAAAATTACCCAAAAAGAAGTGTCGAGGGTCAAGTCCTGTATAAGGTAATCAATATGTAATGAAGTAGTTTGAAAAAGATAAGAGGAGGCAAGAAAGCCACCTGATTGGTTAGAATCATAACGAGTAGGTCATACCTTAGATAGGTGGATGAACATAAGACCCTAAAGACATTGCATGATTGATTATTCTAAAGGTGAAAATTAGTCGCATGACCACCAAATGTCATGGTTCCACGAGGTCCCTTGAGGTGGGAGGAAATAAAAGTACGAATGGTGAGAGGGTGAAAGGTGGTTATTTTTTTATATGGTACTAGGTAGCATGCCTTTGTGGCAAGATATCCAAGGTCACAATGGGCAAGTCCATGACTAGAAGGATTTTTGTGTTAACTGATGTTTGAGATAGAATGATTGATGTGGGAAGTCTATATGGGATGAGGAAATTAACTCCTTGAGGTCTTCGTGAAGTTGATCGATGCGGAAAGCTTCATATATTTTTCTCTTCTTTTTTTTTGAAATAGTTTTTATAGTTGTCCTTCGAGGAGCAAGCGATCTATTTATAGCAATAATTGTAGAGAGAAAGATGTCCTTTTGAGGGAGTCATCAATTTATTGGAAGTTTGACTCAAGGAGTTAGATCCCATGTGAGGGATTTTAAGTCATCGACAAGACTAAGGTGAAGAATAGGATTCTTGCTCAAAAAGTAAGGTGAAATGACCATGGGATATCATCTAAAGGTAGAAAAAAAGTATCCATGAGAATAATGCTATGTGCAGCGCCATGGTACACATATTTAAGAGAAGATAAAAAGTGACAGTACACACATGATTCTTATTTAATCATTGGTTATGGCATAGAAGTGGGTAGCACTCAAGGGACGAGCATGGAAAGAGGCGGAAGGTGAGGTAGGATTAAAATTCAACAATAGAATGGTTGAAGATGCAAGGTGTTAAGGGGCTCAAGTTTGGGTTTACCCTTGAGTGAAGATAAACAATAAGCACCTGATCTGTAAGTATGAGTCACGATGTATGGTCCAAGCCAATTAGGAGAAAATTTTCCCCGTTTACTTTTTATAATTTGGTTACATGTTGATTTTCCTTCAAGACAAGGTCACCAACTCAGAAGGTTCCCGCATGGAAACGTTTGTCAGAGGCACATTTGATATGTTTTTGGTAAACTTGAAGGTGGTCAAGAGTGTTAAAAAGGCATTCGTCTAATAGCTTGAGTTGTGCTAAAAAGTCCTAACGAAATTCATCATCATTGAGCATGTCATGGAGAGAAATGCAGAGTGAGGGAATCTAGACTTTGAGAGGTAGAAAAAACTTTATACCATAGACCGTAGAGAAAAGCATGTGCCGGTAGTGGAAGTATGGGTACTAGTGCAGTACACCCATAGGGAGAAAGGGATGTGTGTATGCCAGTCCTTCCTAGTATCGTTAACCACTTTTATGAGAATTTTGTTCGGGGTTTTGTTGGTGGATTCACTTGGCCATTAGTCCGTGGTAATAAGGTAATGAGAAACTTAGTTGAATGCCGAAGGCGTTGATAAGTTTTTGCAAGGTTTTATTTGTGAATTATTTTCTGTTATCATTAATGAGCCCATGTGGGACACCAAAGTGATAGATGATCTGATGATTGATGAACTCACATATTTTCTCAGATTTTGTGGAGATGAGAGGTATGGCTTCAACCCATTTTGTGTAATATTCAGTAGCGGTGATGTTCCATTGATGTCATTGGGAACAATGGGGATTGATCTCACCAATAAGATCCAAACCCCACTGAGAGAAGGGCCAAAGGTCACGGACGACCGGTAAGGCATGACTGAGGGTATGATGAAGGTTGGTGTGATGTTGGAATTTCACACAACACTTGACATAGTCACAACAATCATGGTTAAGGGTCGGCCAGTAATAGCCTAGGCAAAGAATACTCTTAAAGAACAACAGTGAGGCTACTGAAGTGACCTCCACATATTCCATCATGAACTTCCTTAATGGTATAAGGAAATTCATAACTCGTAAGGCACCGTAAGAAAATGCCATCGAAGCCACATTTGTAGAGGAGGCCACCCATGATGACGTAACAAGAGACCTTTTTAAGAAATGCCCATTGTCCATTATGAGTGAGGTCGAGGCAAGATTGAATGGGAAAGGTAGTTTGAGTATTGTTTATACCAAAGATCACTCAGGTCAGGGGTAGCAGTTCCAATGGAGTAAAATTTGTGAGGTAAATAAGAGGGTGATTGGAGTCTTTGTATGGTGACAAATATTTTAGAATCGACAGGTGAAGTGGGGATTTGAGAAGCCAAGTAGGCCATGGTATCTACAAATTTGTTGGTTGAACGTGGGACGGTTTGAAGGGTGTAACGGTCGAAGGTGGTCAAAAGTATGTCTACACGATGTTTATACTTTTGAATTGTCTCATTACAACATTGGTATATACCATTTACTTGGTTTACAACCAATTGGGAATCACCAAAGATGTTGATGGATTTGACATCCAAGGCATAGGTAGCTTGGAGACCTAATACGAGTGCTTTGTATTCGGTAATGTTGTTTGTACAATCAAAATCGAGTTTGAAAGAAAAAGGCATGGGTTCACCATCACGTGGAATGAGGATAATGGCTTCCCTCACCCCCATGCTAACACTTGGAAACATTTAAAGAAGATTTTCATTTAGTATGAGGGCTCATCCAAGGAAAGGGAAGCAATTGACTCATCTGGAAAGTCAAAATTAGAAGGTTGATTCCTGGAAAGAGGTGTGTCAGCCAATTGGTCGGCGATGGCTTGACCCTTGATGGACTTTTAGTGGATAAATTCGAGGTTGAATTCAGCCATAAACATGAGCTAGTGTGTGGCATGCTGATTTTGGTAAGGTTTGGCATACATGAAGTGTAAGGGGTTGGTGTTTATCACAACATAAGTTTTATGATTAAGTAGGTAATGGCGGAGTTTTGTGGCAACAAAAACTAAGTCTAAGAAAAGTTTTTCAGCATAAGTGTATCAGGTTTTGTAGTCTAAAATAGTACGTATTTTGTAATAAACAACCTGCTCCCTATGTTGTTCATCATGATGAGCAAGCATGGCCCCCAAGGAGTGGTTGTTGGCAGAGTTGTATAGGTAGAAGGGTTGATCGTGTTTAGGTGGAATGAGTATGGGTAGTTGGAGAAGGTATTGTTTTAAGGCCTCAAGTGTTTTGTGGTAGTCATTATCCCATTTAAAAGAGACATCCTTCTTGAGAAGATGATGAAATGGTTGACACTGATTAGACAATTCTGAAATGAAGCAGAAATAGACTATCGCAACTTGCCATGCAGCCACAAAGTTGCTTAAGATTAGTGGGCGGGGGTATTTCAAGAATGGCCTTGACTTTAGTAGGTTCAACCTCTATACCATGTAAGGAAATGATAAATCCCAGGAGCTTTCCTAAGAGAACTATGAAGACACACTTCTTAGGCTGAAGGCAAATGCAATATTTAATAAGGCAGTCAAAGATGGGTTTTAGGACAACGAGGTGCTTAGAGCGGCATTTAGATTTGGCCACGAGATCATCCACGTAATCTTCTAATATATGATGCATGATGTCATGCAAGATATAAGTCATAGCTCGTTGATAGGTGGCCCCAGCGGTTTTAAGGCCAAAAGGCATGACTCGGTAGCAGAAGGTCCCCTAAGGGGTGATGAATGCGGTTTTTTGTTGATCCTCTGGTTCAAACAAGATTTGGTTATAACCCGAGAAACCATCCATGAGTGATAACATCTTGTGCCCAATGGTAAGGTCAACCAGATGGTCAATACCAGGTAGAGGGAAGTCATCTTTTGGGCAGGCTAGGTTGAGGTCACACAAGTCCTTGCAAATACGAAGTCCCCCTGTCGCCTTAGTGACAGGGACAATGTTGGAAATCCAATGAGGATACTCAATGGGTAATATGAAGGAAACCGAAAGGAGATGTTGAAGTTCTTATTTGACTAGAAGAGCAATGTGAGGGTGTATTTTCCTCATCTTTTATTTGATGGGTTAGGCATTGAAATGGTTACGATATTATGTACCACTATAGTGGGGTCAATATCGGGCATATCTGCATAAGACCAAGTGAAAACGTGGTTATGGATTTTGAGAAAAGAAGTGATGGCTTTCTGTTGAGCAGCATCTAAATATTGTCCTATCTTTAGAATGTGCGGGTCATCCTTAATATGAATGTTGATCTCGATAGTTGATTCATTCAACATGGTTTTCATCTCAGAGGGTAACGAATGATGAATAGATGATTCTTATTCACAAAGGTAGGTGAGTATAGATTCATCATCCTTACATTGAATGACGTTAATTTAAGGTGTATCGTCATCGATCATTTCGGATACGGAAGGGTAGAGAAGAGTGAGCATCGCCCTCTCTTTAATAAGTCGAGGCCCTAAGGAAATGGTGTTTATGAAAAAAAAAAGTTAGGAGGGATGGATTATGGATCCATTGACTCTGTCAGTGAAGGTGGTGATGAAGGTGGAGTGGGTGAAGAAGGTGGAGAAGGGCTAATGTCCTCAATGAGTTCAATGCGGGCCTTCTTGGTAGGTGGTTCATCAAATCTGATACCACTTGGTCATTATGCTTGTGGGTAGTACATGGAATAAAAGTATGGTGGCCATGGTTGTAAAAGCCAAAACCAAAACCCTTCCATGTACATTGGTGTAAGAATGTGTGGGAAAAACAACGATTGGTGAGTAACCTGAAGTCAGCGAAAAATGGGTGGGTTTGTGACGGTGGTAAAGGTGTGTATGTGGCAAAAGATCAAGTGTGCCATAGGTTAGATTGATATAAAGATGGGGAGGAACATAAAGGAGGTACTCTCCTATATAGTGATCATAGTGAGGGTGTTTGTGAAGGCTTCCGTACTCTTGTGGAGTAAGGAACGTGTTGACACTATATAGGTGATACTCCCTAGAGTGAGGCATTGAAAAGTGCCTTCCAAGGATCGGTGGTGGGTATGTGAGTAGCTGGAATATATGATGTGTCGAAGGTCAAATCGAGGTGGAGCTAATGGATTGAGAGGTCGATGGTTCGCCATGCGAGTTGTGGTAGTGGTAGGAATGGAGGAGGTGTGCGCGGTGGAGGCAAAGGTTGACCGGTGAACAGAGGTGTAGGTGAAGACGAAGTGATAGTGGAGGTACATTCTCAGAATGGGTATAAGAACGTCATTGGGTCAAGAAAGCATCTTGCAAGTTTTGAAAGGTGATGGGTCGAGACGAGAATGGTATAGGTGTGTCCTTTATGCTCAAACTTTACACAACGATGCAAAGGTGAAGGAACACAACCCATGACATGAATCCGGGTCTACCAAGAAACAGGTTATTTAAATTCCCCCTCCAAGATGTAAAATAACTCTAGGATAGTACGAGGACCCACGTGAACATGGAGGATGGTGGTGCCAAGTGTAGAGGTGATAGTGTCATTGAATGAACATAGCATGACAGGATGTTTATGCATGTAATTGTCGTGTATGTGCATTTGATCGAATGCGTGGGAGGAAATGATATTAATGCTAGTGCTCCTATCAATCATAACATGTCATACACGTATATCATCAATGTGGATAGAGATGAAGAGAACTCGGGTCCAGGTCATTAGTTTCATACAAAGTGTGATCTCTTCCTATAAGAAGATAAGGAGGCTACTTGGTGAGTAGGTGGAGATGTGGATAAAGGTGGTAATTTGGTGAGAGAGGCTACATGATGGGGCATAATAATGGAGGCTATGATTGTAGGGTCATTGGGTAAGACTTCAATAGATCAAGAACCTCCATGAGAGCTTGACGACGAGATTCTTATTTTGGATGAGGGCATATAGGGACATTTTGAGGGGAGATTGGTGTAATTATTTGAGCATGGTGCGATGTGTAACCCCATTGGAAATAGGATATGTGGGGCTATGGATAGTTAATTTAGGTGTGGGTGTAGATGGTATATTGGGTATAGGATTGGTTGGTTGGTCGGTTGCCTTTTCTTTGCATTTTTCCTTTTGATCACGGGTAACAATGTGGATCATGTTGATTTGAGGTGGGAGGTAGGTGAAGTAGGTGAGAAATGAAAGGTATAGCGACACAAACAAAAAAGCCCAAAGGTGAGAAAGAACCTTGTGAGATAAGTTGGGCACACTAACAATTGGGTGGAGGTGCAGTGAGTTCTCCGATGTGAACCATGTTAATTTCAAATCTTGGGGGTGGTTCTAAGAGTTGTGGGGTTAGAGGTCTTGGTTGTTGAGTAGGCAAATGAGGGAAGAACTGCAGAATGAGTCCCGTGAAATGGGGTCCTTATCGAGAAGGTCATCATCATCAAAGTTTTCTTTAGAAGGACTCAACTAGATAAGAATGATTTTCAAAGCCTTGTAGTTCTCCACATCGTGCCCTAGCACACGATGGTAAGTAAAAATTTTGGTGTCCTCAAACACTTTTGGTTTGGGCTTGAGAGGGTCATAAGGTCCGAGAGGTGGTAATTTGATGAAAAAGTTTCAAGGAGGTTGGTTAATATTTTGGCATAGGACCCCGCTAGTGATCGTAATGGGAAGTGAAGGTGGGTTTGGGTGTTGGTGCAGCTAACTATAGAGGAGCAATCTTTGCATGAGGGGAGTGGGTTGAGCTACGCTTTAGGTGCAAGTGTGTTCTTAGATGTTGGTGGTGTTTGCTTTGGTAGGGGTATGGTAGATGAACTGGAAAGAAAATATGTGGCTGATTTGAATACCTTAATGGAGGGTAGCATATTTTTGTCTTTGGGTTGCACCTTCTTGGGTAAAGGTGATATGGGCACATAAGATCTAGAGGGAAAGCGGATAGTGGAAGAGGGTGAGTTACCCATGGGGATAACTGATGTGATATGAAGGTAGATGGTGCGAGCCGTGCAGGGAGATGTGAGGGAAAAGACTAAAGTGTAGTGGGTAGTGAAGGAGTGATCGATGGTATTGAGGTATTAGTGGTAAAAATATTGCAGGCATGGGAGGAATTTGTATCGGGCGCTTGGATATGTTATACGTCCCGCAAGGGAGGAATGGCCTACTGTTTTTGGTTTACCAAATGGTGGAGGTTTCTTATCCGCACTGGACGGGGTTAAGTCCTAGGACAGATGGAAAGGGTGAAGGTGATGAAGGTGTGATCGGTGCGAGTTAAAGTATGAGATTTATGGGACTAGTTC
This sequence comes from Taxus wallichiana var. yunnanensis, assembly GCA_018340775.1. NCBI lineage: Eukaryota > Viridiplantae > Streptophyta > Pinopsida > Cupressales > Taxaceae > Taxus > Taxus wallichiana. The sequence goes on along the minus strand of CM031240.1, from coordinate 951,944,492 downwards.
TTCTATTTTGGGGCAGAGTAGGTTTGATGTTGGCTTTGGAGGATGTAGCTAAATCTAATTTGATGGGTGGATGAGTAAGGCTAGCGGTTGGGATGACCCCTAAGGCAGTAATAGGTTTAGGCAAGGAAGATGATGTAGGTGTGGGCTTGGATGTAGATGCATGTTGGGTTATGGGTAGGGGTGTGAGTTGTGCCATGAGGGGTATCATGGTGGAATTTGTGATAGTTGTAGTTGTGTTTGGTTCGATTGGATGAAATATTGTTGGGTAGATAGTGGAAGTCTCAACAAGTGACATATGCATTTGTGTTGAGATAGGAAGTAGAAGATGCCCCCAAAGTAAGGCTCTATCCACATAATCTAGGCGATTGGCTAAACATGAGAAAGGAACTATTGTAGGTGAGGTTGATGAGGATCTAATGGCGATTCTAAAAATGTGTCTTAGATACGGAGAATTTTCTAGTTGTAGCTTTTATGGGTAAAAGAGCTAAAAGTAAGTCCACATGATCTTGGGTAGCTGATGGAGAATGGTCACCTAGAGGCAAAGGTATCCCCACTAGATCCTTGATAGGTGGAGGAGAAAATGGGAGCTCCTCTGTGGGTGGAGTAGATAATGGGTGCTCCTCTGTGGGTGGAGGAGATGATGGGTGCTCCTCTGTGGATGGAGGAGATAAAATTATCTTCTATGGACTGGAGAAGCATTGTGGGTGATAGCTCTCTAGGTGGATAAGTCAAAGGTGAAATAGTCTTGATGTTAACAGGAGGCTCCTCCATGGGTGAGGAAGGAGGTAAAGGGTGTTCCTCTATGGGTGGAGGAATAGGTGAGGTGTGTTCAAGTGCAGGTGGAGGACTTTGGATTAGGATTTACTCGATGGAAGGAATATGAGGTAATTGGGGAGAAATGGATGTATCGCTGAAAATAGCGTGGACCTCGCGGGTATGGCTATCATGAGTTGAGGTCTCTCCGGTTTAATCAGAAGAAGGGGCATGGTTATAAAATGATTTCTTGAAGATATGTAGGTTTTTATTGGCAGGTGTGTTAGGATTATCCAAGGTTAACTCACCTTTCTCGAGAATGTCTTGGACAATGTTTTTGAAATTGATGCTATTGCCATCACTATGACCCTTACTCGATGATAGTTGTAGAATTCTTGCTCTTTATAAAATGTGGGTGTGGGGTGAGGGATCAAAACCAATGTGTGGTTTCATAGGAGGAAGGGTCATGGCCCCACTTTAATGATATTTTCTAAGATAGAAGAATAAGGTTCCCCATTTCGGGTGTATTTCTATTGTTCTGTCTAAATTGAAAAGTCTGAGACAGAGAAAGATTAGATGAGGGACTAGCCTAATTTGATGGATGACTTGGGCTAGCCTTGAGTACCACCGCATTAGTGGTTCCCTTGGATTTTGAATAATTATTTTGTGGTTTCGAAGAAGAAGAGGTATCATTTGATTTGAATGGTGAATTCTTATTACGTAGTTGGATTTTCTTCTCTCAATCGCCCAAATATCTAGCTTTCGTGCCATGGTGAATGCCTCATCGAAGGTTCAAAAAGTCTAGACCTACGAGGGTCAGTGAGATATGTCTAGCACAAGCCCGTGTGAAGAGTTTGATGAGTTTGGTTTGTGGTAGTTGGAATGTGAGTTGATTGATCAGGCTACGACAATGAGAAAACAATTTTGCGATAGATTCGTCATCATACGACGTATAGAGTAGAGATCACCATGGTAACTTTCTTAATGACATTGATGGAGAAGTGATCCAAGAAGGCTTGGGCTACCTAATTAAATGAGAATATAGAGTGTCTAGGTAACCCACTATACAAATCTAACATGGGCTTGGTCGAGACATGGGAAAGGTGCTCGTGAGTAAAGCATCATAATGCGTGATCAAATAACACCCATGTTTGAAAGACCAAAAATTTATTGTGGGTCCTCTTTGCTATCAAGCAATTGAATTTAGGCATTTCCCAATGCATTGGATATGGACAGATAGGAATGGATGGGTGTATAGACTCTTTACAAATATCATCGTAGGTGAGAGATTTACGTGTGCCAAACCGATGCCTCCAATGTCTACATCTTATCCATCATTAACTTGATTAGGTCGTTGGAAGGTTGAGATTGCTGGGTACCTCCTATAACGTAAGGAGGTTAGTGTTGGACATATAATGGAGGAGCCATTCCTGTATATGGTGATGTCATATAGGTAGATTGAGAAGGAGGAAGTGAAATAGGGGGTACGTACCCAGAATGAATGATAGATGAAATGGGAGGATGCTTGATAGTACATATATGGAGGTGGAAGGGTCATGGTGACCCTAGTGGCAATGGGGGCTAAGGATTGTGGAATAGAAAGAACAACATTTTTAAAAGGGGTAGGGGTCACCAACACCGGGGGTGGTTGTGTAGCTACGGGTATATATGAAACAATAGGTGTGGATGAGGTTATGTTCTGGTTGTTGACGAAGGTATAATGGATGTGGCGGGTGCAATGATGTAGGAGACATGGCAATCATAGTGAGTATAGGGCCTAGCTATGAAATGACCTGGGGGAAAGCGCAGGTGAGGGTAGCATGGAGCCGAGAGGAGGTTGGAGAAGAAGTAGGAGCGAGTGTTGGGAATAGATATGGGAATGCTATATCAACTGACCCGAGGCATCTCGAGTGGATGAGTGGGAAAGATAAAACTGCAAGGTGACAGGGTTCTGATTAAGGACTCGTGTGAACTCCTCGTCTCTTGTGGCGATAGTGATAGGTTGGGTAGGATCCATGGGTGATAAAATAGAAGGTGGAGAAGGAATAGGTGGGAGTGGTTGATGACTGGCATGGAATATGAGGGCGTTTGCTTGGCTTCAGGTCAGCACCATGTGAATAAGCACTAACGTGGCAAGATTACTTTTTGTAAATGACACAAAAATACAATAGAGACAGGATAAATAGGTGGTGGTGGGTGAATCGAGGTTAAAATGTTAGATGGAAAATTATATAGGCTAACTGATGCTAGTTAGGTTAAACCAATTCCGGTCATAGGTAACCGCAGTCGGTCACTATGGAAAGTGGAAAGTTGGTTAAAATAAGGTAAAGGCCAATACTTTGCCAAGTATGCAAGATGCTGATGGAATTACCAGGTCAGTGAATATGATAAGAGTGAAAGAGACTCTGAATAGTCAAAGAAGGTGAATAGGTTTCCTTTTGGGTAGGTTAACCACAATACCAATGAGATGATGCCGCTTGAGTGAAACCGATGATGCTCAAAGGGTAACCGACGACATTCGCTGGACCGACACTTAATCGTTACCGTGAAATTGAAACAATGATGAAGAAAATGTGGTTGTGAGATAAAATCAAATGTTGAATCAAACCCAATTTATGAGAATGATGATAATATGGTCCAGAACACTTAGATGAAGCTGAATACACCAACTGTGATGAGGAGTGTGCAAAGGGGAAATAATAAAAATGAAGAATGTGACCTCTCACCTCAAAATACAAGCCAAGCAGAAACACTAAGAAAAATACGATCCTAAGAGTGCTTTTTCTATTATGTTTTTTTAGCTTATGCTATTTAAGGACTGACTCATGAACTTTAGAATAGAATTTTTTGGTGAGGATGGCTTCCTACAAAGAAGGAGATCTACAAGGAGAGGTTTCAGGTATGTTATGGTAGGGGTGGGTCGTCCTCTGATGGGGTACTAGATAGAGATAACTAGTGGGGTGCCCACTATGTCGTGATCGTGTGATCACCTACAACTTCTTCTGGGTGAGATGTTGTTTAAGAATGTGTATATATTTTTAATTTTGTGATGTTTGGTAAGACTCGAGAGAGAAAAAGAAAGGAAGTGATTTTCTACGATTTGTTTTTCAACCATCAGCTGGGCATGACTTCCAGTGTATAGGTTTCCCTCAATTAATGTGAGTTAATGTAGAGACGTAGAATGAAATGAAACAAGTTTTAAAACCCAAATTGAAATGTTGAATTTGATTACACAAAAATATGAATAGGAGAAGGGATTCTCGTTCACTAATGCTATACTAATGAAAGGGAAGAAGTGTTATTTTTAAAGCACCAAAATACTATTGATTTTATACAATAGAAGAAGAGAAGGTTCCAGGGGAGAAATTTTAATGTAAGAACCTTTTAGAAGGGAAAAAAAATGCAAGTTTTCACCTATAAATGAAAGAATACAAAGAACCCCAAATGTGTCCCACCGGGATGCCAAAATGTTTCACCCGATTCTAGATCATTTCTTAGAATGTTAAATAAAAAGAAGGGTAAAGGGATAGGAGGAATACCTGTTAAGATGTTGGTCAGTTATTGTCAGCATATGACTTCTAGATCCACAACTAATCATGATACCTTCCTTTTTCTTGGAGGAACTACCTTAAATGGAAAGCAATACCACCAAATAAAAGTTAAACAATATATACAAAGGACTACGACTAGCAGTGTCCTAGATCCGAGAAGTGTGATACTTCCTGATTTATCTATCAATCCACTGTTTAAAACAACTTAATGCTAACAATAAAGGAAATCCTACTATAGTTAAAATTATTTAGGTATCTCATTCATCTATAATAAGAAAATTTGTTCACAACAAAGTTATGCTATGACCGAATCAAGGTCAAGGTCTCTATTAGGGTGTAGGTATTTGGTTAGGGTTAAGTTCTAGGCTGTTTTGGGTATTGGGTAGGGAATGGAAGCTATGTTCTTGGTTTCTAGTTAAGAACTCGAGAGACAGACATCGATCTCTGTACGACCGATTTCAGTTTGGGTTAACCGGTGATTGTTGGGGTAACTAGTGTTGGTATGGTCAAGGTACAGGAAACTCAATAAAAATTTGGTGGGGTGACAGATCTGAGGCTAGATGGAAATGGAATGGCAATGACAAGGCTCGTGTGGGTCTTAGGTATGCACATGAATGATTAAAATCTAGATATGGGCCATTCAAGGGTGTGGGTAAAAGGATGGTCAAGTTTGCATGGAGGTAAATGGTGGGGAATGGAAATGGGAGCAGAAACTAATAACAGATGTAAAATAATCTACCAAATGATAAATGGATAGCTGCTAGTTAACAAAGCACTTACTATTTATGTACGAACTTGATGTCCGTTAGGAGTAGTGGTGGGTGATCAAATGGAAGGGACTTGGTGTGGTGTTGGCACTTCTCTGAATGCTACTATGAAGGAAAATGGCTCTGTGGTTACTTCAGGTGTTGGCTATGAATGCTCTGATGTGTGTACTAATGCTAGTTCTCCGCTTACATGCAGCTCTCGATTTCATCACTTGTTCATATGTAAGAAAGTGCCCAACTCTCAACAATGTGCCAACCTTGAAATAATGTTGTTTTGGGGTTAAATGGTAACCGACGGCACCTTCCAGGGTCGACCGAGACAGGTTTAGGGTTATCAGTCGGTTAGGTAGGATTTCCTAGGTTTTCTAAACTACGCAAATCCCTTGATTTTCTTGGATCTCGCCCATTTTTGCTCTGCAATAGAATAGAAGCTACCTTCTAATGGAAGGGAATGTGGTTAGAGGGAATATATGATTTTATTTTTAGGGTTTGGGTAGGTCTTAGTTAGTTATGGCAACTTGCTAAGAATATGTCTTAGGGTGAGGTGGCTAGATGAGGTGTCTAGGTGAGGTGGATATGTGGGCATTATCCCAATTAGGATATTTAAATAATAAATATTGTGAGGATAATGAATTAATTTAATTAAATTAATATTAGAGTGGGGTGAAGGGGGCCATGGTTAGGTGAATGTGTTTAATGTATTTATTTAATGAGGGACCAAGGAGAGTGTGACCTAATTTTGGTGTCTACACATATAACTAACAGGGTTAGGACTCAATCCCATGGGTCGCTTAAGCACATTTATGTAGTCACTCTGAAACCCACATTTATGTATAACTCACACTAATGTAACCATTAAATGCATCTACCCAATACAAGTGCCCTATAACCTACACACTCAATGTAAACATTAAATGCATCTACCCAATACAAGTGTAAATCAACTACTCAGTAAAAAATGCGGTATAAATGTTCAAACTATGCTAACACATCATCAACATGGAATCATAAATGAGAAACATGCACAAATTCACCATGTCTTATCCATTAAAATACATATAAATGACATATATCCATGCTATCATGTGATCTCATCAATAATCGAATAGTCTACAACATCAAGATGTGTGACAAAATCATGTATCCATCATATATCAACTAAACTCAATAACATAGTAGCATGTTAGTACCCAAAACATCTAATGAAATGTGTTACATACTAATCAAATATTTATTGATGCTACGATGCCCAATCACCATACATGTCCATGAAAATCAAATAACAATATCCAAAATGTGTCATAATCCCTGTCAAATCATCAAATTTAAGTATAGAGTCAGGAGATGAACTTAAGCTAGAAAATGTGGGCATTACAACGGGCTTTGAAGGAATGTGTACTGGTTCTAATTTTTTAAAGATACCAAGAAGGAAGTTTGATATCTAGGAGACAATAGTGAAAACTTAATAACTTGAACCATCAATTCACATATGCATTCATTACTCACAAAGGTGGAGATGAATGTGACGTTGACAGACCTGTAGGTGTCAATGTAAGCATATATGAGCATTTAGATCTGAAAGGCACGGTTGGATAACATGATTCGGGACTGGAGATATTTCATGAACAGTGGATGATCAATACTAATCTGATGTAATGCATAAACCAATATAAAATAGATTCCAAAGCTAACATGGAGGCTAGAAGAGGATGTATTTCGTATACTATTCTAAGTACTTTTCATTGCATTTCCATCAAATAATCATTAAGCAATGATATCAGACGTGATCACTACAAAGATGAAGAAAATAATTCAAGAGATGTGGATATCCTGGATTAGAATTTTGGCAAGGTTAAGTTTTCCATTAACGTGGAAACGAGGCAAAACTATGCTATGAAAATATTGGACAAGGAAAAGGTTTTTAAGTACAAAATCGCGAATCATGAGGAAAAGTTTTTGATTCGGAACACACGTATTTTTGTTCTTCTTGTGTTGATTAAGTGGGTGTGGTTTGTTTTTGGACGTGGATTAAACATTAAATATGCACTTTGAAGCTCATACAGTATGTTAATGTTGTGAGATTAAACGAGGTACCTATATTCTCATGAAAATTTTTAAGCAACTTTAATATAAATTTGGATGATTTTTAATGCATCGTTTCCCTGAATATTTAAGATATAGATTTTTTGATAAGTAACTTTACATAAAGATATGGAATGTTTTTATATTCAAAATGAATATGAATATAAATTGTAATACAAAAAATATATTTAAGATATAAGAGGGAATATTTATGTAATAGATATTTCTTTTTTCATTGATAGGTCAATGTTATTTTTTAATCGGAGGTAGAACATTTACTAAACTTGGACTGTTTTATCCAAGCGACGCATGCCAAATTAGTCTCACAAAGATTTCTCATTCGTGGAACAATGGTATTGTGTTCTATACAACTTCACCCTTGGTATCTTTTATTTCAAAAATAATTAAAAAATTAGTTACTTAAGTTAACCAATATTATTTTAAAAATAATCGTACTTTTATCGTAGATACTTAAGGAATAATGTTGGATTTTATATATTGTCACAATTGGTACATTAATTTGTGATTTTTTTTATAAATTTTAAATATTGACATTTATTTAGTTGTATGTTTGTATGTGTTTATATATATTTTCCTTATTTAGATTTGCAAACATGTGCGGAAAATTTTTCCAACTCCGAATTTAGCGTTGAACGTGCCAATTCTTTGATGCCAGAGCTAGGATTTGCAAATGGGACATTTCCTATTAATTATCTCCTAACACATCAAAATTTGGATGTTAGAATGTGTTCTCAAAAAGGTTTTTAAAGCAACCTAATGAGGTACTCCCCCTCTGTGCCGCCCCCAATGTATGTTAAACATATGCATTTTGTGATGATGAGATTTTTATATTGAAAATTTGAATATAAATGTTTGATATCAAATATAGAGAAATTGTAACATCATATTTTATATATGTTGGCCATAATATTTTGGTATAATTTATCATTAAATACAATTCCATCATGTTTATTTTCATTTTGATGTGCGAATGACATATTATGTTATTGATATCTCAGTATCTTGTGATTTTTTAAAAATGTTTTATATGTATGGCTAGACCAAAATTAAATTTTGAAAATGAAGAGGAAAGAAGAGCATATGCAGGAGAATATAAAATACAATATCACGTAAGAAGACAACAAGAAATGAAATTTGCACAAAGGAGAGAGAACAAAGGAAACATCGAAATGATAATGATAGACATATTTTCCGAACACAAGGCTCAATTAAAAATTGAAGAATTAGAATTTGAAAACTTGCAAATAACATGATAACAATTTGTGCACAATGACTTCAAGATGACTTGCATGTATCAGAATAAGGCTAAGAAATTTTATTCGCTCATATCGAGTTTCTGAGGAATAAACACAAGAATGTAAATATTTGATTACATTATTTATGTAAATGATTTTATAAATTGCATAGTGTTTTGAGTATGTTGGTGAAAAACTATTAAATATCAAACAAAAGGTCATCACTATGGCAAAGGAATCTCATTTTCTAATCTCTTATTATGTTTAGTTCATATCATTCTTTTACTAACCTTGCTAATTTTTAGAACATGGATATCATATGATTATTTTCTATGACCTCGTATGTGGAGTTTTAAGTTATATAAATAATTAGACAATTTTTTCAATACACTTTATAGGTATGGCTAAACCAAGATTAAATTTTTAAAATGAAGAAGAAAGAAGAGAATATAAAATACAATATTGTGAAAGAAGACAACAAGAAATGACAAATGCACAACAAGAGGAAAAAGGAAACATCAAAATGATAACACTAGACAAAGATTTACGAACGGAGGGCTGAATTAACAAATGAAGAATTAGATGTAGAAATAAAACAACATGCAAATAACATGATAAAAATTCATGCAAAATCATCTCCCAATGACTCAAATGTATCAAGAACAAGGTTACAAATAAATATTCATTTAGATCATTAGCCAAAGGAAGCAATACTACGCATAAAATAACTTCACCGTGAAGCATATCAAAGGCATTATCATAGATTGGTTGGTAATGTTGAATATAATTCATGAGGATGACATTCAACATCAATGGATCATGTGCTTGAGACACAAGAAATATTTTCCCAAGATATAATAGATGTCGATGTTGGAAATAATGTATAGAATAATGGTATGCTAGAGGAAACAATAGTTCAACCAATATGAACAATGAAAAGTACAAGATTGAAAAATAATGAGTTACAAGAGGAGTCAACAATCGAGCCTTGAAGAAGAAGAAGAATGCAAGAATCATATATTGAGATAGAAAAAATGTATTTAATCACAATGTAATGCTTGGGAGAGATTTTAATAACTTCAAAATGATTTTTCGACATGGTGTTGATGATCTTGCTTCACCGATAATGTGTTATATTTCTAAACAATGCTACCTTGGAATAAAATTTTCTCAAACACCTGAAGGACCTATGTGTACTAGATGTCGACAAGAGAAAGGTCATCACCAATTTTTAGCATCGAACAATATTGATCCTAGGCGACAACTTCCATAACTTACAAACATAACTCAAGTTGAGAAAATTCGATAGCTCGTGTCAACCCAATCCTACAAGTGACACATGAAACTAGTGGTAAATAAAAATATAAAGGTCACACGATAAGTTTTCTTCAAGATGTACAAGAAATTTCTAATATATTTCCACATATATTGAAATATTTTTCAATGAATATTATTCGAGGAGAGCTCAACCTGGAATAAATTACCATTTTACGATTAATAGAGAATGAATTTATAAGCACTAAAATATAAAATAGAACATGATAATTTATATTTAGATGTTTCGATTAATGAAAGTACACTAAATGAACTTACACATCATTCGATGAAGATGTATTGTATTTTAGGTCCAACCATATGGAAGTTCTATGGAGTTTGATTTTGACACAAATGAAATTGTATTTGTAGGTCCAACCATTAAGATAGATGAAGGAAATGTCATTAGTCACACAACATTCTATGGCCACTAAACCACCCAATGTCCCAAGGGAGATGGAATTAATCCATGCATGGGTAAATAACCCTAATATGGACCCTACAATAGTGCTTGATTGTCTAGGGATAGGAGCATCTCCTATTGATGAGTATGTGAGACTAGGGTTACTTGCTATGGCATTCCCGATTTGTTTCTTGATGGAAAATCTGATTGGTTACAACCACGGTTAAAACAAGTACGTTTACATGAATTTGTTAAACATTTACTTTGATATAGGGATCACATGTTTGACCAACATCCCCAATTCAAGTATTACATGTTGATCATGATCATGAGAGGTCGTGCAAAAATTCATCTACAATGTTTGTCAAGAAAAACCTCCAAGATTTTGAATCACCATTAATAAGTTACATGAGCATATGGAAAATGTGCCCCATTCACATCTAGTTGATTGTTTGATGTGGTTTGGAACATCCTTAAGGGGTACAAGGTCCTATTGGGAAAAATGTCATGGTCAATTGACTAACATGTTGCATCAAATTAGATCACCTACCATTTTTTCACATTGAGTGCAGCGGATATGTATTGGCCAGATCGACATGCATTAATGAATATAAAACCACCAGCTTAATCCACGAAAAGTGTAAAATTTGTGAAGGAAGAATATCATTGAATATCCTCATATAGTGGCACACTACATGCATGTGCAACATACACTTTTCTGAAAGGAGATATTGTAAAAAGGAATGAAAGTTAAATATTATTGGTCTAGATATGAATGACAACATAGAGGTTCTCCGCACGTGTATGGATTTATATGGTTAGAAGGGGCACAAAATATGGACAACCTTGATTGAACTGATGATTTTCATGTACAAATGCTGAAAAATACTTCCATTCTATTGTCCATACATGGAATCCTCGGGAGGACCCACACCAACAAAACATATAGGTAATTTATATAGAATTCTTACATTCTCAAAATATATGATATATTCTTATGTGCTATGAATTACAGGTCTACCAAAATTTTACACAACATCCATGTCTTTGAAATACGAGACAACTTACACAAGTGGATATGGAACGTGACTACAAAGAGATTATCAACTATGTAGAACAACATACGATGTGTAAAGAGGGTTAATACCTAAAATTAACTAAAACTGGGGGAAATGTAATAATAGTTAATCTAATATAGGAGGACAAAAATGTTGTAAATAAATGCACTAAAGTAATGTGAAGTGACTAAAATGATAAAAATTATTGAACTAGTAGAAATAAAACCCTAATATGTAAGAGGAAGGTAAGTAATGAAATAAAATGATTGTGGATGACTATCATAGGCAGTCACCTGTCCTAAAGTAAAATACAAAAGCTGGAATAGTTGCACAGAGGTACCGAAAAGAGTGGACTAGAAGATCTTAGTAGATTGAAGCACCCAAGTGTGTACTGGGGCGTACAGGGGTGCCCTGGTCACTGAAAAAGATCTTAGAACCTGGTACTTTCTTGGTCGAAGATGCTTTATAACCTTCATTTCATGTTGCATTGGATTCGCTGAACTACAATGGATGTATCGAATGTATCAAGATCAAGTTGAATACTTGCAAGAGACAAGAGAAGTATCAACACCTTAAAAAATAAAAGATGCAAATGAATGTGTTGGACTAACCTCAGCTGTCACAATAGTGGGACTACTAAACTTACTATTGCACTACATTTAAAACACAAATATAGTTCTGGAATGTGTGTTCATGTTGTGCCATAGGTTCTCTTGTGCCAGTCACACTTTTTGAAGTTGCAAGCAATACATAAAAGTAGAAAATTTAATACTATGTGTGCATGGAATAGAATAGAATAGAATATCTCCCCTCTATGAAGTGTGTTTTTATGTAGATATCCTAGCCTTGATGCATAGAAGTATGTGGATCCAAGTTATGCAATGGATGAAACTCTAGGAGTGATAGTAGTAAGTGATGTTAGGACCCTCATTTTGGTCTCATAACTTTATATTTATATGGCTCTCTTTCTCTAATTTCATAATTAATCTCCACATGACTAACCAAGAAAAATATAAGGATGAAAAACAACTAGAAAGAGCCCAAAAAGAAGTAGGAAAGTAAAACAAGGATCGGGCACCCCGTGTGGGCCTCAAGTGCCCTAGGGTGCCCTAAAACATGTCTACACATCCCGGTTTAGGTTAAACTGATGGGAAAGTGCTGAAATAGATGGGCATGTATGTATAAATGTGTGAGAATGATGAAATAAAAAAGTAAAACAAAACGGCCAAAAGGTGGTACTTATTAATACTTTCTTCACTTCAAAACCTTATAAATAGTAGTATGAGATCGGGCTAAATAATGTCTCAAGTGCATGATTTTGTGACTACATTTTCCCCACTTTATTTTGGTGAGTGAAAAACTCGCTAACATAAAGTAGATAGAAATGTGAACCTAATATCCATGTAGATTGTAATAGAAAACATCTCGAAGGACTTGAAAAAATCATGGAATAGTAAAAATATTGAGGAGAGTGGAAACTATAGATGAAAAATAATTGTAGAAAAAGTGATGAGAGTGAACATAGGGTGACACAAGTGTTTAGTTGCTATGGTGTGTACTATAAATGCATGGCTAGTAAAAATGTGCCATCGTGAAATGTTGTTATTATTATTGTTATTGTTGTCCCCAATTTGACTTCTTGTTTCTCATATGGTCAGACCTACAAGCAGAAAATGATCAAGTAGTCAAATATGTATGTATGTAAAATACGCATGTGTATAGAAATGTTTAAAATACATGAAATGAAAAGTGTAAATGGAACATGTGCACCTGATCCATGCCAAGAGAAAGGGTGTACAAGGATATCATGTACTGCCACAAATTTTTAGGAGATCTCATACAACCCTAGAGGAAGAAGTGTAGGGAGGAAATGCTCTGTATCCTCTAACCTATGACCACTTTTGCTAAAATGTATTTGAAGAGATATATATATATTGTCCTAGGTTTTAGGTGATCTAAAGCCACTTTGGAAGAAGTATTTTAGGTAGACACTCCCACTAGAACCTCCAAGCATGTAACTCCTTCCCTAAATTCTAAGAACACCATGTCTTGTAAAATCCACTTGTGTGTGGGGGTTCGTAGAATGGTATGAACCCACTCGATATATGTAAACACACAATGCCAAGGGCAAAAGTAAATTATCTTGAACCGGTGTAAATATGTTGTGTTAATATGTAAACCCTCAATGATGCCCCCTATTTTGGGGAGCATGTGATGTCACTGATTGGAGAATGTGGCCCCAAAAGAAGACCTACCACACTCGAACTCGTAACTCAAGCCTGCATGGGAAATGGGTTTTCTGGTAGAAACCAATGTACGCACAAATAAGGATGGCTAGCCAAAACATGTTTTATTCTAAAAACATATGCATGTAATAAAATAAGTGGAAAATATGCAAACAATGTAGAAACTACCTAGCACAGTAGTGTAAACACATAAGAAACAAGTAAGATACACAAAGTGGGTTGCAAACATGGGACATCACTCATGATGTCGTAAGACACGCAAGGTCGTCATGGCCGCAAACAACAAACAAGTGTGCACATAAACATAGGGCAAATATCGCATATAATTGCAAACAAATGAAGACAAGTCAAAACAAGAAAGCAAGGAGTCATGGAGACATATAATCCTGCAAAATAAGTGTTACACATGTAACACCCGTTACCATGTTAGATTAATAACCAATATGTCAAAGCATGTATGGTGAAATAATGTAAGATGATACGTATAAAATGAAACAATATCACCTAGATGAGACAAATGTGGCTACCCCGAGCAACCAATATAGGAAGGGTAGAAGGTGAGCATTCATTCTACATGTAGGAGTCCTATATCTGAGATCACACTAGAAAAATATGTGAATGTACATGTGTGTATGATATATATAATTAATTATAATAAATTAATCTAACATGTGTAGTAAAATGGTCATGCAAAACAAGAGTAAATAATCCGAAGACAATAGAGTATGCTATGGATGAATCGAATGGAATGCAAGATGGAATGATATGATCCACATGCCCCTAAGTGGATGGAAGTGTATGCAATGAGGTTCATTTTTTCCCCCTCATAATTCCTTATCGAACCAAAAATGAGAGTGTGTCATCGGAAAATGGTCGAGTAATGGTTTTTTGTTTCTTAGCGCACTATGATGAATGTGTACGTGTAATGGTGATGAGATGCAACATTTAGAAAGTATGTGTATGAAGACCATATTTGAATCGTATAGCATGACTTGTTGAATGTTTGAGTGATGATTTAGAACTAAGCGTATATCTCTATATGATGAACAAATTAGGATGAGTGATGATTTATCCCTAAGAGTATATCAATGTAAGATGAATGGATTAGGAAGAGTGATTATTTAGCACTAAACGTATACCAATACATGATGATAGAGATAGGTGACTATTTAACCTATTGCATATGTCACTACAAGTTGAAAGGAGGGAGTGGTGATGTAACCTAAGCTATATACCACTACAAGATGATAGAATAGGTAGCAATTTAATTGAAAGCGTATGTCACTAGGTTGAAAATGTCACATGGCGAGTGTAAGGTCCATTTGATTAGTAAACGTTAAACAATTAATTATGGACTGATGAACTAAAATGTTTCATAAGTTGGTGAGTGTAGCGTGTAGAAGAAAAAGTAGTATAAATGATCAAGTGATGAATATGGTATGTAAATGTGTGGTATAGGAAATGCACTTTAGGATGCGTAGGGTCCAGTAAGATGTATATTATGTAATGTGTAAATTGCAATAATAGGTGTAGATAGAAATCTAATATGTAATGACAAAATGTAAAGCTAGAATCATATGTAATGTAACTCAATGTAAGATGTAGAATATGTGTAGAAATGCACAAAGTGTATGATGTGCCTAAGTGTGTAGATACCCTAATGACCGTAATGAATAGATGAGGACTATTCTAATGTATAATAAGTATAGAAATAATGGTGTATGATTCACAATGTATGATGAAATGCCTAAGGTGTGGTGTGTGGGGTTCAAATCTAATTGTAAACCCTCAAAATTCAAGCACAAACTAAAGCATAGTAGTGCATTATAAGGTAAAAACACTAAAGTGTGTAATGATTATGCTTATGTTATGGCATTGATGTATAAGAATACACAAGTGAGATATGTGTAAATTCTTAAGATTAGGGGGTGTGGGATTTTATTCTCCCCAGTGTATGATAACGCATGTATAATGTGATAAATGATGAAGCATTGTATATTTTGTTTAATTGATGATGTGTAAGGAGTGTTAAAGTCTCATTTATGTGTGTATGTATAGGTGGTGATATAATGGAGGTATGTGGTAATGTAAGATGAAAAAGATTTTTTTATAGTAAAATACCCCTCAACAAATCATATAAAAACCAAAATAGTATGATTTTGTCATCATGAGGGTATATGTGACAAGAGTCACCTACCAAAGACCAAGTTTAAGTGCGGTGGGACCTTGTTGTTCAAGGTTTACATTAGAAGTAGGTGGTGGCGGTGAAAGTGAACATATATCGTAAAAATTTGTAATTCAATAGATAACTTAGTAGGAGGATTTAGTGAGCTAACATTAGTAGGTGGTTTCTTAGAAGCTACTTGAGTGATGCTAACTTGATGCTCATTAGATGGAGAAGAAACAACATCAAGAATAGGAGAATTATTTTCCGACTAGGAGAAGAATCACCATGCACATGTGAGGGGTTCTCAATATCACACATGCAGCGAATAAGAGAATCATCTAGAACTTCCGTAGAAATATTAGGTGAAATTCCCAAGTGTCACTTCCTCCTAATGTTGTTGGGCCTGATTGGGTGTATACCTGGTTCCATCGTGCGGGAGTGTGTTGGCATAACAACCGCTGAACGCGATGAGATCCCTCTCTACCATCAGGTTCAATCTTTTGGTGTGAGGATAAGTCGTGTAACTCCGATACCATGAAAGAGGGATATGTGAGAATCTATATTGAAATAATTCACCACAACGAAGTTGCACTCTGATGGTAACGTCGTAGCTCCAACGCAAGAATCAAGATTCAAACAATGGAAAGAATATGCAAATAATAAAACAGTCTTCTCATTCTCATAGATTGAAAAAGGAAGTACATGTTAGGAAAATATATCATTAGTGTGAACAATATTTAATTATGTGTGTAAATGAGTTGTTAGTAACAACTCATAGAGATCTAGAAGTGAGAATAAGTCTCTTAGAGAGATAAGTGGGATTGTGTGTGAGTTGTACATGATAAGCTTTGACTCCTAATCAATAGGATCAAGCTACTTGTATAAAGGCTTATCAAATATTGAATAAATATGTCTCGAGTTATTTTCATATATGTTTTTGTCTCCTGTGTTTTCTATTCTCTGCATATTTTGTTCTGGTTAATTATCATCATCAGGTATCAGAGCATGTTTAGTCCTGGGTCCATTAGCATTTGTTAAGGTAATGTGACCTGCGCATTATGGAGCCCATGCATACAGCCTGACAGATTTGATTTCCCATGTACTGAAGTGTGGAAGAACTAACCATGTGCATGGAGAAGCAAGCTCGGAATTGGTAATTTGTGCTTTGACTCCATGGACTGCGGCACAGCTCATACAGAGGCATAATCAAACAAACATACCTACACAAAGGTTTAAAAATATTATAGAGACCGTGATGGATCCTCGACTTTGCATGCACCCTCAAATGGTTCGGCTTGTCATTTGCATGATCGTATCGATTCATCAGGGCATTAAAGTTATTGAAGAGCCCATGGATATGACACTTGGAGAACCTTGCATGTGATGTGATAATCTAACCCTCCACGGCCTCAAGCTTTCAACACGTCACCTCCGACTTCGACTTCGTGCTTCGTTGTTTTTTAATGTGATTAAGTGCATTATTTGAATGCATTAATAATCTAAAGTATTATGTAATTTTATATTTACTTAATAGTCATATCTATATATTTCAACATTTTATTTATTTATTTATACTATAGAAATATTCATGTAAATTTAAAAAGTAATTTGTTCTTATTACTTTTTAAATATATAGTGTAAATCGGGAGCAATATTAGTTGAAACCGACTCCCCTAAGAGTGCATTTTCAGTCGAAACTGATGCTCTAAGGTATAATGGACATTCCACTAGACAAATTCAATGGATTGAACTTTCACACCTGGAAAGTCAAAATCCAAATGTAATTAATGCATAAGAATCTATGGAGGATTGTATCAGGAGATGAATCAAAACCCACAGATGCTGCAAAACTAATAGAGTGGGAAATAAGGGATGATAAGGAAAAAGCAATAATAGGACTTTCCCTATCAGATACTGAGCTACACTATGTGGATCTGGAAAAATCCTCAAAAATAATTTGGGAACTACTCAAAAAACATTTGGCTCAAATGCAGTCAATGCCAAATTTTCACTAAAACTACAACTATTCAAACTCAAGATGAATGAAAATGTGACAATGTCAAGCCACATTAATGAACTAAGATCACTCATAAGGAAACTTGCAGAAGTAAAAGCTGTAATAGAAGATGAAGATGCTAAAGCCATACTTCTAAACAGTCTTCCACCTAAGTACAGTAATGTTGTGTTCACTCTTGGACAAATGCCCACACAATCACTTGAAGACATGATATCTGCACTTCTAAGTGAAGAGAAAAGAACAAAAGAAGATGTAAAAGAAGAAACTACTTTGTTTGTTAAAAAGAGATACAAGAATTTTCCTAAAAACAAAGAAGACCCTGAATGCTTCTATTGCAAGAAAAAAGGACACACATATACATATTGTAGAATTTGAGCTAAAGATCTACTCAATGGAAATCTTAAACCAAATGAAGCAAATGTTGTTGTGGAAGAAGAATCAGAATATGAAGAAGAACCGCACCAGAAGAACTTGACTACAATAGTGATGAATTCCTGTTCTAAATAAAGGAAATGGAGGTAGGAGGCAAAGGAGGAGGAGGTTGATCAACATCTCTTGTTAGTCACCAATAAAGAGACTGCTTCAAATGTATTGGTGACCTCCTTTATTTCAGTTGTGTGTTTGTTTTCTGCTATAATAAAAACATAAGTGATATTCCTGTTCATATTTGTAATAATCTCCTTCTATGTGAAAAATGATGAGGGCCAATGATAGTACTGCATATCATGATGTGGTTGTAGGTAAACCATCTGTAAAACCTTCATACATGGTTTGTGGTAAACCATATGTAAAAACCACCATTCTCGGTTGTTGGTTAGCCATATGTAAAACCATCATTCTAGGTTTGTGATTATCCTTTGAAAATCACCAGTATCATGAAAGTAGATGCAAGTACATGATCTAGGTTTTCCCCATGTTCACACTAAGGGGGTGATTGTTAGGAAAAATATATTATTAGTGTGAACAATATTTAATTATGTGTGTAAATGAGTTGTTAGTAACAACTCATAGAGATCTAGAAGTGAGAATAAGTCTCTTAGAGAGATAAGTGGGATTGTGTGTGAGTTTTACATGATAATCTTTGACTCCTAATCAATAGGATCAAGCTACTTGTATAAAGGCTTATCAAATATTAAATAAAAATGTCTCGAGTTATTTTCATAGATGTTTTTGTCTCCTATGTTTTCTATTCTCTGCATATTTTGTTCTCAGTTAATTATCATCGCACAAATAGGGGTGATGTGTAACCCCATGCCCGAACAAGGAAATAAACCCCTATGATGCCATTGACACATATGACGTGATCGATGCCTTTGACGCCACTAAATGAAGAGTTACAATTCCAAATAAGGAATGTAACTCCTATGATGCACCAAGCAAATGAAAATGAAAGATTCTATGATAGAATAATACACTTGTCATTTGACTTCCTAAGACCTTTGAATTTCGTAAGGCAAGATGACTTAGCATGTGATGTGGACGATGACTAGGCAGGTCACACACACCAACAAGGTTCACTAGCGACCATAGGAGCTTTCTTAGTTTGATTTTGACTAAATGAAGGTAGAATAGACTTAGGAGACCATGTGGGTATATTATTTTTAGGTGGGTGTGCAATATTATGTTTTCTACTTGAATCAAATAAATCCTTGACGCTTAATATGTTTGACTAGAAGTTATGTTGAAAATCATAGCAATCATGGTCATTATGCCCATTGGTTTGATGATAATGGACATATGGACGATCTTGATACTTTGTTAGGTGACAAGGAGGATACTAATCAATAAATGGTAGAACGATCAATTGACGACTAAGAAGCACACTACTAAATCCATGTGGTTTAGCATTATGAGAAACTATGAGAGGTTCGACAATGGCATGAATTGAGGTTCAACTATATGACATGTAGTTGGCATAGATGTAAGAGGATACGTAGAGGGAGTATAAAAATGTGATTAAGAAGCATCCATGAGCTATTGGATTTCATATCTAACATATTTGATTGTGGATTAAAACTATTTCATAGAGGATGTAGCACCCACTCCTCTTCGACACTATTTCATTTTGATGTTGTTACTATTGGACTGATACTTAGACATTTGAGTATTATATTTTGATCAGTAGATGATGGACTATGTAGATATTTAGACTATTGACATTATGTGGTTTACATTTTTATTATGATGCACTAGATGGTGATGATAGACAATTATATATGTTGAGTTGCGATATTCTTATTTTTATACTAACATGTCGTAATTTGGATGCATAACCTATGTTGGATGTTTTGAGTAGAATTATGATTTTATGGATGCCAAAATAAAATTAATTATATGATGCTAGATGATATAATTTCTAATGTCGAATGATGATTATTTATTTTATATGTATATTGTCTTGATGTTGTTAATATGACGGAAAGGCTAGAGAGGTTTTTTTTTGTATTGCAGGACATTTTATCGCATACATCGAAAGGGGATAGGGGACCAACCACAGAAGGAGGTCAGGTGTTGAGAAACGTGGACAAAATGTGACAACTTAGATAATGTTATAGTGTGGTGTTTTTTCATGCCTAGTTAGGAGGTTCCAATGGGGGTGACCTCACATGTGTGGCCATGGGGTGATATGTCTTCCCTTTTCTTTTAATTTTTGTATGTTCTTTATTTGTGTTTTACGCATTTAAATTTTGGTAATGGTTATCACTTAATTAACATTTATAAATGTGTCTTAATTAAGATAATCCTTTCTATTTGGTTAACTAGAATAGAGATTTGAAAATTAGATAATTATGGGGTTAGATGGTCCTTGTTGTAAGTGTGTTTTACTCCACCTCATCTTCAAAATCCCAATTTTTAATTTGGAGGCCTTTTTGGCGGCTTGCATGGGACAAGCTAAGCTTATCCCATGCCTCTTAAATTTACCCAAAACCCTACATATGTGTTGGGGAGTTTTATATTTGATGTATTTAACCTTTTTGGAGTAAAAAAGAGTTAAAACTTATTGCACCTTCTTCTTGTCACGATAAATTTTGTCCTTAGAAGGCATGGTGTGCAAGTTTTTGTGCCATGTGGGTTGTCATAGTTCTTACATGCTCATTTATTGTCCTCGGCATGGTGTGTTTACTTGAGTGTGGGAATGTAGGAATGAAGAAGTGGCATCCTCCATAGAGCCACCTCATCATCCTCACATTCCATTTCTATTTATTTATGGATTTTGTTGGAATGGGGGTTACGTGTTCATTTTTCTTCTTGTGTACTTTTGGATTTGGGAAAAGCTTGTTAGAATTCCTTGGAGTGTGTTTGGCTTAAAGGTGTCAATGCTTATGGAGTGAATATTATTGGAACTTGATGGAGAGGTAAGCTCTCTGCCTTTGTTATTTTGTTTTATTATGTTTGTGGATGTGAAAATGTAGTGCTTGTTGAGTTTATTTAAGTTTTGTGAATTTTATTTTGTGTGGTTGGGTAGTATGCCTTAAATTGGGTGTGGGATAAGGACTTATGGTACCATTAGGGAGGGAAAAGGGGGTTTTTTGAGGCATACATTTGTGGGAGTGTGATTGGGATTTTCACCTATGGGGAGTGAAAAGGAAATCACGATCATTTTGGTGCATACTTGCAAGGGAGAGATAAGGATATTGTGTTGTTTGTCTTGTGCACTTGGAGGCTTAGGCTGAAACTCCCACTTCACTTGGGAGGCATAAGGAGGTGGTTTCTCATAGTCCTTGCTCCATTTTTTTATTTCAAACCTTTTTATTGTTTGATAACTTGCAAACTTGTTGAATATGACATTTTGGTTGTGTTGAATATTTTTAATTGTATGTTGTTTTTTGAAAGCCATATTTGTTGAAAGTTGTCAAATGTTTCTCAAGATCCCTCATGGTTCCTTGGTTGTGTCATGGATCGGGGGCCATTAAGGGGATGGATTATCCTCTTAATGGATTAAAGGTTGGGTGGAGAGAATTTCCTATTCCCCCTTCCTTTGTTTTGTGATCCTAGTTTTGGAAGATTGAATAATGCTAGATTGAAGTTCAAGTTGGGAGGAGACATGCAAGAAGACTTGTGCTTGACCTTGTTGAGAATCTCCTTGTTGTATTGATCATATTGTTATACCAACTTGAGTGGAAGTTTGTAATATTTTATGCTTGAAAGAAAGATGTAATATTTCATTTATTCAATGATTGAAATGAGTTAGTGAATGTAGAAATATTCTTTGGTTGTTTACCTTATTGAAAGGAATTAGTCTTAGTGAAAAAAATTAATTGAAGCCTTGCATTGTAAAATAATGATTTGGGAGATTGGTATTCCATAGTTGTGTTGAAATGCTATAATGAAAGGAAAACTTAAGTTGTTTATTTGTCTTGAAATGAAATTCTTCTAAAAATTGTAGCATTCATAATTGCAATAAATATATATATATATATATATATATATAGACACACACAAACACACACACACACACGCACACACGCACGCACGCGCACACACACACATGTGTATATTTGGGAAAAATAACCAAGATGTATTGAAAAGGAATGTGTTGGATTCTTGTTGTTTTAGTTGGCAAAATGGAATAGTTATTCTTGTTTTTTTCAAGTGAAAGGTATATTCAAATATTTAAGCTATAGTTCCATTCTAGTTAAGTTGAAAGAAAGGAAGTAGTATGTTAATTTGTTTATAAAATGAGTAAGAATCTCCTTCTGCTAAATGTATTTAATCGTGTAAGATTCCATATTTATTCTCCAAAGTTTAATATTAGATAGAATAAACAAAATATAGGTATATATACATATAGTCATATAAGATAATGAAAGTGTATATATATTCCTATGTCAATACAACTATGGTGAATTTAATTTTATAGGAATGTTTTACAAATTTTTCCTCTATATATATATATATATATATATATATTAAACTAAATATTTTTTTTGATTATAAAAATAAATAAATAAATTTGATTATTTGATATTATTAAGAAATCAATATCATTCCTTTTACACGATAGTGATACTAAGCTAATTGATAACAATTATAATGATATATATATATATATATATATATATATATATATATATATATATATATATATATATATATAGTATGAAATAGTGTTTATATAAACTAAACATATATATATATATATATATATATATATATAGTATGAAATAGTGTTTATATAAACTAAACATTATAATAAAAAAGAGGGGTTATTGATTTGTGGCGGTTTAAGCCCGCATCCACGTCACATTTTTATTGAGTGGAAATGGGGGAGGGGCGGCGACCCGTCTCCCCAATTTATTTAACTTTTCATATGGTAGGTGGGGCCGAGCCCCCACCAAAATTCACTCTACCTTCCATTTTATTAATTGGCCTTGCAAAAAAAGTTACATAGTTTGTGCTTATGAAAAACGTAACCATTTTATGGGCATTAACGTGTGTGTGTGTGTGTGTGTGTGTGTGTGTGTGTGTGTGTGTGTGTGTGTGTGTGTGTGTGTGTGTGTGTGTGTGTGTGTGTGTGATATAGAATCTCATATATTTGTGTATATACACTTAAATCTTTTGAAAAATACATTATTTCAAATAAATCTACAAAAGGGTAAAATACCCAAATGCCCAAGAAGGGAAAATACATTAAATAAATTTACAACAACATAGCAAATGAAATTTACAATCAAACCCTAGGAGATGGTAGAATAGAAATGGAAAACAAAATGAAATATGCTTGGGGTTATTTGTATCCATATTAAGCTCCTCCTTCCTCTTCTACGGCTCCCTCTCTCTCCCTTACACCTGCAAAAAATTAAGGAAATGAGTAAAAGGAAAGAATAAAAGAAACCTTCCATAGAGAGGTTTAGGGTTATTTGGAATCCTCAAATGCTATGACTTAGATTGAACACATTCAAGTGGCAAGGACTTAGGAATGTTCCCTACAAAATTTAGGTGAGGGGTAGGTGAGAATATTTTAAATGAAATATATGGGTCAAATTTGAATGGGGCCACTTGAGTGGTGTAGAGATTAAATTTAATTTTATAATCTTTTTAATTATATGGTGACTTTTACAAAAGGCCCTTGACCCTTGTAATTAGTCCATTCAAATTTACTCCTTTATAACTAAGCAATATTTATTATAGGAATTTGATTTAAGTGTGTTTAATCAATGGGAGGGTGAATAGACTTAGCCCTAAAATAAATTATTAAATGACATTAGGACAATGTGGCTAAATTAAATAAGGATTATAGAAATGGAAAATTTTAAACCAAGTTGGAAATAGAACAATTTAATTATTATTAAAAGGATCATTTGATACTTGAGAGTTTTTCTAAACCTTATGAACCAAATTTTTTTTTTTTTAAATTATTCTGAAATTTTTGTAATATAACCTTTGTTTGTCTTGGGTTTCATGCATAAATTTTGTGGGCATGATAGAGGATGTATGCGATTGAGAAGCATCCTTAAACTCGGTGGATTTCACATCTAAGAAATGTGATTGTGGATTCCATAGATTGCATATAACATGTATACAATTGAGAATCATCCTTAAGATATTGACTTTCACATCTAAGAGATGTGATTATGGATTCCATGACAAAAAAATTTGCATGTAAGGCCTAATTTGAGTCTAATATGGGTGGATTAGATGGAGGGTCATCAAAATCAGGTTCGACAAAGAAATAATGAACCATAACACTTAATTTGTGTGGTGGCGTATTGTCGTAAAAATACTTGGTTTTTTAGGGATTTTGGAAAACAACTTGAGAAGTTGGATATATCTTAATTATGCCAAATAAAAAAACTTGACCCATGATAGAAGAAGAATATGGATCGTAAGCGTGAAATACGACAGTTAACCAAAATGATAAAATAAAATAAACTAAAAATGGGGAAATGTAATAATAGTTAATCTAATTTAGGGGGACCAAAATGTTGTAAATAAATCCACTAAATATATATGAAGTGACTAAAATGATAAAAATGATTGAACTAATATAAATAAAACCATAATATGCAAGATGAAGGTAAGGAATGAACTCAGCTGATTATGGATGACTATCGCAAGGTGTCACAGGTTTGTTAGGAAAATACAAAAGCTCGAATCGCTAGACAGAGGTCCTAGAAAGAGTGGATTTGGAAAATTTGAGAAGACTGGAGCACCCATGAGGGTACTAGGGTGCCTCGGGGGTGTCTTTGTGGTATCTCTGGGTCTCTAAAAATAATCGAACATTTTTCTTTTCGGTCGGAAGATGCTCGGAACCTTCGCTTCCTATTGCACTACATTTGCTGAATTATACTGGATGTACCAAATGTAACAAGATGAAGTTGAAGAACTGCAAGAGATAAGAGAAGTATCAAAACTCTAAAAAAATATGTAAATGAATGGGTCAAACTAACCTCATTTTCCACAATAATGGGCTTATTAAATAAAGAGTTGCACTACATTTTGACCCAAATGTAGTTATGGTGTGTGTGTTGGCATGTCGTGCCCTAAGTGCTCTTTTCAAGTCAGCACTTTGTGAATTAGTGAGAAATAAAATAACTAAATGTAGAAAATGTAATAGTATGTGTGCATGGAATAGAATAGAATCCATCCCCCTTGTATGTGTGTGTTGATGAATATGTCCTAGCCTTGATGCATTGAACTATGTGGATGTAAGTGATGCAATGGATGTAACTTTAGATGGAGTGATACTAGCAAGTGACATTAAGATCCTCATTATGGTCTCATAAATTTATATTTAAAGGGTTCTTTTGCTCTACTTTTGTAATTAATCCTGACATGGCTGACTAGGAAAAATATAAGAATGAAAAATATCAAGAAATAACCCAAAAAGAGGCAGGAAAGTAAAACAAGGATCGAGGCGCCCTGGGTGGGACCGGGGTGCCCTAAGACACGCTCTAGAGCCCCGAGTTTAGACTAAAATGAAAGGAAAGTGCAAAACTAGTTCGACATGTCTATAAAAATGTGTGTGAATGATGAAATAAAAAATTAAAACAAGATGGAAAAATGTGGGATTAATTAGTATTTTCTTCACTTAAGAAGCTTCTAAATAGTAGTATGAGACCCGGGTTAAATAATACATCTAAAGTGCATGATTTTGTGACTACGGAGGGTGTCTGCCTACGTATGAAAAGAGGAATAATGGTTTATAGGTAAGATGTTAAAGTTTTTGAATGATGAAATTGAAATTGAAAACTATATGTGTGCGAAGAACTAATAAAGTATTATTATCTTTTGAGGTATAATGCATCAGGCTATTGAATATCGAGTGATCAAAATTATATCAAGAATCGGAGATAGGAGATAAAAATTTTGAACCTACAAGAAATGATGAAAAATTAAATACTCTCAATCACTAAATAATACAATTGTGGAGAGAAAGTGTAGATTGGAAACCTATTCTTTCCAAGCATGATTTAATCAACTTTATCAAGCAAAGTATGAAGCAAAAGCATAGAAGAGTTCTAAAACTTATCATGAAATGTTGATGTGGATTACAAACATTGAAAACCTAGATGAAATGGCAGCAAGAGCATATAGGAGACTTCTAACTGAAACAATTGTTGAAAGATACATTGGCACACAAGAAACATGTCACATGTTGTTGGAGCTTCCATTGGTAGAGATAAGTAGAGTATTTTTCAATTTGAATGTTTCACGTGAGGTGTTCAAACTGGTAACAAAAATTGATGAAGATGACCATGAAGAACATGTAAAAACTTTCATTGACAGGTACAAGAGTAGGCCTTTTTCCATGGAAAGTGTGTCACTTATTGATGTTACTAGATCTTAGATGTATAATTCAAGGAGAAAACGAGATAACAAATGGGAGGTTAGGAGTTTGGAAATTATTGTGAGAGTATTCCCAAGGTTTTCCTCCATCCCTTCACATGAATCGCATAAATGGATTATTTTGGTAAGAATTTTTGCTTTACAAGTTGCTGCATGATATAGACAAAGATATCAAATTTGATTCACATTCAATAAGTTCAAAGTAGGATTCACTCAATTATAATCCATTGCATGTCGAGAGGAGGACTACTATAGAAGACGTTGATAATAAAAGTGATTCTGAAGATGAAACTAATCAACATATTCAACAAAATACAACAGAACATGAATGGGAAATTATATGTAGGCTTCATCGCAGTCAAATTTTTCAAGTGACTGAAATAAATATGTTGGGAAGAAGAGATATTGATATAAAAGCACCATGGAATAATGAATATCAAGGTGAAGAATAAACAAGTAAATAAAAATATTCATAAGAAACATGAAACATAACTAGTTATCTCTAGATGATGAATTAGCCCCAAATTTTATTTAGGACACCTTGGCTGATAAAAAATACAAGCACTTGATATAATAATGAAACATTATAATCAACGTCAAAATATCATGCCACTACTCATGAAAGTTCAAGGAACAACAAGAATTGGAAAATCCTATGTGATTGGTGCGATTCGTCAAATACTTTTTAATGCATCATTTCCATAACATTTTTCTCTTCTATTACTTACACCAATAGGAGTTACAACATTTAATATTGGTGCCTCAACAATCCATTCACAAATTTGAATCCCTATTTCATATTTTACAGAATTAGAAGGATCAAGACTTACAACATTCCAATAAGATATTTACCACATAAAATATATATTGATTGATGAAATGAGAATCATCAGACAATTTTTGATAAAAAACATAGACTCTTTACTTCGTCAAGCATTCCCTGAAAAAGTAGAAAATAGTTTTGGTTGTGTTTCTATGATTTTGGTGGGAGATTTGGGGAAACGTCCTCCTATTACAAAAAAACCACCATATGATAGTAATGGCCATGAAAATTTGTTATCGGTGGAATTGAAAATAGCTGTTACATTGGATAAGTTATTTAGATAAGAAGGAGAAAATGAAAACCAAAAATGTTTTCAAAAAATTCTCACAGATCTCAGATGTGAATCGACATTGATGATTGGAGGTTATTAATGAGTAGAAAAATGATGCGTTAGTTACGATGAATAATTCGATAATAATATTCACCTTGTTGCGATAGATATTAATGTGAATAACCACATCAACAAAAAATTACATATGTTGAAGAGACCTATTGCATGTAGCATTGCAAGTACAACAAGTACGGGTCGGCACAATCGACAAAAAGTCCAAATGATTAACTTGATGCTGAATTATTAATTTCTAATGATGCAATGGTTATGTTAACATCCAATATTTGGATAGAAGTAGGTCTTGTAAATGGATCTCTAGGATATATTCAAGCATAATATACGCACCTGGGAGTGGTCCACCAAAACCACCAACATATGTAATGGTTGAATTTGATAAGTACTTTGGAATACCATTTATAGATATAGCACCATGCACCATGCACCATCCCAATTACAACAATATGAAGGGGTGGAACACACCAATTATTACACATGGTTGGCATGCGCATTGAAAATACATAAATTACAAGTGATGTGAATATAGTTAAAGAGGCTGAAATACCTCAAAAACACATAATAAGATTTGCAAATAAAAACCAAGAGTTTCAAAATAGATTTCTTCTCATTCTAGAATCCACACTAATCTTTTAAATCATTACAATCCTCCTTTTATTTCACGTATAATCTAAAAACTGTAAATGTGATAAAACTCTAAAAATCCAATAAACCCTAAAATGCCAAAAATTATCTACTAGCAAAACAACTCATATGGGACCTATTGGTGCTCAAAATAGTCTCACCTGATTTTGCATTTGAAAATATATCGATTTACACCTCTCTCTCACTTTCTTTTTTCCAGTGTTGTGCCTGATTGATCTTTGTTGCCATTTTTAATTTGTTCATGGGTTGTAGATCACTTATGGGTCCATGGTTTGCTCCTTGTTTCTTTGTTCCTCTAGAAAAGGTCTCTAATTTGGGTCTCCCATTCTCTTTTCATCTAAAAAATCAGGTTCTCTAATGTTTTCCATTCTCCATGGTCGAGGATTTGTTTTCCTTGTCATTTCTACCTAAATACTTCAAGAAAAATGACCGGATGTGTCTCTCGATGGACATATTGAGCCTTATAACACTTCTAAATTCTCTGTCCTTGGAGAAATTTTCATTTTAGGGCTTGAATGATCATTGTTCTATTTTTTACAGTTTGATGGGTGTTTCTCCTAGTCAAATTTACATCCTTACATCGATAGGGGACATGGCACCTTTTGGTTGGACGTGGCTTGGCTGGATACTTCAAAATTTCTATGAAAGGCCTTAACTCAAAATTTGTCCACGTGGAGGAACGATGCTCATTTGATGATCTAATTTTTGGTTTGGCCTTGAGTAGCACCGAGAGCACATGTGGAGGTTTCCACTGATTTTCCCAGATATAGAAATATTTTATGTAGCTAAAACAGTGTGTCGAAAAATGGGGACACGTGGCGAGCTTGTTCTCATTCAGGGTCTCCACTTTGGGCACCATTTTGAAATTGCGCCATGGAGAAACATGGAGGAACCACACATGTTTGGGGACCAGCCATTGAGTTTCATTTTAAATAAGAACCAGGATGACACATGGAGGCCTTTGCTCACTATGCATTTTTCTTATACTTTTCAACGCCAAAAAGAAACTACCTCGGAGCATGACACATGGTGCCTTCCGCTGAGCTTCAAGCATGCAGACAAACTTTGTCGAGCTAGGACACGAGGTGATCCCACACTCATTCAAGGTATTAAATTTTTGGGACCATTTCAAGGTACACCATGGTGACATGTGGTAGTTTGAAAAGTCAAAGGGGTAGGGAGTTAGACCATCCCGGGAAATATGGATATTTTGCCCCTCGAACATGCAAATGACTAAAAACATCAAAATGGCCCACAGCCCGATAAAGGAAAGATCAAGCCTTGCTCCGATCAATGGTGGAGGTGCGTACTCTTGGGGAAATTTGGAAAATTTTCCTTTTGGGAGAAAAGAGTTAAAAAATCAAAATGGCCTATGGACCCAGTAGGAAATAGTCAATATTTTTCCCCAGTCAATGGCGGAAGGGTGGAGCTGTGGGGAAAATTTGGAAAATTTTCCTTTTCCAAAAAGGAGGTGAAATGGTAGAATTTGGCCGTGGTCCCATTAGGGCCCACCTTAGAACATGTGTCAGGCTCATTTCCTAAGGGTGGAGGTGTGGAACAAAATGTGAAATTTTTCCATTTTTTCAAAAGTTGTAAAGGTTAGAGGAAGCCCTCGAGTCTATTTTTAAGTTTGAATCTTCCATGTGGATGGCCCAAATTCAAAGTAAAGATCAACAAAAATTGAGATTCTGAATCTGATTTTCCCCCCATTTTATAGAAATACACCTAGAAGTGCGAGTCTTCATGATTTCTTGGTATTTCCTACACACCACGCAGAGAGGGGAGTTAATGTTGATATATAAGTTTTGTAGAAAGATCTAGAAGACATATTTCACCATTAAAATGGTCCGAATATTGTGCTCGATAGGATTTTCTATTTTTATTCTCCCAAGCACGCAAGGAGCTAGATTTGATAGGGTAGGGGTGGAAGTGGTTGGAAAATTGAAGAAAGAGTGATCTACTAGAGGAAGGAGTTGAATGTGGGAGATATTCGATGAGATCTTCCCCCTCAAGCACTGGTGACTATTTGCAGATCTCGATTCTCGAGAATCGCAATTGTGATCATGGCAAGTAGTGGTAGTACACAAGGTCTAGATTTTGGAGGGAAAAGGGCCCCTGTTGTAAATTTTATAAATGACATGAATTTTTCGTGCAAATGGTTGGAGTGTTAGGGGTCGGGACTGATTTTTCTAATAGAAAGCTTGATAGAGCCCATCTTTTTTAGAAGCATTTTGAGAAGCATGTATATCTCTTTTTGTATCAAATCTAATCATGTCAAGGTGGTTGTGAGTGTACATCCATTGACAAGC
Organism: Taxus wallichiana var. yunnanensis; assembly: GCA_018340775.1. Taxonomy (NCBI): domain Eukaryota; kingdom Viridiplantae; phylum Streptophyta; class Pinopsida; order Cupressales; family Taxaceae; genus Taxus; species Taxus wallichiana. The sequence continues at coordinate 951,913,965 of CM031240.1, read as the reverse complement.
TCTGAGATTGTTCTAGAAACTTTCCCCTACTGATAAATTTGATCAAATATGAGCTATTCTGTGTTGTCTTGAGCAAAATGTGTTTGTTTTATTTCTGAATGTATGCAAGTAGTTTTTCTTATTTCTGTTGCAATCTTGTATTAAAAATATGATTCAATCACACATGTCTCAATCCTTGTGATGGTTAGTGGCATCTACAAATTCATTTCTCGGAAGAGCCTTCATCTTGGAGTGAAATAAATGATTTAAAATCACTTCTCTTTCATTTGTTTGACAGAGATTTTCTATAAGCCTTTGGGTGTACCTTAGGCATGATTTGGCTTAGATCTTGATACTTTGTTGGGTTTCCTAACTTGAGCCTTCATGTTAGATTCTCATAGATTGTATGAAAAAGTGCTAATCTGGGCCTCCATTGAAGCACATATTCTGGTTAAAGAAACATTTTGGCTGTTTTGTGGCATTCTGTTGGTTTAACCTTTCATTTTGTAAGATTTCTCAAGGATCTAGTGAGTTAAGTTCATCCTACCCCACCTCCCACCAAAAATTATTCAAAAACAACCAATCCTACCTGTACTACCCCTGTTTGTCATGTGTGCATAAAAATGCAAAATCTCTATTACCAAAACATGCAAGAGAAATCAGGGTCCCAAATGTCTTTAGTAACCTTTTCCTTCTTGTGAAAATATCTCCATGATCTGGAAGTGACAACTCGTGAGAGTCAAATTTGGTGTGTTGATCATATTTTGCCAAGTTCTTCTCTATAAAATTTATGTAAAATAAGGATTTATAATCATTGCTCAATGAAAAAGGTTACAAAATAGGTTCTCTTACCTTGGTTGAAAGGCACAACCTAAAATAGTTAGGATCAAATCACATCCTTTTAAGGTGTTACCCATTCCTTTTGAAACCTGAGTGCTAACAAGTCAGATAGATTGATTCCCTAGCTACAAAACAACATATATATTTATCTCGCCTCGCCTCGAGTGTTCTGTCAAAATCCATGATGCTGCTCGGTCTTTGAAGGAGATTAAATTTGGGTACCAACACGCTTTTGGCACCATTTCCGGGGAATTGTTTTGAATTGCTAGGAACTAATTTGCATCGCTGGAGACAAATTTGTTGATTTGGTACTATTTCATATCCATCTAGCCCGTCAACAAGATGCTTCCTGCGCCATTGCCAGAGAATTGTTTTGAATTTTTGGGAACTGATTTACATCGCTGAAGACCAATTTGTTGATTTTTTTCTATTTCATATACATCTAGCTCGTCAACAACACGATTTTGGCACCGTTGTCGGGGAATTGTTTTGAATTCCTGGGAAATAATTTGCATTGTTGAGACTAATTTGTTGATTCACTTCCAGTCCATATCTATTTGGCCCATCAACATGCTTCTGGAGTACCATTTTCGGGGATTTCAGTCAAAATCAAGACCCTGGTAAAACACTTCTTGTATGCTCTAAGTGTTGTATGCAGTTATTTCAGTTTTCACACCTAGTGCACTAGCTTTCATTTGATAAATCTAGGTAAAGAAAGTTTAGAATCCTTCCATTTCTAGTTTCTAGCATTGACAGACATTTGACAGATCATACTTAGTGCATTTTCACAACTAAGGTGGAAATCCTTAGTGGCGACTCCCTATTGATCTAGTTTTTAATGAGTACCAGTGTCTTAGAACTCTATCAAAGTCATATTTGTTACTAATATTTGCAAATCTGGAAGGAAGAATATATTTCTTTGCTAGGGATCCTGCTAGGACATTGTTTCTAGAGCTAGGAAAAGCAAAATAAAAAAGAAGACAAGCCTAAAGAGTCATGGGAGATCGAAAACAAGAAGAGGGATCTCCATTGATGAAAATGATCATCCTATTATTGAAGACTGTAGTTCAAGTGACTTTGAATCAGGAAGCCTCTTTGTGGAATTGAATTCTCTGGCTGGAGAAGGGCCTTCATTTGATTTTGAAAAGTTTATTTCACATTCTACACCTGTCTTTTCTGAGGTTGATAGGGCTTTCCAAGAGACAAGGCCTTTGGAGGGTATCCATTTTGAAAATTATACTCCTGTGTTCCAAGGACCCTCTACCCCTTATAAATTTGTTACCCCTCTAGGGTCACCTCCTCAAAACAGTATGGCCCAGCCCCCACCTAGACCCCCTTTTTTTGTAAACATCTTCAGACCTATAAATTTTGTGGAATGGCTAGATATCCAAATGTAGTGCCTTAAGATGTAAGGATCATAATGCCAAAGTTCCAAGGAAACAATTCTATTATTGGTGATCAACATCTAAATATTTTTATCAATATGATGGAATATTTTGAAATGGAACATGAAGATGTATATATCAAGTTGTTTATCCATACCTTGGAAGAGGATGCCAGGATTGGTATAAAGCATTGCAGCTAACTCTATTAATTCTTGTCTTGAGATAAGAAATGCATTTAGATTACAAGATGGTGATAAAACTAACCCTAGGTTTCTATTGTGAGAATTTGAAAACATCAAAAATAATCCTAATGAGTTAGTACATAATTTAAACACAAGGTTTAATAAGACCTTGTGATGAGTCATGTTTGATCAAATATTCTGATGCATTTGATAAAAAGGCTGCATATTACTTAAGAGACAATAACCCCACAAATTTGAGGCAAGCCTTCACCATGGATTTAAAAATAGAGAACAACATCAAGGCGATTGGAAATCCTCCTAAAAGGGAGGATGTAAAGTTGATTAACCGAGAAAAGCCTCAAACAAGCAAGGTTGTTGATTTGGAGGAGGTTACAAAAACTTTGGAAGGGGCTGTCAAGGAAATTTCTACAAACTAGCCCAGGCTGAGAAGGGAATTGGGCATAACTCAAAAGGTCAACACAAGTAACAAGGCCAAGACATGTTCAAAAATCACAAAAGATCTGATGACATAGGTAAAGGACCTATTGGATTTGGAAACATGCATCCCCAAGGTAAGGAAAACAGAATGATGCCTGATTGTTTGGTTGTCAAAGTTGCTGTTGTGGAGGAGATAGATGTCATTGATTGGTGTGACAAATGTTTCATGCCTCATGCTCCTTGTGAAGAAGATCAGAAAGAAGAAGAAGAAGATGATGAAAATGATGATGATGTTTGCATGATGGGTTGCTCCACAAACTTACAACAAGGGGAAAATTCAACCGAGGTGATAAGTGACCGGATCTGCTGCCACTTTTGTGACTACATTCATAGGGTACATATTCTTCCTCCCTCTCATATTTTAGAAGTAGATACTATACAATATTTTGAATTGCCCAATAATGAATTTGAATATTTAAGGGCTTTAATGATACGTAAGTATGATGGAGGAATTCCATTTGAGGAGGATAGACAGATTCTTGAAGAATGCTATTGTTGGTCAAGAGAAGGAATATAACACAAGAAGTAAGGTTGTCAAAGGGACAGGGCCTCAAGCCAAGCCAAAAGCTCCCTTACTTTTAAACATTCCTAAAGAGGCTCCTAAAAAAGATGCATCTCCCAAAATCCCTACAGTTCTAAACAAAAATCATATCCCTCCTCATGCCCAAGTTATCAAGAATCCTGTACCACCTAATGAGTGTGTTGGCTTTCCTTCCAATACTACCTTTCCAAGGAATGTCCCATATGATATTTCCCAAGTTTTAAGTCAAATCAAAGTCTTTGTTCCAATTTTTCAGTTGCTTAGGATTCTTAAGCTCAAAAAGAGAGAATTTGAATACTTGGGATTGAAAGAAAAGAAGACCGCCTTAGGTAAAAATGTAAAAAACACCACCAAGATTAGAGGAACTCTGCGACACTAAAATTTTCCTCCATAATTTCTATTTCATTAATGTATGTATTAGGAATAGGATGTTGTTAAGTATAATTAGTAGTAGCGTCTGATAGAAGATAACGGCGCCATCAGTACGGTGTTGCCAATAATGTGGAGTACGGTAACATTCAAAGTACAATAGGAATGTTGTAAAAAGTAAATATTTGTCGTAAGTGGTCCGGTAATGTTAAAATGTCAAAGTTTGGGTTATTAGAGAAGTAGGGTCTACATGATTAGGAATTAGGAATTAGAAATATTATATTGGTAATAAGGACAAGGAGTGAGGTCATAAATATTTTGTGTATTTTATTTGTAAAAAGTCTAAAAATGTGGAACCCATGTAAAATGATAAGGTTTATCTTATCTTAAGAGATAAGCTTACATGTACAGATAAGAGTTAAGGTATGGAATATGATTCCTCGTAGTGGATTTCTTATCCTATCTTAGAGATAGGATGGATAAGCTGGAAGTTCTATAAATAGATAGGCCACCCCCTCATTTAGCATAGAAGGAAGTAGTGAGAAATATTGTAGGAAGCGTGTGAAGGAAGCCATCAGTTTAAAGGTGTGTTGAAGAAGCCATTAAGAGGTGTAATTGTAAAGTTTCTCCCATAGTCTTGGTGAAAGGCAAGTGAAGTCAATAACACTTGAAGTACCTCATGGGTGAGATTGTAACAGTTTCATGCTAATATTATAATTTATTTTGATATTTCAGATTTGTCATCATTCTGTCTTATCATAGTCGATGGTATTCTTGTGTTATGTTGTTGTTTTGTTTCTAGATTACATCCACCAAACTAAAGGCTGTGCATTAGTAAATAATCATAAGACGAGGAGTTCCCGATGAAGAATTATCATAGTGCCGGATTGGTGATGACAGAACTAGGTGAACCACTTGAGGTCTATTTGGGGACATCCTTGGTGGACTCTCAGATGAATTTCGATCTATTCTTCACCACTTTTATCATTAAGGATTGAATGCTACACAACTTCATGTTTGACTCGGGGCATCATATAATGTCATGCCTCTGAAGTCATGAATGAGTTGAATATCAAAGTGACAAAGAACATATGGGAAGTGCACTGCCATGGTTTCCAGAGAAGTGCCGATAGTGGGATGTGTGAAGGGTTTCGTGGTGCAGCTTGTAGCTTACCCAGGTAAAAACTTAAAACTTGATGTTGTCATTATTGATTGCCTAGCCAAGTGGGGCATGCTACTGTCAATAAAATCGGTTGCTGGTGTTTTTGGGAGTGTCCAAATAGATATGTTCTATGCCACCATTCTAATTGAAGGAAGCCTTGTTAGGTTGTATGGAGAAAATAAAATGTTACCTCTTATTCAGTATCCCAACAATGCATCCTATGAAGTATTGTACACAAATGTTGATGCTGACAAATTTTTAGGATTTGCTTATGGAAAGGAGCACAAGATTGAGGAATGCAGGTGTCTTGAACAAGTGGGATCTCCTTGGACTCTATTGTTTTATGGAGATTGCTCCAAGTTTGGGAATCGCTTAGTGTTGTTCCACTTTCTCCAGTGGGAAAAATTTATTTTTACTTCAAACTCAACATTGAGTGAACCAACAAAATTACTAAGTATGAGGAATTGTTGTTGGGTTTAAAAATTGCTTGGAAATATGGTATCAAGGACATCACTATCAAAGGAGACTCAAAATTAATTGTAAAACAAGTCAAAAATTGTATGCCACAAAGAATCAATGAATGAAACAGTACAAGCATGTAGTTTGGGATTTCATTGAGATGTTTGACTCATTCAACATCATGCATCATGATAGAAGGTTCAATGATTTATCGAGAGGCTTGCAGTATTGGGGTCTCGTTTTGACAATTATACAGTGTCCCCATATTGTGAATATGAGGTTGAGGTATTGACAAGACCCTCTGTCCCTGACAACATTAAACACCGATGTATTTGATGATGATGCTCGGACAATAATATTTTTGTAGAGTAAGGGAGAGTTTAATTATCAATGCATTGATTTGGAGCCAATGGTATGTACAATAGAAGGAAAAGAAACCTTGTTTGGCAAGGGCATCATCCATCTAAAAACTAATACCATTCCTAGAGGGTTGGTTGCTCTTGAGTCAAATTTTGATGATGTTGATCGCATTGTTAATAGATGCATGGAAAATTCAAGGGATATTGAGGAGCATGACCTTGTACAAAGGAAAAGCCAAGGAAAAAAATTTTAGGCAACAATCTCAACAAGGAGTTGAATTCATACATCCAGTTGTTGAAAAAATACCAAGATTGCATGGCTTAGACCTATTCTGAACTAAAATCATATAGAGAGGACCTGTTTCAGAATGATATTCCCTTGGAGTCTAATGTAAATCCATTTAGGAAGAAGTAAAGGCCCATCATGCCACTCTTATCTCTCAAAATGCAAGAGGAACTGAAGAAGCTGAGAGATGGAGGGATTATTCATCCCACAATATATTATTTTTGGGTTACAAACCTAGTACGAGTCGAAAGAAGAATGGTGATATCAAGTTATGTGTGGACATCAAAAATCTGAACAGAATCAATGAAGGATAATTATCCTTTACCAAAAATGGAGAAAATGTAGTTAGTAGGACTGGTTCTGAGTTGCTTTCCACCTTGGATGGATTTTCTTGTTAAAACCAAGTTGTGGTGAAGGAATCGAAAAGATCAAGATAGCCTTTACTACTCCTTTGGGGACTTATGTCTATTTCAGGATGCCCTTTGATCTGATGAATATTGGATCCACCTTCCAAAGAGAAATGGATGTTACTTTTTCTAGTCACATCAATGAGTTTATTGTTATCTACCGAGATGATGTGACTATATTTTCCATGAAGAGAAGTGATCACCTACTTTGCACTTGGAGAAGATTATGATAAGATGTAGAGAATATGGCATCTCACTCAATCTAAAGAAATGCCAATTTTGAGTGTAGAAGAAAAGTTTCTTGGTCACATTGTGTCACAAGAAGGACTGATGATTGATCTAGAAAGAGTAGAGGCCATCAACAAGGTCTGAATCCCAAGAACCAAGAAGGGAATTCAGTCCTTCTTTGGGAAGATAAAATTCATGAGAAGATTCATATCAAACTTTGGTGAGTTGACCATCCCAATCACTTCAATGCTGAAGAAAGACCCTGTCATCAAATGGGAGGAGGCTGCCATCCAAGCCTTTAGTGGAATCAAGGAGGCATTAAAAAATGCCCCTATTTTAGTGGTTCCTAATTATAAGAAGCCTTTCCAACTATTTTTCTTTACTTCATAGAACACTATTGCTTATGTCCTGCTGTAGAAGGATGATGAAGGAGCTTAGAGGCCAATTGCCTTTTTCAGTAAGGCCTTGTAGGGGGCTGAGCTGAAGTACACTATCATGGAAAAGTAGGCATTTTCCTTGGTTAAATCAAAAAAGGTTTTTAGACCTTACATTCTAAGTTCTAAAGTGGTTGCTTATGTTCCCCACACCATGGTGAAAGACATCTTGTCAGAGATGGAAGTTTCAAGAAAGAGGTGCAGGTGGGTGAACAAGTTGCAAGAGTATGACATGGATATCCAAACCACAAAGCTGGTGAGAGGTTTGGGCCTGGAAAATCTTATGGCTGAGATAAACTTGCAAACTATTGAGGTAAATGAGGTAGAAGAAGAAAGGGCATGTGTTTTTGAAAGGTTGATGAGTTCTGAGTGGTACAAGGATGTAATTTTTTATCTCAGACACTTATACTATCCTGAGCACTTAAGTAAGAACTAGAAAAGGGCTCTTAAGTTGGCCTCCTAGAAATATGTCATTACTAATTATGGGTTGGCTTGGAAGAACCTAGAGGGAGTCCTCTTAAGGTGCATTACTGAAGAAGAAGCCCCCAAGATAATTGCTGATCTCCATGGAGGAGTTTTTGGGGGGAATTTTTCTGCAAGAGTCACAACACACAAGATCCTGAGGGCTGGTTATTGGTGGTCAACTCTCTTCAAGGATATGACTCTTTTGGTTAGAATATGTGAGAGTTGCTAGCATTTCTCTGGAAGACTAAAAGCTTCAGGATCCCTTCCTTTGCACTGTATCAATTGAAGCTCCATTCAAACAATGGGGAATGGATTTCATTGGTGAGATTTAAGACCCTTCAAGTGCTAGCCATAAGTAGATTCTTGTAGCCACTAATTATTTCACCAAGTGGGTGGAGGAAATCCCCACCAAAAGAGAAACACACCAAATTGTCATGGATTTTGTGTTGAACCATATCATCTGTAGGTTTGGGGTGCCAAGAAAGATTGTTGTTGACAATGCCATGAGCTTTAGAGTTAAAAATTTGGTGGCAATGTGTAAGGAGTATGGAATCAACTTGACATATGCCTCCAATTAAAATCCCAAAGGAAATGGACAGGCTGAGTTCAGTAATAAAAATTTGTTGAAGATTATCAAAAGAACATTGGAGAAAAACAAGAGAAAGTGGGGTGAACAGGTTGAATTTTTTTTTGGGAAGATAGGATCACTATCAAGAGGGTCACCGAGAAAGAGTCGGTTGTTATATGGGACTCGTGCCCTACCTCTTCATATGGAGCTATCTTCATATCAATTTATGCAACAACCGGAAGATCAAGAGGTAGGTCCCTATGATGTTTGCATCAACCAGATTGTTGAACTTAATGAAGAGAGGAGGAGCGTGCCACCGAGGCATATAAAGTTCGAGAGAAATTGAAGAAGTTATTTGACAAGAAGATAACTCCCATAGCTTTCAATGTTTGGAGATTTTGTGATCCTATGGGATAAAAGGCATGAAGATAAGGGCAAGCATGGCATGTTTGACTCATTATGGATGACCCCTTACTCTATTGATATTAGGATTGGTGAGCATAACTTCTTCCTCGAGGACTTAGATGGTGAACTACTCAAATTTCCTATTAATGGCAGGAATTTGAAGCATTTCTTGGATTGATTCCCAAAATCAAGGAAAAAAATTGTATACAGTGTATAGTTTGTTGTTTGTTTCCTGTCTTTTGTGTTGTTACTCATTCTGGTCCTTGGTGACCTTTTTTTGCTAGTTTCTCTATTTCATTTTTGGGAGGTGGATTTGTTTCTCTACTCTTCAAGTTGACTTTGTTTCCCAATGGATTTTTTTGGCACTTGGTCTACCTTTGCTCTTGTGGCACTCATCGGGAGTGCCCATCCTCGAGTCGGAGCTGATGTTGGTTCTCAAAATAGTCTCGCCCCATTTTTCCTTTGAAAATCTATCGATTTACGACCTCTGTCAATTTTTTTCCCATGTTTTTCCTGGTTGATATTTGTTGCCATTTTTAATTTGTTCCTGGGTCGTAGATCACTTACGAATCCATGGTTTTCTCCTTGTTTCTTTGTTCCTCCGGAAAAGGTTTGTAATTTGGGTCTCTCATTCTCTGTTCATCTAAAAATTAGGTTCTCCCATGTTTTCCATTCTCCACGGTCGGATTTGATTTCCTTGTCATTTCTACCCTAAATACTTGAAGAAAAATGAATGGATGTGTCTTTGATGGACATATTTGAGCCTTGTAACACTTCTAAATTCTCTATCCTTGGAGAAATTTTCATTTTTAGGCTCGAATGATCATTTTTCTATATTTTACGGTTTGATAGGTGTTTCTCTCGATAAAATTTACATCCTTACATCGATAGGGGACATGACACCTTTTGGTTAGACGTAAATCAGTTTGGATACTTCAAAATTTATATGAAAGGCCTTAACTCAAATTTTTTCCATATGGAGGAAAAATTCTCATTTGAAGATCTACTTTTTGGTTTGGCCTTGGAGTAGCGCTGGGAGGACATGTGGAGGTTTCCATTGATTTCCCAGACTTAGAAAAAAATTATGCAGCTAAAACAGTGTGGCAAAAAATTGGGCCATGTGGCGAGCCCGCGCTCATTCAGGGTCTCCACTTTGGGCACCATTTTGAAATTGCACCATGGAGACACATGGAGGAACCACACATGTTTTCTTATACTTTTAATAGCCAAAAGAAACTACCTCGGAGCATGACACATGGTTCCTTCCACTGAGCTACAAGCATTGAGACACACTTTTTGAGCCGGACACGTGGTGAGCCCGTACTCATTCAAGGTGTCAAAATTTTGGGACCATCTCAAGGTGTGCCATGGTGACACGTGGTTGTTTAGAAAGTCAAAGGGGTGGGAAGGCAGACCATTGGGGAAATTTGGATTTTGTTCCCTTGAACATGTAAATGACTAAAAACATCAAAATAACCAACATGCCCGATAAAGGAAAGGTCAAAGCTTGCTTTGGTCAATGGTGGAGGTGCAGACTCTCGGGGTAAATTTGGAAAATTTTCCTTTCGGGAGAAAAGAGTTAAAACATCAAAATGGCACTGCAAACCCGGCATGAAATAGTCAATATTTTACCCCGGTCAATGATGAAACAACTAAGCTATGAGGAAAATTTGGAAAATTTTCCTTTTTCCAAAAGAAGGTGAAATGGAAGAATTTGGCCATCGCCTGCTTTGGGCCCACCTTAGGACACATCTCAGGCTCATTTCCCAAGGGCAGAGGTGTGGAAAAAAATGTGAAATTTTTCCACTTTTTCAAAAGTTGTAAAAGGTCAGAGTAAGCCCCAGTGTCTGTTTTTAAGTCTAAATCTTCCACATGGATGACCCAAATTCATAGTAAAGATTAACGATAGCTGAGAGTCTAAATATGATTTTCCCCATTTGACTGAAAAATGCCTAGAAGTGTGAGTCTTAATGATTTCTTGGTCTTTCCTACATGCCAAGTAGAGATGGGAGTTAATGTTGATATCTGAGTTTGGTGGGAAGATCTGGAAGACATCTTTCGCCATTAAAATGGTCTAACTATTGTGCTCGATCAGATTTTCTATTTTTATTCTCCCAAGCACCTAAGGAGATAGATTACATAGATTAGGGGTGGAATTGGTTGGAAAATTGAAGAAAGAGTGATATACCAGAGGAAGGAGTTGAATGTGGGAGATATTCGATGAGATCTGCCCCCTCAAGCACCTGGTGACTTTTTACAGATCTGATTCTGAGAATCATAATCATGATCATGGAAAACACTGGTAGCACTCAAGGTCTTGATTTTGGAGGGGAAAAGGGTCCCTTTTGTAAATGTTATAAATGGCAAAAAAAAATTGTGCAAATGGTTGGAGCGTTACGGGTCGGGACAGATTTTTCTAATAGAATGCTTGATAGAGCCCATATTTTTGAGAAACGTTTTGAGAAGCTTTGTATATCTCTTTTTGTATCAAATATGATCGTGTCAAGGTGGTTGCGAGTGTACAACCATTGAAAATCTTTGAGATTGTTCTAGAAACCTTCCGCTACTTGATAAATTTGAACAAATATGAGCTATTCTATGTTGTCTTGAGCAAAATGTGTTTTGTTTATTTTTAAATGTATGTGAATAGTTTTTCTTGATTCACACATAGGTCTCAATCCTTGTGACAGTTTAGTGGCATCTGTAATTTCATTTCTCGGAAGAACCTTCATCTAGGAATGAAATAAATAATTTAAAATCACTTCTCTTTTATCTGTTTGACAGAGATTGTTTGTAAGCCTTTGGGTGTACCTTAGGTGTGATTTGGCTTAGATCTTGATACTTTGTTGGGTTTCATAACTCCATCATTCGTGTTAAATTCTCATAGATTGTATGAAAAAGTGCTAACTGGGCCTCCATATAAGCACATATTCTGTTAAAGAAACATTTTGGGCTGTTCTATGGCATTCTATTGGTTTAACCTTTCATTTTGTAAGATTTCTCAAGGACTCGGTGAGTTAAGTTCATCCCGCCCACTTCCCACCAAAACATTTATTCAAAAACAACCAAGCCTACATGTACTACCCATGTTTATCCCGTGTGCATACAAATGACAAATCTTTGTTACCAAAACATGCAGGAGCAATCAGGGTCCCAAATGTCTTTAGTAACCTTTGCCTTATTGTGAAAATATCTCCATGATCTGGAAGTGACAACTTGTGAGAGTCATATTTGGTGTGTTGATCATATTTTCCCAAGGTATTCTCTATAAAATTTATGCAAAAGAAGTATTTACCAGCATTCTTCAATAAAAGAGGTTACAAAATAGGTTCTCTTACCTTGGTTGAAAGGCATAACCTAAAATAGTTAGGATCAAATCACATCCTTTTAAGGTTTTACCCAGTCCTTTTGAAACCTGAGTGCTAACAAGTCAAATAGATTGATTCCCCAACTACAAAATGACATACATGATTATCTGTTTACCTCTCGAGTGTCTCGTCAAAATTCATGATGTTGCTCGATGCAGAGTAAAGGAGATTAAATTTGGTTGCCAATAGGACCCAAAATTTGTGTTCCAAATATTCCTTCATAAATTAAGGCTCACTATAAATTTTGACTTATTGAATGAGTACAACAAAAGTTATTAATGTTCTAAGACCTATTCAAAAGCGAAAAAACATTCAAACACAATTTTACGCCAATAGATGAAGGAATATGGGCCCGAAAATGTGCCAAAATAAATAAAACCTTGAAAAAATGTTGACCCCAACATAGTACTAATGCATATCTACCACCCTGTAAAATTTCAAGATGATCCAACAATCGGATCAAAAGTTATGGTCTCCAGAAGTTATGCTCCCACATCATTCTCCCCTAGTTAAAAATTATTAAACTCTTATGAATTCAATTGTGAAATTCATCTAATTTTACACGTTTAATCTTCTTCAATTCCCACTCAAGAATCCAAGTATTTTATTCTTGCTAAAAATATTCCCATTGTACCAATTATCTATCAGTATCTCCCATCTCTAGTAGTATTTGTCATTTGGTCCATGACACACATTACCCTTTTCTTTTCTTCTTTGACATCTACTGCTCCTAGTTAAATATTTATTCCTCCTCTCAAACATTTTGATCATGACCTAGAAAGTTATATAAGTCAAAAACATTAAATACTTGTGAGATAGAAAAGTTTTCGAGGTAGCTCCACCTTATAAGCATTATCACTCATTTTCTTGATATCCTACACGAGCCAATCTTCTTATACTTGAGTTTATTATATGTCCCTTTTGGAAACCTCTCATTTTTAAGAAAAATATCACCATATCTCATTCTTCGAATTAACTTACTCTCCTATTAGCATCTCGCAATCGCTTTATATTGTGGATTACTCACTTTTAGCTTTTCCTTCACTTCTTTATGTAGTCAGTAGAATGTGTTCAAAAAATGCTTATACAAAATCACTAGTTTTATCTTCACTGGGTAGCATAATTAGATCTAGGACCCCCTTGGGATTCTTACCATGTAAAATGTAGGAAGGATACCTCCCCATTGACTTTGTTTACTGAGGTATTATATGAAAAATTAGCTTGTGGTAAAGCTATGTCCCATTGTTTTAGACTTTCTCCAACTATGCAACGTAGGCGATTTCCCGAGATTCTATTATCTTCTTTTGTTTACCCATCAGTTTGGGGATTATATGCACTACTAAAATGTAGTTGTGTTCCAATTTTCCACCACAGGTCTTCCAAAAGTGATTGATTTTTTTCCCAATCGAAGTGATCATTCTTGGAACTCCATGCAATCTAACCACTTCTAAAAAACAAATTTGCAACTCTGGAAGCATCATTAGTTGTTTTACAAGAAATGAAATGTGCCATCTTAGAGAATCTATCAACCAAAAAAATATAGAATCATTCCCTTGATGTGTGTTAGATATTCCTAACATGAAATCCATACTCAAATCAACCCATGGCCCTGTAGGGACAGGTAATGGCATATACAACCCAATATTATGTGCATGGCCCTTAGCCATTTAGCACACTCTACATATTACTACAATCCTACTTATGTCCCTCTTTACCTTTGGCCAATAATATTTTTCTACAACAAGAGAAATTGTCTTACTTATACCAAATTCCAACCAACCCCGCACTATGAAATTCTATTATAATATTTTCTCTTATCAACCAGCAGAGAGATGCACAATTTTTTCCCCTAAACAAGTAACCATCCCGTATCAAATAATAAGAATAACCACTACCTCCTCGTAGGATCCTTAAGTTGGCTCACAACCGTGTTATCTCTCGAAAGTGCACCTCAGATAGGGATAGTTGTAGGTTTTCTAACCTTGCACAAATGATCTCTCTCTTTCGTAGATACAATGGAAACACCTCGGTATGTGGGTATACCTATTTTGAGGTGAGTCTCGGTATAAAGGCCAGTTTCTTGTTGGTGTATACTAAAATACTCTCTCGTAATTTTTAGGGTAAAAGATGATTGGAATTTTTTTATTAAAACTAAGGTGATACACCAAATTTATATGAGGTCTTTGAGGTGAGTATATGCACAACTGATCTAGGAAGGATTATTGATGCATGAACCAATAGTTTTCTATAGAATATATAAGGGTGAAACACTTGGTTGCACCGAGGGAGGATCACAACCGTACAAATAAGTTAACATGCACATTAAAATTTAAACAAAAAAGACTAAAAATTACAAATTGGTAAGGTGGTTGATCGGGAATTTGCATTCATAAGATTGATATAACATAAAAAGATTTCAAAATAACTTGGAAAGGCAGAGAACACTTCACAATCAGAGGGAAAAACTGGAAAAATTTACTTCAGTACTCATATATCAAAAGTTCCTCTAGGAATCCCCTTGTGCTTTGTAAAGGCGCACAATATATATAGCAAAATAAACCTTCCCACCCTTCCTAAAAATAGGTTAAGGCTATACTTGCCCATGCATCCTAATTTTATCCTTTATCTAATAATAAATAAAGGGATAAAATAATACAAGCTAGAGCATGCAGTTTAAAAATAGGCACTAATGGCCTTAAATACAATATAGTCAAACTGAAGTTGACTATTCTATTTTAAGAAAAGAATGGGTGAATAATTTGCTAATAATAAAATTGCTTGCTAGGCAAGTCTCACTCCTTTGAGCATGCAAATTCATCTTCTTCTCTATTTTGTCTTCTTGTGAAGGCATGCAAAAATACAACTCCCTGTATGTGAGAAAAATAATTACATTTATTTGCAATACTTTGCAAAATAATCCATCCAAAATAATCTGACTGGGACCACCTTTGTCTCGATACGACACCTATTCTCGTTTTTAATAGTGATCACATAGATACAATTTAAAATTTAACCCGAACTCCTTAAAGTGGGCACCACCTCTCCACTCCATTATGGTTTGGCACTTGTGTGGACTTAGTATAATACTCAAGGGGTCGACCATTTGATATGGTACATGCCACTATATCCACCACTTTTTGATTAATTATACACATGTATATATGTGGCAGTTTTTTTTTGCATAGTTGGTAGCATGTAGTTTGCGTATTCACCTTTTAGATGATCATTGGGCACAATGTGGTCGGCATTTGGTTTATTTTATATATTACATGGTATGTACTTTAGAGATCCACCTTTCAATAATCATTAGCAATATGATATTGATCGGCCATGATTATTTGATCAAGAGGATCCTCACAGAGAATAATAACTGATCTAAGATCTTCTTAGAATAAGTTGTAGTCATTTTTAAATCATGGAGATAAATTATATGATTCCGTTGATATCTTGTTTGCAGAAATGGAGCTCATTTGCAAAAGTTATAGCCTACTGAAATTTTCGAACCGGCAAAATTTGGAGTTTTGTGCAGGTTGGATGTGTGCACACTCGCCAAGTGTTTCAATTATATTGCGACATGTGGAAAATTTGTGTGACGAACTAAAAGTGATTTTTGGGAACGCTACCTTGGACACTCGTTCATGGACAAATGGAGCTAGATATTTACTAGCTAGGGGCCCTCAGCCAGGTTCGACACACTCGATTATAGAGTGGTGTCTTGGCCTCCTTCTCATATTATCACTATACCAACTTGTGTATATATATGCCTCTAATTTAATTTGTGCTATGCATGTGGGACTAATTGATATGCCATTTTAAACTATGCAATTACCATATTCCACGCATTTTATTTAAATATCCATATTCCACACATTTTAATTGAAACCATATTCCACGCATTATATTTGGCTTAACCTCCATAAGCATTATTCAAGGTGCCTAAAAACTATGTCCATACATATCCATGCACCATCCTTATCCAAC
Source organism: Taxus wallichiana var. yunnanensis (assembly GCA_018340775.1). Classification (NCBI taxonomy): domain Eukaryota; kingdom Viridiplantae; phylum Streptophyta; class Pinopsida; order Cupressales; family Taxaceae; genus Taxus; species Taxus wallichiana. Next base: position 951,898,049 of record CM031240.1, on the reverse strand, counting down.
AAACAAGTGCCCACATCTCAAGCGGCTTAGGTGGCCCTTAAGCCACTTAGAACTTACACCGCCCCACCTTTTAAAACCTCCTCCACTTTAATCTGCGCCAAATGTGGGATATTGTTCCCTAAGAGATAAGGAAAATGCATGGGGAGGAGAATGGAACCTAGGTGGGCCATGTAAAAGGATAAGCACCTAGCCGGTATGCTAGTGGGCTTAGAAACATTATAAAAGGAGTGTTATTTTATTTGAATAGCATTCGGTCTGTGAAAAATATTGAAATGCTCATAACTTGAGCTAGGAGTGGAATTTTGAGGAGAAGTAAAAAGAAACCCCTATTATTTTTGATAGAGGAAGACTGTGAGAAGGTCATAATTTTGTAGAATTATTTGTAAATAATTATTTTCAAGATTTTAATAGATCGGTCCCATTCAACCGGACCTGGAGACGTAGGCCTCAAGTGCTGAACTCCGTTATCAATTCTTGTGTCAAATTACTAGTGAATTCTCTTCATTTATCTATATTTTTGCATAGTACTTGTAGTTTTAATTATTTTATTAAAAATACAAAAGGATATAATGCTCAATTTTTACATCGAAAATCAATACAAAGAAAAGAAATGTGTGTGCACAATTGCTAGTTAAATTTGATTTTTAGATCATTGGTATCAGAGCTAGTTTTGACTGATTTTTGGTTCAGATTAACTATTTTTGGATTACAAGTTGTGTGTTGGATGTTAACAAGGTCTCGATCTAAGAAGGGTGAAGGAGAGTTAGTTGAAGGAGATCCCAAAATTGGTACCAGACGATCTCGAAGTCCTACAATGGTGGATCAACAGGAAGAAAACTTTCATCAATCATTCCTATAGATGAAGGAAATGGTGGAAGAAATGTACCAAGATAGACAAAGGGAAAAGGGAACTAGAGAAGGTAAGAAAGAAGAAAGCTCTAGTTCTAATATTCCAAAAAGAGACTCTTTAAAATCTGATTTTCATTCATTAAAGTTAGATATCAAGTTTGAATTGCCTATGTATACTTTGGAGAGAGCTAAATGTAGAGAAGTTGGATAACTATGTCAAGCAGATAGAAGTATATTGCAGGGTTCAGAGAATTGTTAATGATGAAGCAAATATTCATTTGGAAACTCTTCGGATGGATGGCACAACACTCATTTGGTGGGAGAGTAAGCTTCAGGAAGTGAAAGAAACCAAAGGGCTCTAATTCTAGGAATTTATCTAAACATAGAAGAAACACTGCTAAAATATATTGGTGGATTGCATAGTTATCTAAGGCATATGATACTTGTTTTAGGTCCTACTAATCTTGATGCAGTATGTGTTCAAGAAACCCATTTGGAAGCACAAGGGAAAATGAAAAAGGAGTCCTCTTTCTCTTATTTTAATCAAAAGAACAAGAAATCTGAAGGAAAAGGTTGGAAAGAACAAGGAAAAGGAAAGGGTAAGCATAAAACAAACTCTACTGTTAAGAAGGAAGATTAAAAACCATTTTGTAATCATTGTAAAAAAAACCATGATGAGTCTAAATGTTGGAAATTACATCTTGAAAAGAAGCCTAAATGGATGGCTAAGAAAGGAAAAGAAAAGAAAAGAAACATTGTAGTGCATGATCTTGGTTCTGATTCAAGTGATGAAACCAAAATCACAGCTATGAGTTTTCAAGGTAAATCAACTCTTTCAATTTCCAATAATAGCACTACAAATGTTGCATCTTCTTCTAGTAAACAAACTATACATGATGATAAGAAAAGGAATGAGCTTTTCCATATTAGAGTAATTACAAAGCATACGAAATTTGATACTCTTTTTGAGAGTGGATCTCAAGCTAATCTAATTTCTGAGTAAGTTGTGAAGAAATTAGGACTCAAAACTAAACCACATCCTAAGCCTTATCCTTTGGGTTGGGTTTGTGATGATGCAAAACTACAGGTAACTAAAACTTGTACTTTCAGATTTGCCATTACAGACAACTTTATAGATGAGGTTGAATTAGATGTAGTTCCTTTGGATATTTTTGGGGTGGTTTTGGGAATTCCTTATTTATATGATCATAAAGCAATCTTCTATAAGGAAGAAAATAAATATTTTCTTGTAAAGGATGGAATTGAGTTTATTGTTAGAGCTCACCGTGAAAAGAATAATATATCCTTGGTAACTACAAGTCAAATGAAAAGGCTTGTAAACTCAAGAAAAAGTTTTGTGCTCATGGTAGTCAAAGCCAAAGAGAAAGAACATGAGATGGCTTTTGAGGCTTGTGATCTGAAACATAAGGATGAATTGGTAAAAATTGTTTCTCATTTTGATGATGTTTTTCAGGATCCACAAGGTCTACCTCCCAAAAGAGGGGTTCAACATGAGATACAGTTGCTTCAGGATGCACCTCTTCCCAATATCAGAATGTATAGGTTGTCAGTAGTAGAGAATGAGGAAATCAAGAGATAGGTAATGGAACTTTTGGCTCAAGGTATAATTCATCCAAGTACATCCCCATGTGGTTCGCCAATTATATTGGTTCCTAAGAAGGATGACACTTGGTGAATGTGTGTTGATTTCCGTGCTTTAAACAAGATTACTATAAAGAATCGTTACCCTCTTCCTAGAATAGATGATTTATTGGATCAATTAAAGAATGCAATTTATTTCACTAAGTTAGACTTAATAAGTGGTTATCACCAAGTAAGAATTGTAGAAGGTGATGTTTAGAAAATTGCTTTTAAAACGAAACAAGGATTGTTTGAATGGTTAGTGATGCCTTTTGGTTTGTGCAATGCACCAAAGAACATCTATGAGAGTTATGAACAAAATCTTTAGACCATTCATTGATAATTTCGTTATTGTCTACTTAGATGATATTCTTATTTTTAGTAAGTCATGGGATGAACATGTTAAACACATCCATAAAGTCTTAGATGCACTAAGGAAAGAGAAATTGTATTTGAAGATGTCAAAATGTGAATTTGGAAAAACATCTTTAATTTACTTGGGTTATATTATAGGAAATGGAGAATTGAGAATTGATCCTGCAAAAATAGAGGTTATTGTGAAATGGCCTAGACCCACTAATGTGATAGAAGTTAGGAGTTTTCTAGGTGCAGTTCAGTACTAGAGAAAATTTATTGCTAACTTCTCATATATTGCATCTCCTTTGCATGCTTTGACAAGTATTAAACAGGTCTTTCAGTGGGGAGGAAAACAATAGAAATCCTTTGATACACTTGAAAGAGAAATAAGTACCGCTCCGATCTTGGCACTTTCATATTTACAACATTCATTTGAAATTGAGACAGATGCTAGTGACTACGCAATGGAGGTAGTTTTGATGCAGAAAAAATGACCAGTGTGTTACCATTCAGAAACCTTTACAAGTGTAGTAAGAAACTATCCAACTTATGATAAAGAGTTGTATGCTTTAGTTCAAAGTGTTAAAAAGTGGAAGCATTATTTAATGGGAAAAGAAACAATTATACATACTTGACCATCAACCGCTTCAATACTTACAAACACAAACCAAATTGCAGTAGTCTAGAAATTTTAGGTGGATGGGATTTTTGCAATAATTTCATCTTGTAATCAGGTATAAAAAGGTATTCAAAACAAGGTTGCTGATATGCTATTTAGACCACAAGTGGTAGTAGCATCTATTCTTTTACAAAGACATTTCTGTGGCTCATGTTAGTTACAAGGAACAATATGTAAATGATGTTGATTTTATAGAAGTGTATGAGGATCTAGTACGTGGGAAACAAGTCGAGAAAAATATTATCATTTTCATGAAGGATTGTTATATCATTCTAGTAAACTTTGTATTCCAAAAATGAGTGGGTGCATATGATTAGGGAAGCACATACTTCTCTTATTTCAGGACATTTTGGTATTAGTAAGATAGTTGCACATTTATAGAAATATTGTTATTGGCCTAGAATGCATGAACATGTAAACAAGTATATTAAGGGATGTGTTCTTTGTGCCACAAGCAAGCCGAGTAACAGGAAATTAGGAATTTACACTCCTCTTCCTATTCCAATAAGGCATTGGGAAAGTGTTTCCATGGACTTTGTAGGAGGCTTGCCCATGACACAGAAGAAACAAGATTACTTATATGTGGTAGTGGACAGATTTAGCAAAATGTGTGTGTTGGTTCCATGTACTAAACAAATAACTTGTGAAGGAACTACACATTTGTTTTTTCAGTTTGTTTAGGTTCATTTTGGTTTACCTACTTCAATTATATCTGATCGGGATTCTAGATTTCTTAGGGAATTTTGGTCAACATTGTGGGGGTTAATGGACACAAAACTGAAAAAGAGCCCTACTTTTCATCCACAGACTGATGGTCAAACAGAGGCTGTAAACCGCAGAGTGGTACAATTACTTAGGGGTTATATTAGGAAACATCCTAAATTGTGGGATGAACATCTTTATTATGTGCAACATGCTTATAATCGTGCCTTACATTCTTCTACTTTAAAGTCTCCATTTGAGATTTGTTATGGATATCTACCTAGTTCTCCATTAGATATATATTATGGACATGAAACTGTTGTTAATGGTTCAAGTGATTCGACAAGGCTAAGAGATTTTTGCAGAGAATACAACAGGTTCATCAGTATGTCCATGAACAATTGGAGAAAATTCAAGCTAAGTACAAAGTTAGGCATGATAAACATAGAATTGATCACAAGTTCAAAGTCGGTGATTCAGTTTGGCTTCACATCAGCAAGGAAAGATTGACAAGTGAAGGTAAAAAATTGAAACCTATACGGTATGGTCCATTCCAAATATTGGAAAAAAATTTAACAATGCTTTTAGTTGGATTTACCTCCATATATGCAAATCTACTCAATTGTAAATGTTGAGAATTTAAGATTGTATGAACCACCTATGATTGTTGATCATGATGATGCTAACGTAATGCCTTCCATTGATGATTTTTCTCCTGAGTATCTTGATGAGTTGTAGGAAGACATCGTTTTGGACAGAAAGTATGACATTCGCGAAGGGGTGATATTAAGTATCTTTGTGTTGGTTTCAAAGGCATGCATCTCAACAAGGATAAATGGATGGAAACCAGAAAAGTGAGGGAGAAATACACTCACCTATGCACCAATTAAGTTGAATTTTGGGTTCCAAAGTTACTCGGTGGGGAGGAATGATTCAGAGGATCCTCACAGAGAAACACCAATCTAAGATCTTCTCATAATAAGTTACAGATCATTTTTAAATCGTGGAGAAAAATTATATGATTTCGTCGATATCTTGTTTGCAGGAAACAGAGCTCGTTTGCAAAAGTTATAGCCCTCTCAAATTTTCGGGCAATTGGAAAAATTTGGAGTTTTGTGCAAGTTGGACATGAGCACACTTTCCAATTGTTTCAATTATATTACAAGACGTGGACAATTTGTGTGACAAACTAAAATTGGTTTTTGGGAACGCTTGTCTTAGACACTCATTAACTGGACAAATGGACCCAGGATATTTACTAGTTTGGGCCCTCACTGTGTTCGACACACTCGATTATGGAGGGGTGTCTTAGCCTCCTTCTCATATTATCACTATACCAACTTGTGTATATATATGCCTCTAATTGCATTTGTGCTATGCATGTGGGACTAATTGATATGCCATTTTAAACTATGCAATTACCATATTCCACACATTTTATTTAAATATCCATATTCCACACATTTTAATTGAAACCATATTCCATGCATTATATTTGGCTTAACCTCCATAAGCATTATTCAAGGCACCTAAAAACTATGTCCATACATATCCATGCACCATCCTTATCCAACCAAAAAGCACCCACATCTCAAGCGGCTTAGGTGGCCCTTAACCCACTTAGAACTTACACCGCCCCACCTTTTAAAACCTCCTCCACTTTAATCTACGCCAAATGTGGGATATTGTTCCCTAAGAGATAAGGCAAATGCATGGGGAGGAGAATGGAACCCGGGTGGGCCGTGTAAAAGGATAAGCGCCCAGCCGGTATGCTAGGGGGCTTAGAAACATTATAAAATGAGTGTTATTTTATTTGAATAGCATTCGTCTCAGCGAAAATATTAAAATGCTCATAACTTGAGCTAGGAGTGGAATTTTGAGGAGAAGCAAAAAGCAAGACTGTTATTTTTCACAGAGGAAGATCAGAGAAGGTAAGAATTTTTTAGAATTCTTTGTAAACAATTATTTTCAATATTTTAATAGATCGGTCCCATTTAACTAGACTTGGAGACGTAGGCCTCAAGCACCAAACTCCGTTATCAATTCTTGTGTCAAATTGCTGGTGAATTCTCTTCATTTCTCTATATTTTTACATAGTACTTGCAGTTTTAATTCGTTTATTAAAAATACAAAAGGATATAATGCTTAATTTTTACATCAAAAATCAATACAAAGCAAAGAAATGTGTGTGCACAATTGCTAGTTAAATTTGATTTTCGATCATTATTATTTGGAGGAAACATGGCCTCGTCCCTTCTCACAATGACTCTACCCTTGGGAAATATTGGCGGTGGAATTTGTAACCAACCCTTGATCAAAAGAAAATAACTCGTGTTTGCGTGGAAGTTTGGTGATCATCCTCGGATGTTAATCTTTGTACCCTTTCCATGGTGACCATTGATCGTAACTTTTGTGGTTAGGGTTTTAAAGATGGCAATTAATGTGGTTAGTGGGAGGCTAGCTGTGGTTATTCTTTAATCTTTGAGCTCATTTTTAGACCATTGATCCGTACTTGATATGTTTTTTATCATTGAATCGCTAACTCCAAGTGATTTAGGTTAGGTGAGCTCAAGTGGGCAAGTAAAAACAACTCGAAGTCTCTCATTTGGTCATTTCACATTTGGTTTTGAGGGTGAAGCCCTAGGAAATTTTCCTTGGATGCCATGGTTGAAATTTTCGAGCTTGGCTCTGTTCATTGTCGGCCCTGACAATCTTCATGTGATATTTCAGCATCTGTCTTGTATCGACGAGCTCGGCTATTTGATGAAAAAGGGTTTCCTACCTGTGAATGTGTTTTTATGAGTTTTTTGGGACTCAGTGAGACTTCTAGACACCATTTATGTTCCCTTTGAGTTCTGTTAATTTAGATTTTCCTTCAGAATAGTATTACGACTCTTTCTTCCCTCTGCATTTTAGTGTTTATCTTTGTTCTTTTCTAAGATCTGCCATTGTTGGGGCTTTGAAGCTCGATTTTGATTTTTTTGTCCTTATTAGCTCTATGTGGTCATTTTTGAAGCTCGGTTTATTCTTTTTGAGCTTGACCTTTATGGAAAATACCCTCTATGTTCTTCGTTGAGGCCACAATTCTTGTTATCTTGGACCTCGGCCCTATGCAAATGTGAATGCATGCTTGTATGATTTTGGTTTGTGACGCTTAAAATCTCTAGTCAGAATGCGGCTCCTTTACCGTTTGAACTTCTTTCAGCCACAGTTTAGAGGTAACTCTGGATTCACCCCTTTTATGGATAGCTCAGTAGTATAAATACTCTATTTTGCTTGATATTGATAAACTTCTGTCACCATGATTTACTCAGTTATTACTATTAGCTTTCCTCGAAATGTCTTTAGAGAGTTTTCTAGATAGTTTACATTCTGGGTATTTCATATTTTGCTTGACTATCTCTAGATCTAGATTTTTCATTGAGATTTTTATCTGTATGTCCTTGCAGGCCTGCATTTTCTCTGTGATCTCTTTGCTTATTCCTCTACGGCCATGTGGGTTTATCACCATTGTTTGATTACAGGGGTTTTGATATGGATTTATTTTAAAACTTTTTCACCATTGGAGTCCTATACTCCATGATGGCCACCATTTTCTTCTTAAAGCTCAAAGCATTTCATCCTTTTTGATATTTTACTTGAAGTAGTAAAGGTTTTGATGATTTGGATCTCTATACCATATTATTCTTTGATACACTACTTTGAGGCTATTCTGAACACCTTTATCTTTTTTTTTTCATATATCTTCTAGTTATATTAATGTAAAATGCTATTCTGAGACTGCCTTCATTAAGGAAATTTTGTTCTTTGGCTGAGTGTAAATTCTTTTATTACGTATTGCGTTATACTCATCCCCTTTACTCGATTCAAATGATATCCTCATTATGAATAGAAATTTATACTTTAGATATAAGTTATTATAAATTTTGTGGCTTTGAATTTGTTCGAATGATGAAGTTTCCCTTTACTTTTTATTTGGAACTGGAACAGTGGCTTCACTTTGATTGTTTCTTTTACTTATCTCATTGACTGTACTTGTTGAATCCTTCAAACTTAGAAACTAGTTCTGCCATCATCTTGGTACTGCAATATATAGTTATTTTGAAGAAAATAAAGTTTTATCTTGTTCGAAACTATATCTGTATGCTTGATTCCTCTACAACTCTTTAACCTTGATATGAGAGTCATTTTTATATTATTTACCTTATGTTCTAAAGATGATGATCAGATGCACCATTTAACCTTTCTACTGCAAGTTTGATCTTCTCCTAGAAAAGGTAATGATGTTTTACATGCTTGCCTTCTTGTTCTTAGCTCCATGAGGTACTGTTTACCTATTTGCAAAACAAAATCTAAATTTGATGATTTCCTAAATACAAGTCTGAAACTGCAATCTTTGTATTCCTTTATTTCAAATTCTAAGATGGTCCTTTGTAATCTGCAAGTTTCACTTATACTCTTTGATATCTGCAGTAATTTTAAGCAATTCTTGATCTGTTTTGATATCACTATTTGGCACAAGCCTTGATTCAGATACTTTACTCTTTTACTTTCACTGTGTTTCTTTAATTTCAGTTTGATATAGATGTTGGAAAAGTTGTAAATGTTGGTTTTATAGGGTGAAGCCCGCCAAAATTTTCCTAGAATTATGTCTCTTTCAAAAAAATTTTCAAACTGGACATGTTCCTTGCTTGCAAATATCCCCTCTATTCTGAAAGTTGGGCTCATGAAGACTTGTAGCTTGATCTGGTATTTACTTGTATAGCTACTATATGATGATCATTCATGCACTTTGTGTCTTCTCGCACCTTACTTCAAACCTGTTCCTATGTCTAATTCTAATATCATCATGAGATAGATTCTTTTGTTCACCTGTAGTGGCTTCTGCTTATGTTATAGAAGAGTACTACCTTGCTTGAATGAATGTACTTCATTGATATTGTAGTAATTTTGTGCTCTCATATTTGCTTCATTTTGAAAACTACAACTTAGAAAAGTTGAAATTGTAAGATAATCTTGGAATTTCAATTCACTTCAGCTATTTAAGCTATAAAGAATTCTTTTTAGATTATATATTGTATTTCCTTTCAATTACAACTTTGATATGTATGCTGAAAATCTAAAATGTTTATTTTACATGGCGAAGCCCTATCGAATTTTTCCGAATCGTCTCTCTCATCCTATTTCAGTTTAATCCTTTTTGCTTTTAGCTTCAACTTGTTAAAATCTTATTCTTCTTTAGCTTTGTAAACTAAAAAGTGTACTTCAATCTTCCAATCTCTTTCCGAGCTCTAACCTCTTTCATTTGCGGAATGTTTGCTTTGAACTTTGAGTTACACCTTTTCTTCTTCTTAGCATGTACTTATGACTTATTTATTTCTCTTTTTATTGTAATCTATACTGCACACTTAGGAAAACAATTAGGAAATATTTAGGCTTTTGGCCTCTCTTATGTCCATGTTTTCTTATTTCTTTTCACTTCCTTCTTTCTCGAGTGATTAAAGCATGCATGTAGTTTATTTTTCAAGTAGAATACATCTCCTATTTAGATGAACATTCATATGCATGAAATAGGATAGTGTAGGAATATGGTTTGATCCCGAGCTCATAACCGATGGTCAATTTGTTTTTCTTTGCAGTACCATGACTTGAGGATGAAGGAGCCGACAAGGAGATGCTCTGCACAAAGAAGAATATACAAGGCAATGATGGGTTCACCCTCATACTCTTTTGCTTCCTCTTTCATGCATGTGTATCTTTCTTTTTAGTAGATGTACTTTACTTTTTAGTTACATCCCATGGCTTGTATGGGAGCCATTTGACTCTCCTTGTGAATAAAAACATTGAATTCTATAAATGAGTTGTATATCTCTTTCTGCATTTCTAATTTTTGTGTGGATGTATAATGAACTAAACAACTCAAGAATAACATAATTGAATGTCTTAATCATAAAAGAAAGAACATAGGGTAGAACTTGTAACATTCAAGAATGAACTCGATTTTCTAGGATCTGCACTTATGTTTGTTGTTCCAAAACTTTGCACTTCACCTATTCTCGCAGTTAGAGTCCTCATCAAGACAACACAACTGTCCTTTGAGGCTTGTGTTATTTTCCTGAGGATGGTCATGAAATTGCGAGGCTATGTGATCTATTAGGTTTTGTAACAAAGTACACATAGCTACAAATTTCATGTAATCTTTTAAATAAATTAGCAACAAATACATAATCTGATGTGGTATCACCTAGCTTAGGTATAATTCACCTATTCTATCCATCATAAAAAAGTTTCAAGTTTCCCATTTTTGCACAAGTGTAAAAATGTCAACATTTTTGGCGATCCTCATGGGGAAAGCTGCCTACTAGCTTATATACTAGTTCCTTGCTCTTGTCCATTGGGCATGGAGTATGAAGTGTATAACCAAAATCTACCTTTCCAAAAGGTCCAACCCTTCCAACACAAAATAAAGCTAGGAAAGGATCTGGTAAACCAGATCATGTGCATGAATGCACTTATTGAATTGAAAACAATGCAATGTGCATAAACTACACTTATTGAAAGGAAATCCTACTCTAACAATCACTTTGTAAAATTTCCAATAACAGTTTTTGAGAAACATACCATTGACAGGAATGGGAATTTCCTCTCCATTCAACTTCAAAAGCTTAAAATCATTGTGTTCCTTGCAACCTGTAATCATGTAAGGGTCACTCCAGAGCGTATAAAACTTTGAGTGTCTTCCTAGCTTTGCACGATAAACATCCCATTTTAACACAATATATCCTTCATTCAAGACTCGAATTTGGATTTTTGTCAAAAGTCTTCTTGATTTATTTCTGATTCTATTCCATATTTAAATGAGCTTGATCTCTCAGCTCTTGTAATTCCATTAACTCTGCATAATGAACCTACAATGGTTCATTCTCAAGTAGCTCCATTTGATGCAGCAAATATAATGTAGGTAACTCAATTGAAATAGGCATTCTTACTTCTTTTCCATACACAAGCTTGTATGGTGAATTGCCAACTAATCTTTTAGGAGTCACTCTGTCAGCCCAAAGTGCGGAATTCAACATCAGATGCCAAGCTCTTTGATTATCCTTGAGTGTTCTTCTGATGGTTCTTAACATATTCTTGTTAGTACTTTCAGCTAAGCCATTACCTTGTGGGTAATAATTAGATGAAGAACTCAGATATATTCCATGTTTGACAGCCCAATATGTTACCTTTGTACTGAGGAATTACTAAGCATTATCTGATATGATCATTGCTAGAACACCAAATCTGCAAACTATGCCTTCATAAAAGGATAGTATCAAAGCTTCGTTAGCATCTTTCAAGGCTAGTGCTTCAATCCATCGTGTGAAATAATATGTAGCGGTTAAGATCCGCTTATGCCCTTGTGATGAAGGTAGGTTTATCATGCCAATAAAGTCAAGACCCCATTGCATAAAAGGCTGATCAAATGAAATTGGTTGCAAAGCCAACGAAGCAAGAAGTTATTTTCTAACAAAGAAAGCACATTTTTTACACTTTCTAATCCATTCAAAATAGTCTTTGAATATGCTATGCCAATAGTAACCTGATTTCATAATTTTTAAAGTCGTAGTATGTGCTAAGAAGTGACCTCCTATAGGTCCTTCATGGAATTCTGATAATATTTTCTGAATTTTATCATAATCAACACATCTCAGTAAGATCTCATTTATATCCCTTCCAACAATACACCATTGATGAAAAGATAAGGAATGGATTATAGTTTGAAATATCTTCGTTTATTCTTATCCATACCTTCCGAATAGGTGCCATGTCAGTAAGTAGTTAACCAAATCAATCATCCACCTTGATTCTTGGATCTCTTGAGCAAGTTCAGTTGCCAATTTCCTAGTTGGGCCATGATATTTAATTTCGATACGTAACTTCAGCATGCTATTCTCAATCTTTGGGTTACGCATGCCTACTATTTTTCCATGTCGCAATTAGATGTTCACATAAACCTTTGCCTCAAACCTGTCTTAGAACCTAGATATCAACATCATATTCCATAAACTTCATTATCCATCCCGCCCTTTTCTCATTCAATTCTTTATTTAAAAGGAAAGCTTTCACACTTGGATGAGAAAAAAGAACGTGAATTTTGTTGTTTAAAATAATGTACTTAAAATTCTTTAGTCCTCTAACTACTAAAAGTACTTGTTTTTCAAGAAATGTGTACCTTGTTTCGTAATCATGCAAACTTTGTCCAAAGAAAGCAATTGGCTACTCAATATTTTCATCATTAACCTGAGTCAAAATAGCTGAGATTGTTTCAGCTCCTGCAAGTGCATACATTGTAAAATATTTATTGAAATTTTGGTTTGCAAGAGTAGGAGCCTAAGAGATAGCTGATTTTATTGCTTCAAAACCTTCCCTTCCTTCACTAGTCCAAGAGAAAGTTTTCTCTTTCTTTAACATAGTTGTTAACAGTTTAACCAATGCTACAAAATCTGGAACAAATCTTCTAACAAAGTTGATTTTTCCAAGAAAACTTTGCAATGCATTTTTATGATGAGGCAGTGATAGCTATAATATAGCTTTGATTATGAAAGGATCAATTGTTAAACCACGCTTCAAACAATATGACCAAGTAAATTACCTTGATATACTTGAAAATATAGACTTCAGAGATTCAAAGATATTCCAAACTACTGCATAATTGAAAGGTCTACCTTAAATGCATCAAATGTTCTTCTATGTATTTTGAAAATACAATGACATCATCTAAATAGACAAGGATGCATTTATTTAATAAGCTCTGAAAATCCATGGCCATTGCACGTTGAAACGTTGCACCAACATTTGAAAGACCAAAAGGCATTCTTTTTGTAAGCATAGGTACCCCACTTGGTGGTAAAATTTTTTTGTATCTATCTTATTCTTGGACTAAAATATGATTATAGCCACTTGTAACCATCCGTAAGAGATAGTCTATCGAACTTGAGATGGTTCTCAAAATTTGATCATTATTTGGAAGTGGGTAATGATCTTTTAATGAATCTTTATTAAGATCTATGAAATCTACACATAGTCCAATTTCACCATTCTTCTTCCTAATAGGAACAAGATTAGCTACCCAACTTGAATGCTTAACTGGAAAAATAATACCCGATTCGATCAAATTAGATAACTCTTTCCTCACAAGAGGTTCTATTTTTGGATTTACAGCCTCTGTTTCATCTTACAGAAGCTTAACATTTAGATGTAACTCGATTGTATGTTGTGATAGATTGGGATCAAATCCTTTTAGGTCTTGGTATTTCCAAGCAAAAAATCCTTAAACTCTTTGCAAACATTAATAAATGACTATTTTTCAAATGAGGAACATACCTTTCCAAGAAATAATTTTTCACTTCATCAATTGAAATCTCTTCATAGTTATCAAGATGTGTTGACATCTTAGTTTTGTCTTTTCTTAATTGATAATCATATTGAAGATGTCTTTCAATGTAACTAGACCTCGAGGCAATTTATTTTTCTTTAACTTAATAATCTGATCACCATATAAATGTTGTAACTTATCCTGATTAACTACACAGAACTCAACTTCCTGCTGTAAAAAACTACAGATTTGATCGTCATTTTCAAAAACCTGCCAATTTAAAACATTATCAGGTATTGAGGGCCTAACAATTAGCTTAATATGGGGCTGAATTTTGCTATTTTCAATCTATTCCAGCACTTTGAAACTAGCACCAACTATTGCAAGTCTATCTACATGCTTGTTTTTAGCTCTAGGAATGGACTGAATATTAATAGCTTCAAAATATTCCATTAAGTCTGAAACTCTATGTCTGTAAGACTTCATTAGTGGATTCTTACAAAAATTGAAGTTTTAGACTTGATTGATAACCAACTCAGAAACACCAAATATTTGTAATGTGTTGATACCTCTCTTTCTGGACCAAAGTAAACCATGAATTAATGCTTCATATTCAGCCACATTACAAGTGCATGTAAATTGGAGACTCAAAGATGAGAAATACCTCTCGTTTTTAGGAAGTGAGTATTAAGCTTGTTCCATGTCCTTTCTTGTTCTTAAATCCATAAAAATGAAGCTTCCAAATTCCTTCATTGAATCATCTGTTTTGGACAAAGAATGGAAGTGGTGAATTTTCTTTATACATACAATACACACTAAAAATATGTTATTCAACCCCCTTAAAAGGATCATAAGCGTGTTCTTCAACTGTCTTTTCATCCATAAACATGTTAGAAACACCATCTAATGTTGAAACATGAGCTACCTTGTTGAAATCAGACTCATCCAGTAATGAATAATTAGCCACTACATTTGAAGAGTAAGACTCAATGTGAAATCTGCCAATGGCTCTAAATTGATAGTAACCTTAGTTCCATAACGTGTGGTGAAAAATAAGAACTAGTCTAAAGAGAGATAACCTCTTATTTTTTCTGTGAAATCTCTAGATAAGCATAAAGCAAAGTATGGAAGCAAGTTCAAAACAGTAACATCTTGCAAAATAGAAACATTTGGACAAGCATGTAACGTTACCTCCAAATTTTTTATTATACCAACTGTGTTATTTGTATTTCCATCAAGTTGTAAGATGCTCCTTTCTGTAGGCTCATACTGCAAGCCTAATTTTTCTACAATCACTTTTGGCATAACTGTGCTACTTGCACCACTATCCACCATGCAATTATGAACTAAATGTTCTCTAATATTCAGTGATAAATAAAATGGTGGTGGTTTCTTAATGTCATGAGCATTCAGAACTTTATGAACCATCCACTTAACTTCCTTAATACGGTCTTGCTCAAACGTTCCGAGGACCATATCTATTTTCTGAACTTCCTTCTCTGTTGTATTTGAAGAAATCTACAATTTAGCTAGTTCATGAGAAAGTAAATCTTGTTGTCCAGGAATACTTAGAGCGTCCCACATTGATATGTTAACAATTTGATTTTTCATTACATCAACAATATTAAAAGAAGTAACTATGTTGGAGATAAAATCCACTTTGTCTTGGAATAGGATTTAGTGAAAACTGATTCGCTTGACTTCCTTAGATATCTGAGCTATAAACAGATTCTTGGATCAGGTTGTAGCTATTTTTGATGGCCTTTATCAACTGGAACACCTACTAATTTTTTAGGAATAATAGGGTTGCTAGTTGACTTTGGAGCTGTTGCCTTGTCAATGATGGTATGCAAGATAGGACTATTTTGTTGCTTTTGATCTTCAGTAGCCCTCCCTTGAACCCTAGTAGTGACTGCAATAAAATCTTCCTCATTAAAGCTGACTAAATTCTATTCAGGTGCTTTCTGAACATGATTTTCTTGCTGCCCGCCCTCCATTTGGGGCATAAACAATGTTTCAGATTGACGTTGTGCAACAAGATCCAGATTGAGAAAAGCATTTGGGCAAGTTGCAGCTGAATGAGGTTGATTACAAGGATGACACCACTCCTATGTAGCCATATTAATTGGAACTAAAGCATTAGAAGAACTACGAGCCTTTGGGTCAAACTACCTTTGTTGGTAAGGCTGCCTATAATTTTGATTCTGTTGATAGGGCTGCCTGTTTTGTTGATTCTGTTGATAGGGCTGATAAGGATCCTGGTAGAGTCTACAAGGTAATGCAATTTTGTTCTCAATTAAAGTTAGCGTATTCCCCATAGTCTGCAAAGCTTTGAATACATAATCTAATAGAGCTACAAAAATGGGATCTATGATTGTAATAGGTTGAGGAATAGGTGTTAAATCTGCCACAAATGACATTGATGGCCTTGGTGCTAACTTTCCATCTTGAATAAGGTTATTTTCAGCTCGAATAGAAATATCATAAGCTCCCGAGAGTGTCTCTCCACCCATTGACTATATCATAGTTGAGATATCACCGTTTAATGCTCTAAGATAATAAAGGAAAGCATGATCAACTTGAGGCTTGACATTTGCTTTGGAATTCTCTCCCAAGTTCTGTAAAATGGATATTGAAAGTAGACATAAATTCGTTGGGAGCTCTTTTAACAATAGATAACTATTCAATGAGAGACAAATGATCTCGAGTTCTCTTGGAACTGCTTTTAAATTTTTTCACCTAAAATATCCCAAGTTCCTATGTTTCCAATTTATAGGTTTCTATACCATTGCAAGGTTTTCCCTTTAAAAGATGTAGCTAAGAGTCTTAGAGATACGTTTTCATGAGTGATATTATGGACTGCACATAGGGCTACAACATCTTTGATATGTTCATCTGGTGTAACCTGATTTTCACCCATAAATGATGATAAAAATTTCATGGCAGCATTGGGAATATCATGATAAACTAGAATCACTAATGGGATGTCATTATTAAAGGGCACAAAATTCCTAGGTGGTTGTTGGGCCATTGGAAAAACTGCGATATTGATAGAAAATTTTATACATGGTGAAGGAATATTAGGAGGAGGGTTACCAAAACTAGGTCTATTATAAGACAAAGTATTACCAACTCTTCTCCTTCTAGCAGAATTCAAAGGTAAAGAAACAAAATCAGAAGGAATCCCTCTTACCAATGATCTTGTAGTCACTTTAGGAATGGAACATGTTGCATTACTGGTATGAATTTAGCTATACAGACTCACCAAAAGATTATAAATCTTTAGAATAAATTAGTTGCAGTCTACTCCCGAAAGTGACTTTTAATTTGCTGTAAATCTACTATAGATCTGAAAAAATCACATGCGGATCTGATTCGTTGTCCCACCGAGAATGCCAAAAACTGTTATCTCTCGAAAGTGCACCATGTAGAGAGATAGTTGTAGGTTTTCTAAGCTTTCCGAAATGATCTCTCTCTTTCACAGATATAATGGAAACACCCCAAGTATGTGGGTATACCTATTTTGAGGTGAGTCTCCGATATCAAGGTCGGTTTCTTGTTGGTGTATACTAAACTACTCTCTATAAGTTTTAGGGTAAAAGATGATTGTAAAAAAATTATTAAAACTAAGGTGATACACCAAATCTATATGAGGTCTTTGATTGAGTATATGCACAACTAATCTGGGAAGGATTATTGATGCAAAAACCAATAGTTTTCTGTAGAATATCTAAGGGCAAAACACTTGATTTCACTAAGGGAGGATCACAATAGTACTAATAAGTTAACATGCACATTAAAATTTAAACAGTAAAGACTAAAAATTGTGGCAGGGTAAGATGGTTGATCAGGGAATTTGCATTCATAAGATTGATATAACATACACATGACTACAAAATAAATTGGAAAGGAAGAGAACACTTCACACTCAGAGGGAAAAACTGGCAAAATTTTCTTCAGTACTCATATATCAAAAGGTCCTCCAAGAATCCCCCTTGTGCTTTGCAAAGGTGCACAATATATAGCAATATAAACCTTCCCACCCTTCCTAAAAATAGACTAAGGTTATACTTGCCCATGCATTCTAATTTTATCCTTTACCTAATAATAAATAAAGGGATAAAATAATAAAATCTAGAGCATGCAGTTTAAAAATAGGCACTAATGGCCTTAAATACAATACACAACAAACTAAAGTTGATTGTTCTATTTTAAGAAAAGAATGGTTGAATAATTTGCTAATAATAAAATTGCTTGCTAGGCAAGTCTCACTCCTTTTAGTATGAAAATTCGTCCTCTTCTTTGTTTTGTCTTCTTGTGAAGTTATGCAAAAATATAACTCCCTGTATGTGAGCAAAATAATTACATTTATTTGCAATACTTTGTAAAATAATCCATCCAAAATAATCTAACTGGGACCACCTTTGTCTCTGATGCTGACACCTATTCTATTTGCTAGTGATCACATGGATAAAATTTGAAATTTAACCCAACCTCCTTGAAGTGGGGACCCTCTCCACTCCACTATGGTTTGGCCACTGTGTGGACTTAGCATAATACTCAAGGGGTCGACCATTTGATATGGCACATGCCACTATATCCACCACCTTTTGATTAATTATACACATGTATATATGTGTCGGTTTTTTTTTGCATAGTTGGTAGCATGTAGTTTGGAATTCACCTTTTAGGTGATCATTGGGCACAATGTGGTCGGCATTTGGTTTATTTGATATATTGCATGGTATGTACTTTAGAGATCCACCTTTCGGTGATCATTAGCAATATGATGTTGATCAGCCATGATTATTATTTGGAGGACACGTGGGTTGTCCCCTTCTCACAGTGACTCAACCCTTGGGAAATATTGGCGGTGGCATTTGTAACTAACCCCTGATCAAAAGAGAATAACTCGAGTTTGCGTGGAATTTTGGTGATCATTCTGGGACGTTGATTCTTGTACCTTTTCCATGGTGACCATTTATTTGTAACCCGTGGTTAGGGTTTTAATGCCGAAAATTAATGTGGCCAGGTGGGAGGCTAGTCGTGGTTATTCTTTGATCTCTAAGATTGTTTTTAGACCATTGATCCATGCACTTGATGTTTTTAATCGTTGATCGCTAACTCCAGGTGAGTTAGTTTAGGATGAGCTCAAATGGGCGGGTTAAAACAACTCAAAGTCTCTCATTTGGTCATTTCAGTATCTAGTTTTGAGGGCAAAGCCCCTAGGAAAATTTTCCTTGGATGCCATGGTTGAAATTTTTTAGGTCAGCTCTGTTCATTATTGTCCTTTCCAATCTTCATGTAATATTTTAGCGTCTTTCTTGTATCAATGATCTCAGCTGTTTGATGAAAAAGGGTTTCCTACCTGTGAATGTGTTTTTATGAGCTTTTTGGGACTCAAAGTGACACTTCTTCCGACACCATTTCTATTCCCTTTGATTTTTGTTAATTCATCTTTGCCCTCGATCGGTATTATGACTCTTTCTTGCCTCTGCATTTTAGTGTTTATCTTTGTTCTTTTCTGAGATCTACCATTGTTGGGGCTTTGAAGCTTGATTTTGATTTCTTTCGGCCTTATTAGCTCTATGTGGTCATTTTTTAAGCTGGTTTCTTCTTTTCGAGCTCGGCCTTTGTGGAAAAGACCCTCTGTGTTCTTCACTAAGGCCACCATTCTTGTTATCTTGGAGCTTGGCCTGTCTACAAAATGTGAATGCATGCTTGTATGATTTTGGTTTTCAACCATTCTTCTTAAAATCTCTGGTCAGAATGTGGCTCCTTTACCATTTGAACTTCTTTCGGCCACGGTTTAGAGGTAACTTTGGATTCACCCATTTTATGGATATCTCAAGTAGTATAAATACTTTGTTTTTCTTGATATTGATAAACTTATATAACCATGATTTACTCGGTTATTACTGTTATCTTTCCTTAAAACATCTTTAGAGAGTTTGCTAGATAGTTTACGTTATGGGTATCTCATATTTTGCTTGACTATCTCTAGATCTAGATTTTTCATTGAGATTTTTATCTATATGTCCTTATGGAACTGCGTTTTCTCTGTGATCTCTTTGCTTATTCCTCTACGGCCATGTGGGTTTATCACCATTGTGTGATTGCAGGGGTTTTGATATGGATTTATTTTAAAACCTGTTCTCCATTGGAGTCCTATACTCCACGATGGCCACCATTTTCTTCTTGAAGCTCATCCTTTCCTCCTTTTTGAGCTTTTACTTGAAGTAGCCAATGTTTTGATGACTTAGAGCTTTGTACCATATTATTCTTTGATACATTACTTGGAGGCTTTTTGAACACCTGTATCTTCCATTTTTCGTAGCTCTTCTAGTTATATTAATGTAAAATGCTATTCTGAGACTACCTTCATTAAGGAAATTATGTTCTTTGGCTGAGAGTAAATTCTTTGATTACAGTCTTGAGTTATACTCATCCCTTTTACTCCGAGCCTGAAATGATATCCCTATTCTGAATAGACATTTATACTTTAGATTTGAGTTATTATAACTTTTGTAGCTTTGAATTTTTTCTAATGATGAAGTTTCCCTTTACTTGTTATTTGGAACTAGAATAGTGGCTTCACTTTGATAGTTTCTTTTACTTATCTCATTGACTGTACTTTCTGAATCCTTCAAACTCAGAAACTAGTTCTGCCATCATCTTGGGACTGCAATATATAGTTATTTTGAAGAAAATAAAGTGTTATCTTGTTCAAAACTATATCTGTATGCTTGAATCCTCTACAACTCTTTAACTTGGATATGAGAGTCATTTATATATTATTTACCTTGTGTTTTGAAGATGATGATCAGATGCACCATTTACTCTTTCTACTCCAAGTTTGATCTTCTCCTAGAAAAGGTAATGATGTTTTTCATGCTTGACTTCTTGTTCTTAGCTCTATGAGGTATTGTTTACCTATTTGCAAAACAAAATCTGAATTTGATGATTTCCTAAATGCAAGTTTGAACCTGCAATCTTTGTATTCCTTTATTTCAAATTATAAGATGGTCCTTTGTAATCTGCAAGTGTCACTTATACTCTTTGATATCTCGTAGTAATTTTAAGCAATTATTGATCTTTTTGATATTAGTAATTGGCATAAGCTTTGATTTAGATACTTTTCTCTCATTACTTTCACTTTGTTTCTTTAATTTCAGTTTGATATTGATGTTGGAAAATTTGTAAATGTTTGTTTTATAGGGTGAATCCTCACCAAATATTTCCTGCACTTATCTCTCTTTCAAAAAAAATTCAAATTGGACATGTTCCTTTCTTGCAAGTATCCCCTCTATTATGAAAGTTGGGCTCATGAAGACCTGTAGCTTTATCTTGTATTTGCTTGTATAGTTACTATATGATGATCATTCATGCACTTTATGTCTTCTTTAGCTTTCTTCAAACTCGTCTCCGTATCTACTTTTAATA
This sequence comes from Taxus wallichiana var. yunnanensis, assembly GCA_018340775.1. Lineage (NCBI taxonomy): Eukaryota > Viridiplantae > Streptophyta > Pinopsida > Cupressales > Taxaceae > Taxus > Taxus wallichiana. Next base: position 951,877,020 of record CM031240.1, on the reverse strand, counting down.
TCATGATGAGATAGATTATTTTGTTCACCTGTAGTTTCTTCGCTTATGTTGTTGTAGATGAGTACTACCTTTCTTGAATGAATATACTTCATTGATATTGTAGTAATTTTGTGCTCTCATATTTTCTTCCTTTTGAAAATCAGAACTTAGAAAAGCTGAAATTGTAAGCTAATCTCTCAATTTCAATTCACTTCAATCATTTAAGTTACAAAGAATTCTTTTCGCATTATATATTGTATTTCCTTTCATTGACAGCTTTGATATGTATGCTGAAAATCTGAAATGTTGATTTTACATGGTGAAGCCCTGTCAATTTTTTTCCAGAATCTTCTCTCTCATCCTATTTCAGCTGTAATCCTTTTTGCTTTTAGCTTTAGCTTGTTGAAATCTGATTCTGCTTCAGCTTTGTAAACTGAAAAGTGTACTTCTATCTTCCATTCTCTCTTCTGAGCTCTAACCTCTTTCATTTGCAGAATGTTTGCTGAACTTTGAGTTGCACCTTTACTTCTTCTTAGCATGTACTTATGACTTATTTATTTCTCTTTTTGGCTACAATCTATACCTGCACACTTAGGAAAATAGTTAGGAAATATTTAGGCTTTTGGCCTCTCTTATGTCCATGTTTTCTTATTTCTTTTCACTTCCTTCTTTCTGAGTGATTAAAGCATGCATGCAGTTTGTCCTTTAAGTAGAATACATCTCCTAGTTTAGGGGAAGATTCATATGCACGAAGTAGGATAGTGTAGGAATATGGTTTGATCCCTGAGCTCGTAACTGATGGTTGATTTGTTTTTCTTTTCAGGTACCATGACTTGAGGATGAAGGAGCTGGCAAGGAGATGCTCTGCACAAAGAAGAATATACAAGGCAATGATGGGTTCACCCTCATACTCCTTTGCTTTCTCTTTCATGCATGTGTATCTTTCTTTCCAATTGCTGTACTTTTGTTTCAATTACATCCCATGGCTTGTATGGGAACCATTTGACTCTCCTTGTGAATAAAAATTGAATTTTGTAAATGATTTTATATCTCTTTCTACATTTCTGCTTTCTATGTGGATGTATAATGCACTAAACAACTTATTAACATAATTGAATGTCTTAATCATAAAGGAAAGAATATTGAGTAGAACTTGTAACATTCGGTAATGAACTCGATTTTCTAGGATGTACACTTACGTTTGCTTTTCCAAAACATTGCACCTCACCTATTCTATAATTAAATATCCTCATCAAGACAACACAACTTTCCTTCAGGGCTTGTGTTCTTTTGTTGAGGATGGTCATTAAATTTCAAACTATGTAATCTTTTAAATAAATTAGAAACAATGACATAATATGATGTGATCTCCCTTAGCTTAGGTATACTTCACCTATTCTATCCATCATAACAAAGTTTCAAGTTGCCCATTTTTGCACAAGTGCAAAAATTGTCAACAACAACATCACAAAAAAATTTATCACCTTCATACTATTCTCGTAATTGCATCAAACCCTACTACTTCATTTTCCATTGTTGTCAAAAGTGCTACACGCTGACTCAAGGCATCAACAACTTGATTATGCTTACCCAACTTATGATTTAAGAAAAATTATATTCTTGCAAAAATGAAACCCATTTTTCATGCCTACTATTTAGTTTCTTCTGTGTGTTTACATACCTCAATGCTTCATGGTCAGTGAAGAGTAAAAATTCCTTTGCTACCAAGTAATGTCTCTAGTGCCTTAATGCCTGAACAATAACATAAAATTCCACATCATAAGTAGAATATTTCCTCCTGACTTCATTTATCTTTTCACTAAAGAATGCTACAGGTCATCTTTCTTGACTCAGTATAGCTCCAATCCCGACATGTGAGGCATCACAATCAACCTCGAAGACCTTGCTAAAATATGGCAATACCAAAACATGTGCTTCTGACACTTTCTTCTTTAAAAATTCAAAACTATTTGTTGTTGCCTTAATCCATACATACTCCCTCCCTTTTGTACACTCTTTTTTATGGGTGCATCAATGCTACTTAAATTTTTGATGAACTTCCTATAAAAAGTTGTCAATCCATGAAAACTACGAACCTTTGTCACATTCCTTGGAATAGGACATTCAAAAATTGCCTTTAATTTTTCCTCATCCATCCTCACTCCATCCTCTGATATCACAAACCCCAAAAACAAGACTCTTCTGAATAAATCTACACTTCTTTAAGTTTGCATATAGACTCTCTTTATGTAACAATTCTTACACTAATTTCATATGTAACAAGTGTTCTTCCACTATCTTATTGAATATTATAATATCATAAAAATAGACAAATACAAACTTACCATTGTACTCTCTGGAGTACTCTATTCATCAACCTCATGAATGTACTGGGTGCATTAGATAGCCCAAATGGCATCACCATCCACTCGTATAACCCTTGTTTTTTTTTTAAAGTTATTTTCCATTCAACCCCTTCATGGATCTCGGATCTGCAGTATCCACTCAACAAGTCAATCTTGCTAAAATATCTGGCTCTAGTTAACACATCCATCATATCATCCAATCTTGGAATTGGGAACCGAAACTTAATTGCGATCTTATGTATGGCCCTACTATCTACACACATTCTCCAGTATCCATCTTTTTGGGATTCAATAGAGTTGGGGTTACACATGGACTCATGCTTTCTATCACAAATACTTTTTGTATTATATTTGTCACTTTCCTGTTCAAATCTTCACTCTGTGTCAGAATCATCCAATAGGCTTCTTGGTTTGGAAGGGTCGATCATGGGATCAAATCAATATGGTGTTGAATATATCGCTTCGGAGGTAACCCCTCTGGTAGCTCATCTAGTATGACATCTTTTTATTATTTTAATACCTTTTCCACAACAACAAATATAATAAATTCCTCTATTTCAACCTTATTTAACATTGGTACATAACACCAGCCAACTTATTCCATTTCCGTAACAAACTATTTTGTAGCCAATAATCCCTCACACTTCTCTTCTTCCTTGAAGGGTAACAAGACCACCTTTACACCATCATTCCAAAAGGTATATGTGTTTTTCCTCCATCATGTGAAACCTTCCTATTGTATTGCCAAGGCCTCCCCAGGTATTATATGGCATGCATCCATTGAGATAACATAACACCACACCTCATCCGTGTAGGTATTCCTAATCAAAAACTTTATAAGGTATATTTTATCTATGGTTACCTCATTCCATTTCTTAAACCATGATATAAGATAGAGATATGGGTGATTCCCACAGCTTCAGATTGATTTTATCAACCATCACAGAAGAAACCATATTTTTGCAACTACCACCATAAATAATAATCTTACACACCTCTCCTCCGAAGGTTTATCTTGTTCGAAATATATTTGTTCACAACCAAAATCAGCACCAGCAAAGCATCATGTTCTTTCTCCTTCCTTGCACAATCAACATCCTCCTTATCATGAGGGTTTCACCCAAGTCTGTAGAAACCTCCATTTCTTCTTCCTCTTTAGCTTCAACCATATTTACTCATGGTTTTTCTCCTTGCCATCTATCTTGTGTAGGATAGTGTAGACACTCAAAGGCTCTGTGACCCTCTTCACCACATCTATAACATGTATATTACCTTTAGTTTTTATTTCATTTGCTTCCTCCATTATAAAATCTTCCCTTATGAAACTCCCTACCTCTTTTGTAGATACCATGGTTTTGACCATATTTTCATGCCCTTCTACATTAGAGGATTCACCTTTTGTAGATTCAAATATACCCATGCCTCTCATTTGACATGGTGGTAAGCCTCTTTTCACACCTCTTCTAAAATTATTCCTCTTGTTCTTTTCTTCTTCCTTTAATGTGAGTTGATAAGCATCATCCAGATATGGATCCAGAGCATAATCACCTCATCTTGTATGGTGTAACTCAATCCATTTATATATTGTGTAGCCTTCTATTCTTCAAACTCTCCTTGTTCAACCTTGATTGACAACTTGTAAAATTCATTGGTATACTCCTCAATGTTGAGATCCTTCTCTCTTATGTTTTGAAACCTTTGAAAGAGTGTCTGAGCATAATCTACATGAAGAATTTTTTCTTTCCGCTTCTTTACCATTTTATTCCGCTTTTGGATATTTCCCTTTCCATTCCTTTTTCTTTAATTTTGTAGGCGATCCTGTAGTTCCCAACACTTTAACAAAATACATAATAAAAAAGGACAATTAATGGAGTTGGCAGGAGTGGATGGGATGCGTGATGGCAGTGGGTGATATTATTTAGAAGTTGGTGGAGACATGTTAAAAGAGGCCAATTTGTTAGATCTTGCAGTTGTAGGTGCTTTGACATGAAAGAAACATCGATGTGGTTGAAAATTCCCTTTCCTGCCATTGAACTTATATTTTTCTCTTTCACTCTACCTTTGTGTGAAACCCCTTGTTTGAAAAAACAAATTCCTCTAAATGTGTGGATTTTCTTCTTACAATGCATTTAGTTGTTGTTTGGGCACACAATGTTGTGCGTGAAGTGGTTGTCCGAGAAGACAAAGGAACTTATTACTGCCACCTTTTTTTACTCTTTGTATGCAAAAGAAAAATAAATTAAGGATTAGAAGAAATTTGTTTGTTGAAAGACCCTTAGAACCTTTCAAAAAAATGCACTGATAATTCTATCCAAATGTTATTTCCAAAGATCTCACTATAGTAATAGAGAAATAATTCTCTCCTTCGTATCATTCAACAAATGTCTTAGATCTGGATAATATCCTGTTGCCTTCATCTCCCAAGATGGTGTCTCAAACTTTGTTTAAATTTCCTATTTCTATGGTGTGATATATCCCCCTACATAAAACATTTTCTAGTTTTGAGGTAGTTGATGCACCTAGTGGTGCATATGTATCTCTAGAAGCTCGGGATCAAAGGCGTGTAGATACCTAAATAGTGTCGCATCTCGCCTTGCTAACATATTCTCTTCCTATGCATATGATATTGTTGAAAAACCCTTGGAAAATATTAATAAAAGTGACTTTAGCTACTGGTGGGTCTAAATCATGTTACTAAAGCCTTCATTAGCATCTTCCTAGTCGAGAAAAGGCGGGTGAATTTCTTGAAAAAATGCCTCACCAATCATTGTTGGTTATGCACAAAATGGTTTGTAGGAATGACTTCTGACATGTTCACAAAAAGGTTGGTAGTGAGATACATGCACGTGGCTTATTTTTTATTTTTTACTATTAAGTTGAGAATAACCAAGGGCAGGCTCGTAGACTATTGGCAAGATGTTTGGTGCAGATGAAAAATCAAGCTCCACAGCTAGGGATGATTGGTTTTCGCTCAGGCATGGTCTCCTTACCTCCATATTCTATAATTTTCATAATTTAGTTCTTCATTTTCATTATATTAGAAACATTAAACTATTTAATAATTTTACAATTATATATCTAGCAAAACTTAAATAGTGTAAAGGAATAAAACCCCATCTTGTGATTTTTGAGACCATTTTACCAAATTTTAGAACATCAACTATGGTTTCCACCATGACCTCATACAATGTAACTCAGGTATCTGAATTAGGTGCTTGTGTCTACTGATATTGTCAAGAGTTAGTTGATTTTTCAACTAAACACAACCTTTTTATTTACTTGCAAAGTTGGAAAAAGACCACATTTTGAGACTTACAAAACTACCTTTTGAACCCCGTAAAAGTGAGGTCAAACATCGTATATTTCCTAGATATGATGAGAGTCGTAAAAAAGCATTAGATTAACCCATGTTGACTATTTATACTCTATTCATCACTCCTCTAGGAATCTAGCTATCCCTTTTTGCCCTCTTTAGAAGCTAGTAAAACTGAAAAAAGTTTGGTTTCGTATCAACCCGCCATTTAGATCCCGAACAATGAAATGATTTCCCACCTTCTCAAACCACTAGTATTTTTACTATAAAATTACTCAAAACATTTATTTTGGGGGAAAAAATCCTCTTGATAGTTTGGAAAAGGTATTTTGTAGGCCACCGGTCGTAGTTTGACTAGGTCAAAACTGGACCAATTATGACCGGTGGCTCACTAAAACCTATCGCCATTTCAAAACCGTTTGATAGTTCTCAGTCCCACCGACTCTGGTTAATTCTCCATATATAAGAGAACTTGTAGGAATTCTCTCATTATTCGTTCATCTATCAAACATTACTTTTGGATGTGGTTTTCTGATCCCTCAAGCTAACTTTTGATCATTTTCAAATAGGTCAATTATGATTGACGGCCTTAGAAAACTGACTGTTAATCATAAACCATTCACCAGTTTTGAATTCCATCAGTTTTGTGAATTATTGGTGTATAGTAGGACACATAGAAACTTACCCATGGTGTGTTTTCTCATTAGAGGAAAACGTTTGAAAGTTGTTTCTTCACCTCTGAGCCTAAATTGAACATTTTTACAACTAGTAGGAAAACGTAAAAAGAAATTTGTAGGACCCTTTTCGAGTTTCCAAACCATTGTGTAAATATGTAAATAATTTCTTTAAACTCTACTATGTGACTTGTTGTGTGAAATTGAACTTTTGGAAAAATAGTGTTTCTCTCTCTTCCCTATTTCTTTCTCTCTCCTTGGTTAAGAAATGAAGTGAACTGAAATGAAATAAATATGTGTCTCTAACCTTCTCCTTTCAAATGCAAATTATTAATGTTATTATGTAAATGGAAACTAAAATGTCAACTATACTCGATTGGGTGGATGCCATGCCAATAATTTATCATTGATTTCATGCTCACATGGTTTTGTAGGATGGAAGTAAGATGGTGAAAAGGCGTTGTGAAACTCATGGTTTATTATTTTAAATTGTATAGGTCATTGTAAAATTTATATATGCACAATGTAGTTCCATGTTACGAAACATTGTATTTGAAATGTGCTAATATGTATGAGATGCTAGTTTAGGGATATCTTGGGAAATGCACATTTAATCATAGGTACAATTTTTATTTATAGTTATGTGTGGTAAAAAGGATTGATATATATATATATATATATATATATATATATATATATATATATATATATATGTGTGTGTGTGTGTGTGTGTGTGTGTGTGTGTTAAATGAATTTGAATTTAATATATTTTTATCCATTTCTAGTGTGCAATATATGATTAAATAACTAGTATTGTGTTTCTTACCTTTAAAGTGTAATAAAGAAATCTAACCATCACCGTCAACCCTAACATAAGATTCATCCATAACTTGTCTTCATGTGGGATACTTCTTAGCATAGAAGAAATTGAAATTGTAGAATGATCTTAAACCTTGTACTCGATGGAACCTCCTAGTTTAGGTAAATAAGACTCCTAGTTTGTGTTATCGTCATGGTCGGTATGTTTAGCATTACCGTCGTGAACCCAATGGTTAGGAGCGACCTAGAAAAACTTTATCTGGAGTAAGTAGATCTAACCCCTCCTTAGTATCCTTTTCATTTACCAAGTCTTACAAAGTTAGATCTAGGAATTTTCTCCATCATTGAATGAATTCCTGTGGAATCTAGATGACATAAATGGACCTAGTACAATTTTTACTATTACTTAAACTCTTGTTAATAAACTCTTTATTTCCTCTCAGCTAAATGTGTTACCTTGGTTGCTAACAACATAACACCTTGGTTTTCCATGAAGGTTGTTTAGCATAAATTTTTACTCTCACCTTAAACTCATATATAATTGGGGCGTATATATTTATGTATAACTAGAATTAAAGAAAACCTTAGCGGATTAAGGGGTTAACTTGTGTGTAGAAAATGGTAATTAAATCAAGTTACAAATGAAATTGACTTGAAATTTGTTGAATTTAGAGAACCTAGGAAACCAGAACCTTGGTTCCATAATTCCTTGTTATGCCCCTTTTGACATTAAGAATAAAAGAAAATTTCACATGTGGAATCGCAAAATTTAGAAACATGGGATCTCACTTTGAAAACAAATCACTTGTGGTTCGTGTATGGTTCTAATGCTTCCAATCATGTACTTCTTCAAGATGTTAGGCAAGTACTTTCGTAACTCTTTTGTTATAAAATAATGCTAATAATGAGACCATAGTGTGATATAAGAGTAAAACGAGATTTGAGGTTAGGAATAATGTCACTCTTAGAGTCCTTAAAACTCAATTAAACATTTTCATGTGTTACAAAGAATATGAATTTCCCTTGGTGAGATAAAACTTCAAGAAAAACAAAAGATATATATATATATATATATATATATATATATATATATGTATATATATATATATGTATGTATATAAATACAATTTATTTTCATAAGAATGTTTAATCAGAAATAAATATACCATGATCGAAGAATGTTTATAGGAATAGGTATCTTGATTCTAAACCCCCCCTTAATTCATAATATTGCTTTCTTGACATCAATTCATTCACTTGAGTTGCAGGGTAAAATTTAAACATTGAATAAATGTTTGAGAAGCATATTTTTAACATAAGAACAATATAATTAAGTACTTTGTATGCAAATTTGAAATATGCCAAATAATTATGTAAGTTATGGAAATTTTAGTAAAGGGTAAAGAGCCAAATTGAGATGGTTGAACTATAAATTAAATGTAAAATGAACTTAAGAATATATAGGTGGAAAAAGGAGAAAATTATCCTTATACAAGAATGTTAATTGAATTCATGATGACATTAAGGAAATGGTGTGTTGTGGGTTTTCTAATCTTTGAGTCCTTTTCTTATTGTTGGGTCATTACTAGTATTCATTCATTGGTGAAATTAGGGCATCAACATGTATATGGTGTTGTCATGTGTCTATGTGAGTCGATGAAGGATGTAAGTTTCCTATGATTTTTTCAGTCTTCTTTCCTTGGAGCCCTTGTGGAATTATATAGTGAGGAATGTCAGTAAAAAATAAATTATCTTGGTATTTTTATTGTTGTTTTTATGTGTGTAAAATGTGGGTGTTACATTTGGTATTAGAGCAAAGGTTCATACTCTCAAACCTCTGTGGTAGATTGGAGTTGTGATGGTGTTGCATGATGGTGGTGGATATTGGAAGAGTAATGTGATATAAGTGTGATGTGAACTATGTCATAATTGTGAAACCGTAAATGCACATGTTGTGTATGTCACTTACGCATTTTTTTAATCATGTTGATGTGCTTCGATGAGAGTATTATATCTCCTTTTCATGGATTCTATGAAGAGTTCACGTGTGATGTACTACCTTATTGTGTGTGAAAAAGGAATGTTATTGTGGATTGTGAAGTGGTGTATCATTTTTTCATTATGTGATATGTAGTTGTATTGATGTATTACATGACATAATTGGTGTAAAGTGAATTATATTGCATTGTGATGAATCGTGTGCATCACCTTGATGTATTGCAATTGATTATATGTTGAAAAGTTAGACATTGTGTTTCTCATACGTATAATTCATGTAATATGTGATGGTTCATGTCGTGATTTAGGGGCATATGGTGAGTGTATGATCCCTATTATACAGTGATTGCACTTTGGGTGCAGAATCTTGTAATGTGATGTATCGTAACCCGTGAAAGTAATGATTGTGTTTTAACCTCTATATATACCATGCATAAGATGCTATGGTTAATTTGGGTGAATCACCATTGTGTTAGTGATGTAGTTATACACTATGTTGTGGAACCTACACTAACCATCCCTAAGGGAAAATGGTAAAAGATGTATGTTTGGAGTGAGGAAATGTGTACCGTTGATCATTCACTTGAGCCGAGTACGAGATAAGAAGTGGACCCTTACATAGGTTAACAACCCAATTTTTCTCGTTTGGTATGTGTTGACAATTTTTACACTTGTGTAAAAATGGGAAACTCAAAACTTTATTACGATGGATAACATTGGTGAAGTATACCTAAGATAGGGGAGTTTCTTTTAGACAATATTTTTACTGTTGAATTAATTAATGATTACATGAAATCTATAGCTATGTGTGTTGTTACAAAACATAACAGATCACATAGTCTACAATTTCATGCTATCTTCAACAAAAGAACACAAATCTCGTAATGAAAGTTTTGTTTCCTTGATGAAGACACAAAATTACAAAATAGATGAAGTGTTAGTATTTAAAGTAGCAATCACAGCCACAAATTATAGAAATTATTATATTTAGTATAGCTTTGCACACAAATAAATAAATATTGATTACTAAATAAAATAACACCGAATATAAAAATGTATAATTTCAATTCATTCGGGATATATCATCCATGTATGAGATTACAATATATAGAGTTTGATCTCCTTGATTCTAGGAGTCAATAGTCATCCCTCATATCTCTCAACCCCTTCCTAGAATCTCTCAAATCTATCCCAAGGATATCTCTTTAATCCCTTTATTATCTCACACACCAAAATAGCTACGTGAGTTGTTCTCACAACTCACCCAAATACTAATACTAACTATTACAATTATATTATTAATATGAGTTCTATAAACTCATAATTAATAATATTACAATTTATTAATAATGTCACAATATATTTGTAACATTCACTCCCCTATTGTTAACATTATTAATTCCCAATATACACTCCCCTAATGTTGACATGGTGGAAAAACATTCACACACTTATCTGCAGTATGCTCACCCATGTGGCATGCCCAACTTGGCTCATGACCTTGATCAAAAGAAAGGCTATCTCCTTCCATGGTTTTAACCAGGTTTACCACAAACCTTGACGTGACAGGAACCATCAATTGTCCACCTCATGTGGTTTTCTAGATCTTCCACAAACTATTTCAAGATCCACGAACTGACTTACATTGGTGCTTCTGATCTTCTGCAATGTTCTGACATCAAGAGAAAATATAGGAAATATTGCTCACGCAGGAGCTCACTTATTACAATAGTTGAATAGGTATAAATCATCTGTTCTTATTTTCAGAAAGTAAACACACAACTGAAATAAAATGCCACAACACCATTGTGCGGCCCCGTCGCTTGCGGTTGATGAGAGGTCGTTGATTGACCTCCTTCCTCCGTTGCCTCCTTCCTCCATGTAGTAGCTACTAACTCAGCCGAATTCAATCATGAGGCTTCATGGTTTCTACATTGTATTTATTCCAGCTTCCCCCTCAATGTAAAACCTTTTTTTTCGGACGTCGGGTACAACCGATAATGCGTCCACAAGATGGCCAAAATAGAGGGTAATTTTCAAACTTAGTATTTTTTCATGAAATTACAACCAATGTAATGGGAATAAAAAATAAGTACTTTTGCAAAAGAAAGAACTCGATTTTGAGTTACTGAGCAAAAGTTATTGAGGTTTTAACTTCTCGTAAAAATGGCTTAATTTAATTAAAATTGTCTCCACGATTAAAAACTTGCTAAAACCAGAAAGCAAAATTATCGTGTGACCACTCGTTGGAACCGGGAGAAATTGAGGATTCCAAAAATATCAATATTTCAGAGAATTGGCACCAAAAAAATATTAATTTGGCCAAAATATATATTAATTGCACTCAAAATGCAATTATTAAGCAAAAACTATAGAAAACTTTTTTTTTCAAACTATAGTTTTGCTAAAAATTAAAAAATTCAGCCAATAGAAAAAGACATGTAGCTTGCTTGCATATCTTCCCACCTACAAAAACCCCTCCAAGTCTATCAAGTCGTTAAGGATCCTCAGATATACCAATCCCGTCACTCAAAATTCATCTATTTTCCAATGCAAACTACTCTCAACCTGTAAATCAATATCAAAAAATATTTCTGGGTTTTTTTCTACATGATGTTAGCTTTCCATAACATTTTGAATCACCCAATTTCATTAAGAAATGCGAAATATATCATAGTTTTAATAACCTGCGTCAAGCTTCAAGTAGCAAACTTGCTACATGTCTTTGTCTGAAAATTTCTCCATTTCTTCCTCAAATCTCTATCCACCTCTCTAGGAATAGCCACGCTCTGATACCAAATCTTATATTTAGTACAAATTTGCACACAAATAAATAAATATTGATTACTAAATAAAATAACACTAAATATAAAAATGTATAATTTCAATTCATTCGGGATATATCATCCATGTATGAGATTACAATATATAGAGTTTGATATCCTTGATTCTAGAGTCAATAGTCATCCCTCATATCTCTCAACCCCTTCCTAGAATCTTTCAAATCTATTCCAAGGATATCTCTTTAATCCCTTTATTATCTCACACACCAAAATAGCTACGTGAGTTGTTCTCACAACTCACCCAAATACTAATACTAACTATTACAATTATATTATTAATATGTTCTATAAACTCATAATCAATAATATTACAATTTATTAATAATGTCACAATTTATTTGTAATGTAGAAATAAGAGTTGATTATCGATGTTATCGGTATTCTTTAATGATCTTTCCTTCATGATTAAGACATCTAATTATTATTGAAAAAATTACAATTATATTATTAATATGAGTTCTATAAACTCATAATCAATAATATTACAATTTATTAATAATGTCACAATTTACAACTCAATTTCACAATTCAATATTTTATTCATAAGGAATTTCAAATGTTCCCACACAAGCCATGGGATGTAACTAAAAAGTAAAGTACAACTACTGAAATAAGAGGTACACATGCATGAAAGAGAAAATAAAGGAGTATGAGTGAACCCATCATTTCCTTGAGGTTTTTCCTTTAGTTGATGCATCCTCATCTTCAGCTTTGTTCCCTCTTCATCTTCATTGTTGAAAGCACCATACCTAAAAACAAAAAAGAGAAAATCATCAGTTACGAGCTCAAGGTTAATCCATATTCCTATACTATCCTAATTCGTGCACATGGATCTCTTAATAACAAGAGATATAGATTACTTGAAGATCAAATAGTATACATGATTTACTCACTCAGAAAGAAATAAAGAGAAGAAAAGAAAAAAACATGGACATAAGAGAGGCCAAAAAGCCTAAATATTTTCTAACTATTTTCTCAAGTGTGTAGGTATAGGTTGCAGCCAAGAATAAATAAATCATGTCTTATAGTCCTCACTATGGATAAAGATTGTAAGAGTTCAATAACTTCTATCCTATGGTACATGAAGTAGATGAGTCATAAGTACATGATGGAATGAAGGAAGAATGCAACTCAAAGTTTAGCAACAACTATTCTAGAAATAGAAGAAGTTGCATTACAGAATAGAGGAGACACTTGTAGATAAAAGTACATGTTCCAGATTACAACTGAAGAAGAAGAGTCAGAATTTAAAGGCTAAAGTTAACTAGAGAGAGAAGATTACATTAGAAATAGAATGAGAAGAGAATTTGAGAAATTTTGATAGGGCTTCACCATGTAAAATAGACATTTACAACTTTCCATCATGTTTTTTAACTAAACACATGCTTTAAAAGTTGTATGTAAATCAAATAAGGGATATAGAAAAAACAAAAGCATGCCTTAATCAGATAACAGTTATCATTTTTCAGTTTCCAACAACAAATCAGTTTCAAAAGGAAAAGTGATACATTCTATAGTTTCAACTTTCAAAAAGTACATCTATTATAGCTGAAATAGAAATAAAAGAAAGAATTATGATAAAATTTTGACAGGGCTTCACCATGTAAAATGGACATTTTAAATTTTCTAGCATACATACTAAAGTTGTAATGAAGATTAAATGCAATATTTTAAGAAAAGAAATGGACTACACTTTCAGTCATCAAATTGAAGTACTTTGGAGCATTCATTTTATTTACAGTTGAATAACATGAACTCTTAAGATAATCCTACAAAGTTCAGCCATTCTAGAAGTACAGTTTTCAAATAAAGCAAATATCAAGTCCACAGAATGCTACAATATAGCTTCAGAGCTAAGATTAAATGCATGATTCACAGTTTTATAGGTATAGTAAAATATTGCAACACTTCAATAGAATAAGATATATTGGATTCATGGAGTTATAGTTTCTTAAATGAAAGGGAAACTTTTGTACAAAAGATATATCATATTCAGGACTTGAAGGACAATCATGGTTAGATGAGTAAGTTGAAAAGGAAAGTTACAACACACTGAATGAGACCCAGTTTTCAAACAATCATGCTTTAAGAAAGGGTAATCATACAAGTACAATTTGAATACCAAAAGCATTGTTTTAGTATGTTTAAAACTTTATGGTCAAGTAAAATTTAAATTTTTTTGTTATGGACATAAAGAGGAAGTAAGTGGACATGTTCAGAGATAGAAGTTTCATGATGAATTTGGTAAACAAGATCATCCGTGGATTTTCAAAAAATATTATTAGGCCAAGGTTTCGAAGGTCTATTAGAATAGAACAGGAGCTCTTAATCATTCTTAAAGGAACCCATAATAAAAAGGAGTGGAAAATTTCAACTTGTTTCAGAAAATATTAATACAAAACTCAAGAGTAGAGTTTCGAAATCAAAAAAGAACAAACTTTGAATAGTGAAGGTATAGAGTCCCCTTGCCATAATATTCAAAAAGAAAATTAAGAAAATATGAAGATGAAAAATTCTTTTACTAAGCGATCATCATTCTTAAAAAGAAACCCAAAATGAAAAAAAAAATAAGCATCAAAGAGAGTGCACAATACTGAAAAACTAGAAATCAAATTTACATAATCGATCAAAATATTCAAATTCATTCAACAAGTACAAAGAATAGATGGAATACAAAAAATAATGCATACTTCCATGATTTCCAAGGTTTATCATCAAAAAGAGATCAATGATTGATCGAGTACAAACTTTGAATAAGAAACGCATTCATATCTAAGCTAATGAAATATTGAATTATTTCATAAATTTGTTATTCCATTTGGAATCAGTTTCAAGTTGCATATAATAGAGTGAGAAGGGTATAGCTCCTAGCTAGAGACCAAAAACCCATTAATGGGTATTAAGAAATCAGAATAATATACAAGAACTCACCATTTATAATTGAACAATCAAAAACTTTCAAGCAAATGAATGATGAAGCAAGAAATCCATATGCCCACGAGAAGTTTTCAAACTCGGGAGTCAAGCAAGATCAAGAAATCATAGAACCCACAAATATTTTCAATATTTTCAGTGATATATATCCAAGGAAGAAAATGAAAATAGAAGTGTATGTGTGCAAGAGAAAAATTAGCTCACCTATAACCACTCATGGCGTAAAAAACACCCACAACCATATTGCTCAAAAAGCTTTGCCATAGCGAATACAATACAATAAAAATGTAACTCACCTTTAATTCCAACCATATTTCAAAATCCAAATCTACAAATCTCGAGAGAAAAGAGATGGTGTCTATAGAGAAACCTCGCATAGCTCCATAGGAATCCAAAAACTATAAAGCCAAGCTTAAATCTTACTCAGAAAAATGAACCGAACTCAGAAAAATAATAATGGTGGACAAAAGACAACACCAAGAGATATCAAAAACAAATAAAAACCTTACAAAGCTCGGGATGATCAATATACAATCAGAGATCATAGAAACACAAATCCATGAACACATTTCTTAAAAAAATGATGATACAAATACCATAGAGAAATAGGTGATCATTTGTGCAGAAGAACTAAGCTCATAGACTTCAACAATGATGGCTAAGAAAGAAGATAGAGACCTCTCTCGCATTAAAATCTGAACTCAAAGCAATGCAACTGGTAAAATCAATCAAAATCTTGTAAGAAAAGCCAACCTAGAACTCAAAATAATCAATAATGGTGGCCATTAAAACCTTACAAAGAGTCCAAGAGCTGATCTCGATAAGAAACAATCAAAGAAAATACAGATGCAACCGAGCTAAGAGAATCGATCTAGTAAAGAAGGTGAACTTCATAGTTCCACTCACAAAGCTTTATAGACTCATAGAGGCCAAGTTTTCAGAGTCCTAGAACTCAAAGATCAAAGCAATGGTGTCAATGAAAAATTTTCTAGGGCTTCACCTGCAAACCCAAAAAACCAGAATGGAGTGATCATTGAGGTTGAATGACCTTTACCGCCAAACTCAAGAGTTGGGTTAAGTTTGAACTCAACCATATTCAAAGACCAATGACTAGAGATCAAGCATGCAAAGATTGATGGATGAGGATCGAGGTAGTTTTCAACGTGCCAAGTCACCATGATTATATGCCATTACTACGCATAACTCCAGGTTAGAAACCCTAACCATGAGTCAAATATTGACGTCCTGAAGATTTCCATTACATAGATCAACAATTGAAACCGATCAATCAAATTCAACGCAAATCACCATGGTCACATTAATAGCTACCACATTAAATGCTATGCCAGAAACCCTAACCGAGGGTCAGAAAAATCAACAACCATGAATAAAAAGTATAGATATCAAGAACCTGAATCAAGGGACCAATTTTCAATGCAAACCACCCGGGTTATAGTTAACTCACCAAGTTAAAATACCACCGAAAAAAAATGCATGGAGGGGTGAGTCATCATCACAAGGGGGCCAACCCTTATTATTTCAAAAATTATTTGCATTTGACATATCAACTATAGTCCAAGCTCAAATATTCAAAAGCCGACCAAATCATGTTATGCAATGATCAAACCAAAAGGTGTCACCTTATTCTATTCACAATACAAATCAAAACCAACTATACAATACAATATTAATCAAAGGTGGCAGACTATAGTAATATGCCATGTGTTATACAAAGGTGGTTGATGTATAGGATATGGTTTTTTTCAAAGTTACATTCCCATGTGTTTTTAAAATCATGGTGATTTGCTAAGTCCACAAGAGTGGCCAAACCATGGTGAGACTATTACTGAATTACAAAGGTGGTCCCCACTATTGAAGGGGTTGGAGATGATTTACAATGTTATCCATGTGACCACTAGAGGACAAGGAATGTCAACATCAAAACTTGAGCTTGGAGGTGGTCCCCATTAAGTGGATATTTGGATGAATTATTTTTGCAAGTATTGCAAATATTGTATTTTTATTTTTCTCAATACACAAGAGTATTTTTGCATGCCTCCACAAAAGGATAGATCAACAAAAGGACAAAATTTGCATGCACTAGAGAAGACTTGCTCATCAAGCAAGATTTATTATTAGCAAATTATTCACCCATGCTTTTCTTAAAAATAGAACAATCAACTTTAGTTTGATTGTATGTAATCAAAGGCTATTAATGCCTCTTTGTATTAGTTTGTTTTATTTTATTCCTTTATTTATTATTAAATAAAGGATAAAAATAGGATGCATGGGTGAGTACAACCTCGTCTATTTTTAGGAAGGGTGGGTGAATCAATTTTTTATATATATTATGTGCCTTGGAAAAGCACAAAGGAGGAATTTTTAGATACATGAGTGTTGAAGCAATTTTCTACCAGTTTTTCCCTTTGAATGTGAAGTATTTTCTGCCTTTCCAATTATTTATAGTCTTGTGTATGTTTCCATTAATCTTGTGAATGTTGAATTCCCTTGATTAATCATCTTACCCTGTTGCAAGTTCAGTATTTCTCATGATATTAATGTGTATGTGTAACTTAGCAATATTGTTGTGATTATATCCCTCAATACATCAAAGTGTTTACCCTTAATTATCTTCAAAAATGTTGGCCTGTGTATCAAAAATTCATTCCATATCAATTGTGCATGTACTCAGTCAAAGACCTCATACAAGTTTGGTGTATCACCTCAGTTTTAATTTCATTTTACAGTCATCTTTTACCCTTAAACCCCATAAAATCAGTTTAGGATACATCAATAAGGAACTAGCCTTGATACCGAGACTCACCTCAAAATAGGTATACCCATAGACCTGAGGTGTTTCCATTGTATCTACGAAAGAGAGAGATAAAATTTGCAAGCTTAGAACACCTGCAACCATCTCTCTATAGGGTGCACTTTTGAGAGATAATAATTTTTGGCATGCCCGGTGGACTACAAATCAAATCTGCATGCAAGTTATAGATATTCAAGATCTACAAAGATTTTATAATGAGATAAAAGTTACTTTCGGACAACAAGCTAAAAATCTATTCTAAAGATTTAAATATCTATTTGGTGACTCCATAGGGCTGATTTCAAACCAGTTTTGCAGCATGTTCCATGCCTAAAGTAACTACAAGATCATCGGTAAGAGGAATTCCTTCTGATTTATTTCTTTACCTTTGAATTTTGCAAGAAGGAGAAGAGTTGGTAATACTTTACCTTATAATAGGCCTAGTTTTGATAACCTCCTCCTAATATTCCTTCACCACGTATCAATTTATCTATTCAGATCCCATTTTTCAAATGGCTATTCAACCACCTAGGAATTTTGTGACCTTTACTAATGGCAACCCATTAGTAATCCCAGTTTACCATGACATCCCTAATGCTGCCATGAAAATTTTTCCATCATTCACTGGTGAAAATCAGGTTACACCTATAGAGCACATTAAAGATGTCGCAGCCTTATGTGCAGTTCATAATATCACTCATGAGGATGTAGCTTTGAGACTTTTAGCTACATCTCTTAAAGGAAAAGCCTTGCAATGGTATAGAAATCTAGAGATTGGATGCATAAGAACTTGGGATGACTTAGGTGATAAATTGCTGAAACAATTTCAAGATAATTCAGATCATTTATCTCTCATAGAACAAATTTCTACCATTAAAAGAGATCCCAATGAATTTATGTCTAGTTTCAACATCCATTTTTCCATAACTTGGGAAAGAATTCCAACAAGTGTCAAGCCTCAAGTTGATCACACTTTTCTTTATTATCTTAGGGCATTAAATAGTGATATTTCAACTATGATTCAGTCTATGGGAGGAGAGACGCTCCCAACATCCTATGATATCATGCCATCCGAGATGAAAATAGTCTTATTCAAGACGAAAAATTAGCACTAAGGCCTTCAATGCCTTTTTTTTGGTAGATTTATCTCCTATTCCAACACCTATCACAATTATAGAACCCATTGTTATATCCCCATCGATGATGTTTTTAAATCTTTGAGACTATAGGGAACAAGATGAGTTTAATTGAGAATAGGCTTGCATTACCTATGTATTAGACCTTATCAGATCCCTTTTTAGTAAAATCAGCTAAACCAAAAAAATAGGTAGCCTTACCAACAAAATCAAAATTATAGGAAGCCTTATCAAAGAAAGCTAATTTGACCCAAAGGCTCCTAGTTCATCTAATGCTTTAGTCCCAGTTAATATGGCTACAAAAGAGTGGTGTCAACCTTGTAATCAACCTCATTCAATTGTAAGTTACCCAAATGATTTTCTGAACATACATCTTGTTACACAACCTCAATCTCAAGACATTGTTCATGCCTCAAATGGAGGGTGGGCAAACAAGATACTCAGGTTTAGAAGGCACCTGAACAAAACTTAGTCAGTTTTAGTGAGGATGATTTCATTGTAGTTACTACTAGGGCTCAAGAAAAGGTCAGCAGAGAGTAAAAACAACAAAATAGGCCTGTTCTACCTACTATCACTGATAAAACAACAACTATAAGCCCAAAACTAGCTAACAGTGCATCTATTCCTAAAACAACAAGTGTTACAAATGGTAAAGAAAAAAATAGGTACATCTTGATCCAAGAAGGTTATTTATACCTTAGATATCAAAAGCAGTTGACGAGGAATCATTTTTCGACAAAGCCTATGCTAAAACAATAGAATCTATCTCTAAAATTGTTGCTTATTTTAACATTGTTGATGTAATGAAAAAGCATAATGTTAACATCTCAATGTGGGATGCTCTAAGTATTCCAGAAAACAAGATTTACTTTCTCATGAACTAGCTAAGCTGCAAATTTCTTCTAAAACAACAGAAAAGGAAGTCTAGAAAGTAGACATGGTCCTTGGAACAATGGAACAAGACCGCATCAAAGAAGTTAAATGGATGGTTCAAAAGTCTTAAATGCTCATGACATCAAGAAGCCACCACCATTTTATCTATCACTAATTATTGGAGAACATCTTGTTCATAACTATATGGTGGACAATGGTGCAAGTAGCACAGTTATGCCAAAAGCAATTGCAGAAAAATTGGGTCTACAGTATGAACCTACAAAAAGAGTGTCCTATAATTGGATGGAACTACAACTAATATAATTGGTGTCATCAAAAATCTAGAGGTAACATTTCATGCTTTCCCAAATGTTTCCATTCTACAAGATATTACTTTTGTTGTAGACTTACCTCCTTACTTTGCTATATGTTTATCAAGAGATTTCACAACAAAGATAGGAGGCTATCTCTCTTTAGATTGGTCTTTCTTATTTTTCACTACTTGTTATGGGACCAAGGTTACTATCAATTTAGAACCATTGGCCATATTTCACATTGAGCCTCATGCTTCTAATGCAATAGCTAATTATGCAGCCTTAGACCAATCTGATTTTGATAATATAGCTCATGTTTCAGCATTAGATGGTGTTTCTAACTGTTTATGGATGAAAAGACACATGAAGAACACACTCATGATCCTTTCAAAGAAATTTGAAGAACATTTTTTGGTGTATATCACTTGCATGAAGAAAATACACCAATTCCCTTGTTGTCCAAAAAAAAATGCAATGGAAGGGATTTGGAAGCTTCATTTCAATGGAGCTAAAAACAAGAAAGGACAAGGAGTAGGTTTGATGCTCACTTCCCCAACAAATGAAAGGTATTTCTCAACTTTGAGTCTCCAATTTTCATGTACTTGCAATGTAGCTAAATACGAAAGCATTAATTCATGGCTTACTTTGGGCCAGAAAGAGAGGTATTAGCATGTTACAAATTTTTGGTGATTCTGAGTTGGTTATCAATCAAGTAAGAAATTTCAATGTTTGTAAGAATCCATTAATGAAGTCTTATAGACATAGAGTTTAATAATTAATGGAATATTTCGAGGCTATTAACATCCAATCCATTCCTAGAACAGAAAATAAGCATGCAGATAGACTTGCCACAATTGGTGCTAGTTTTGAAGTGCTAGAACAAATTGAAAATAGAAAAATTCAGCCTCATATAAATCTGATTTTCAGCCTTTGATACTTGATAATGACTTGAATTGGTAGGTTTTTGAAAGTGATGATCAAATCTATAGGTTTTTACAGCAAGAAGATGAATTTTCTGCAGTAAATCAAGATAAATTACAACACTTATATGGTGACCAGATTGTTCAGTTAAAGACAAATAAAATACCTCGAGGTCTAGTCACATTAGAAGACATCTTCAACTGATGATCAGTTAAGGAAGGTCAAGACTAAGATGTCAACACATGCTAATAACTATGAATAAATCTCAGTTGATGAAGGGAAAAATTTGTTTCTTGAAAGGTATGTTCTTTAGCTAAAAAAAATTCTTTTATTAATCTTTGCAAGGAATTTAAAGATGTTTTTGCTTGGAAATACCAAGACCTAAAATGGTTTGATCCCATTTTAGTACAACATACTATTGAATTGCAGCCAAATTCCAAGCTGAGTTAGGAAAAAAAGAGAGGCTGTAAATCCCAAAATAGATCCTCTAATGAGGAAAGAGTTATCTAAGTTGATTGAATCAAGTATTATCTTTCCAGTTAAGCATTCAAGTTGGGTAGCCAATCTTGTTCCTATTAGGAAGAAAATGGAAATCAAATTATTTTTGATTTTAGAGATCTTAATAAAGCTTCATTAAAAGATCACTACCCACTTCCAAATATGGATCATATTTTGAGAATAGTTTCTGTTCAGATAGACTATCTCTTCTAGACAGATATAGTGGATACAATCTTAGATTTTAGTTCGAGAAGAGGATAGGTACAAAACAACTTTCACCACTAAGTGGGGTACTTATGCTTACAAAAGAATGTCTTTCATCCTTTCAAATGTTGGTGCAACATTTCAACGTGCAATGGACATGGCTTTTCACAACTTGTTAAATAAATGCATCCTTGTTTATTTAGATGATGTTACTATATTCTCAAAAAATTCTAAAGAACATCTAATACACCTAAGGTAGACTTTTCAATTATGCTGAAAATTTGGGATATCTTTGAATCCGCTAAAGTCTATCTTTTCAGTACATCAAGGTAAATTACTTGGTCATATTGTTTCTAAGAAAGGTTTAGCAATTGATCCTTTTAGAATCAAAGCCATATCACAGCTATCATTTCCTCATCATAAGAAGGCATTACAAAGTTTTCTTGGAAAATAACTTTGTTAGAAGATTTGTTCTAGATTTTGTAGCATTGGTGAAACCATTGACAACTATGTTAAAGAAAGAGAAAACTTTCTCTTGGACCAGCAAAGGGAGAGAATTTCAAGAAATCAAAGTAGCCATCTCTCAAGCTCCTACTCCTGCAAATTCAAATTTATATAAAGAATTTACAATGTATGCACTTGCAGGAGCTGAAATAATCTCAACCATATTAACTCAGGTTAATGATGAAAATTTTGAGTAGCCAATTGCTTTCTTTGGATAGAGCTTACATGATTACGAAATAAGGTACACATTTCTTGAAAAAAAGTACTTTCAGTAGTAAAAGGGCTAAATAATTTTAAGTACATGCTTTCAAACAAAAAAATTCATGTTCTTGTTTCTCATCCAAGTGTGAAAGATTTCTTATTAAATAAAGAATTGAATGAGAAAAGAGTAGGTTGGATAAAAAGGTCATGGAATATGATGTTGATATTCGTGTTGCAAAGACATTTCAAGGAAAAGGCTTGTGTGAACATCTAATTGTTGATATGGAAAAACAACAACTACGAAACCTGAAGATTCAAAACAGCATGCTGAAATTACATATCAACAATCAGACATTATGGTTCATCCAGAAAATCAGCAACCTGAACTTTCTCAAGAAGTTCAAGAATCAAGATGGATGACTGATTTAGTTAACTATCTACAACATGGCATCTATCTGAAAGGTATGGACAAGAATAAACAAAGGTATTTCAGATTACAAGTTGTACCCTATGTTTTCATTGATGGTGTATTATTCAAAAGGGATATAAATGGAATCTTGTTGCGATGTGTTGACTATGACAAAATTCAGCAATTATTATCAGAATTCCATGAAGGACCTACAAGAGGTCATTTCTCAGCATGTACCACAACCTTAAAAATTATGAAAGTTGGTTACTATTGGCCCAGTATATTTAAGGATTGTTTCGAATGGATTAGAAAGTGTAAGAAATGTGCTTTCTTTGTTGGAAAAGAACGTTTGGCTTCTCTACCTTTACAGCCTATTTTAGTTGATCAACATTTTATGTAGTGGGGCCTTGATTTTATTGGCATGATAAACCCACCTTCATCATAAGGACATAAGTGGATTTTGACTACATGATTACTTTACATGCTGGACTGAAGCAATAGCCTTAAAAGATGCTAATGAAACTTTGATACTATCCTTTTATGAAGGTATAGTTTATAGATTTGGTGTTCCAACAACTATCATATTAGATAATGCTTTAGCATTTCTTAGTGCAAAGGTAACATATTGGGTTGTTAATCATGGAATTTATCTAAGTTCTTCATCTAACTATTACCCACAAGGTAATGGGTTATCTTAAAGTACTAACAAGAATATTTTAAGGATCATCAAAGAACACTCAAAGATAACCAAGAGCTTGGCATCTAATGTTGAATTCAACACTTTGGGCTGATAGAGTGACTCCTAAAAGATCAGTTGGCAATTCACCATACAAGCTTGTTTACGGAAGAGAAGCAAGAATTCCTATTTCAGTTGAGTTACCCACATTAGATTTGTTGCATCAAATGGAGCTTCTTGAAAATGAACCATTACAGGTTCATTATGCAAAATTAATGGAATTACAAGAGCTAAGAGATCAAGCTCATTTAAACATGGAAAAGAATCAGAAATAGATGAAGAAGACTTTTGATAAGAAATTCAAATTTAGAATCTTCAATGAAGGAGATATTGTGTTAAAGTGGGATGTTGATCATGTAAATCTAGGAAGACACACGAAGTTTGATACAATCTAGAGTGGTCCTTACATGATTTCAGCTTGCAAAGAACACAATGATTTTTCATCTCTCAAAGTTGAATGGAGAGGAACTTCCCATTCCTATGAATGGTATGTTTCTCAAACACTATTATTGAAAATCCTACAGTGTTTGTTTAGAGTAGGATTTCCCTTCAATAAGTGTAGTCCTCTACACATTGCAATGTTTTTCAATTCAATAAGTGCATTTGTGCACATGATCTGGTTTACTAGATCCTTTCCCAATTTTTTTCATTTTGGAAGGGTTGGACCTTCAGAAAGGTAGATTTTGGTTACATGCTTTATACTCCATGCCCAATGGACAAGAGCAAAGGCATTGGTTTACAAGCTAGTAGGAAGCTTTCCCCATAGATCACCATAAATGTTGACAATTTTTGCACTTGTGTAAAAATGGGAAACTCAAACTTCATTACGATGGATAGCATTGGTGAAGTATACCTAAGCTAGGGGAGTTTTTTTAGACAATATTTTTACTATTGAATTAATTAATGATTACATGAAATCTGCAACTATGTGTGTTGTTACAAAACATAACAGATCACATAGTCTACAATTTCATGCTATCTTCAACAAAAGAACACAAATCCCTCGAAGGACAATGTTGTTTTCCTTGATGAAGACACAAAATTGTAGAATAGATGAAGTGTTAGGTTTTGAAGTAGCAATCATGACTACAAATTACAAAATCGAGTTCATTACTAGATATTACATGTATTCTTTAATGATATTTCCTTCATGATTAAGACATTCAATTATATTATTGGGTTGTTTAGTTCATCATACAATCCATATCAAAAGAAGAAATGTAGAAAGAAATATACAACTCAATTTCACAATTCAATTTTTATTCATAAGGAATTTCAAATGTTCCCACACAAGCCATGGGATGTAATTGGAAAGTAAAGTACAACTACTGAAATAAGAGGTACACATGCATGAAAGAGAAAATAAAGGAGTATGAGTGAACCCATCATTTCCTTGAGGTTTTTCCTTCAATTGATGCATCCTCATCTTCAGCTTTGTTCCCTCTTCATCTTCATTGTTGAAAGCACCATACCTGAAAAATAAAAGAGAAAATCATCAGTTATGAGCTCAGGGTTAATCCATATTCCTATACTATCCTAATTCATGCACATGGATCTCTTAATAACATGAGATATATATTACTTGAAGATCAAACAATATACATGATTTACTCACTCAAAAATAAATAAAGAGAAGAAAATAAAAACATGGACATAAGAGAGGCCAAAAGCCTAAATATTTTCTAACTATTTTCTCAAGTGTGTAGGTATAGGTTGCAACAAGAATAAATAAATCATGTCTTACAGTCCTCACTATGGATAAAGATTGCAGAGTTCAATAACTTCTATCCTATGGTACATGAAGCAAATGAGTCATAAGGACATGAAGGAAGAATGCAACTCAAAGTTCAACAACTATTCTAGAAATAGAAGAAGTTACATTATAAAATAGAGGAGACACTTGTAGATAAAAGTACATGTTCCATATTACAACTGAAGAAGAAGAGTCAAAATTTAAAGGCTGAAGTTAACTAGAGAGAGAAGATTACATCAAAACAAATGAGAAGGAAATCTGAGAAAAATTTTACATGGCTTCACCATGTAAAATGGACATTTACAACTTTCCATCATGTTGTTTTAACTAATACATGCTTTAAAAGCTTGTATGTAAATCAAATAAGTGATACATGAAAATAAAAAAATGCCTTAATCAGATAACAATTATCATTTTTTAGTTTCCAACAACAAATCAGTTTCAAAAGGAAAAGTGATACATTCTGTAGTTTCAAATTTTAGAAAGTACATCTATTATAGCTGAAACAAAAATAAAAGAAAGAATTATGGGAAAATTTTGATAGGGCTTCACCATGTAAAATGGACATTTTAATTTTTCCAGCATACATACTAAAGCTGTAATGAAGATTAATGTAGTATTTTAAGAAAAGAAATGGACTACACTTTCAGTCATCAAATTGAAGTACTTTTGAGCATTCATTTTATTTAAAACTAAATAACATGAACTCTTAAGATAATCCTACAAAGTTCAGCCATTCTAGAAGTATAATTTTTAAATAAAGCAAATATCAAGTCCACGGAATGCTACAATATAGCTTCAGAGCTAAGATTAAATGCATCATTCATAGTTTTGTACGTATACACTAAAATATTGCAACACTTTAATAGAATAATATATATTGGATTCATGGATTTATAGTTTCTTAAATGAAAGGGAAACTTCAAAGTATTAATAAATCAAGAATATCATATTCAGGACTTGAAGGACAATCATGGTTAGATGAGTAAGTTGAAAAGGAAAGTTACAACATATCAATAAGCCCCGCTTTTAGATAGTCATGCTTTAAGAAAGGGTAATCATACAGGTACAATTTGAATACCAAAAACATTGTTTCAGTATGTTTAAAACTTAATGGTCAAGTACAAGATTGGAAACATTTTGTTATGGACATACAAAGAAAGTAAGTGGACATGTTTAGGAGAAAGAAGTTTCTGATGACTCTGATACACTCATCCAAACAAAAAAGGGCCAAATTTGAATCAAATCGTGTGGTACGAACTTAATATAGTATGAAGTGAATTTCAACTTTTTAGAAAATATTATTAGCCTCAAGATCATATTTTAAGAGATCAAAACAATGAAGGTCTATGGTCCTAGAGAATGAAGAACAAGACAAAGAATGCTCCAGGATCATTCTTATAAGGAACCCAAAGGAGCTCCAAAAGAAATAGAGTGCAAGAAAACATTCATGGCTGAGCCATTCAAAGTTATTCAATGCAAGAACAAAAAGATGGAATTCAAAAACATAATGCGGAAAATCTAAGGTTTGCAGAAAAGGCTCAATGATTGATCAAAAGACAAAATTTGATTCAAAAACACATTCATATCCAAGCTAATGAAATATTTAATTAGTTCAAAAATTTGTTATTCCATTTGGAATCAATGTTCAAGTTGTAGTAATAGAGTGAGAAGGATATAGCTCTTGGCCATAAACCAAAAAAATCATTAATGTGTATTAAGAAATCGAGTAATAATAAAAGGCTCACCATTTATAAGTGAATAGTTGAAAATTTCGAGCAACTGAATGATGAAACAAGAAATCCATATGCCTGTGAGAAGTTTCAAACTCAGGAGTCAAGTAGGATCAAGAAATCACAAACCCATAAATATTTTGAAGAGTTTCAGTGATATATACAAGGAATAAAATGAAAATATAAGTGTACGTGTGAAAGATAAAAATTATCTCACCTATAACCACTTATGACAAAACAACCATAACCACCTTTCTCAAAAAGATCTGAAAGAGAAAATACAACGAAGAATACAACTTATCCTTGAATTCCAACCAGGGTTTCGAAAGCCAAATCTACAGATCTTGAGAGAAAAGAGACAAGGTATATCTTATCAGAGAAACCTCGCATAGCTTTGCAGGAAGCTAGAAAACTATAAAGCCAAGCTCAAATCTTACTCAAAAAAATGAACTAAACTCGGTAGGGAACAATAATGGTGGAAAAAAGACAACACAAGGCAAAGATATCATAACTAAAGAAAAACCTTACAAATATCATGATGATCAATATACAGTCAGGAGATCATAGAAACACAAATCCACAAACACCTTTCTTAAAAAAAATGATGATATAGATTCCATAGAGCAACAAGTGATCATTTTTGTAGAAGAACCAGCTCAGACTTCAACAATGGTGGCTAAGAAAGAAGATAGAGACCTCCTTTGCATTAAAATCTAAACTCAAAGCAATGCAACTGGTAAAATCGACCAAAATCTTGCAATAAAATATAACCTAGAACTCAAAATAATCAATAATGGTGGCCATTAAAACCTTGCAAAGAGTCCAAGAGTCGATCTCAACAAGAAACAATCAAAGAAAATACAGATTGCAAACGATCTAAGAGAATCAATCTGCTTCAAAGAAGTTGAGACTTCATAGTTCCACTTAAAAGCTTCATAGACAAATAGAGGCCAACTTTTGAGTCCTAGAGCTCAAAGATCAAAGTAATGGCGTTAATGAAAATTTTCTAGGGCTTCACCTACTGATACCCCAAAAAAATCAGAATGGAGTGATCATTCAGGTCAAATAACCTTTACTTGTTGAACTCAAGAGTTGGGTTAAGTTTGAAATCAACCATAGTCAAATACCAATGACCGAGATTAGGCCATGTAAAGATCGATGGCTGAGAATCAAGGTAGTTTTTAATGCAAGTCACCATGGTTAGATGCCATTACTATGCCAAACTCCAAGTCAGAAACCCTAACCACAAGTCAAATAAAATATTGATGGCTCAAGATGTCCAAGAGACATAGATCAATGATTAAAACCGATCAACAAAGTTCAATGAAAATCACCATGGAAACTTTAATAACTACTAAATTAAATGTCAGGCCAAAAACCCTAACCGAGGGTTAGAAAAATAAACAACTATGAATCAAAAGTACATAGATCAACGACTTAAATCAAGGGACCAATTTTCATCATGCAAACCACAAGGGTTATAAAAACTCAACCCAAGTTAAAATACCACCAACAAAGTGCATGGAGGGGTGAGTCATCATCACAAGGGGGCCAACCCTTATTATTTCAAAAATTATTTGCATTTGACATACCAACTATAGTCCAAGCTTGAATATTCCAAAAGTGCCAACCAAATCATGTTATGCAATGATCAAACCAAAAGGTGTCCACCTTATTCTATTCACAATACAAATCCAACCAACTATACAATACAATATTAATCAAAGGTGGTGGACTATAGTATGACCATGTGTTATACAAAGGTGGTGAACATAGGATGATGGTTTTTACAAAGTTACCTTCCCACATGTGTTTGATAAATCACTATGATTTGCTAAATTCCACAAGAGTGGCCAAACCATGGTGAGACTATGACAAACCCGCAAAGTTGGCCCCCACTATTAAAGGGGTTGGAGTTGATTTAAAGTGTGATATCCATGTGACCACTAGAGGACAAGGAATGTCAACATCAAAACTTGATCTTGGAAGTGGTCCCCATTAAGTGGATATTTGCATGAATTAATTTTACATGTATTGAAAATATTGTATTTTTTATTTTTCTCAATACACAGGAGTATTTTTACATGCCTCCATTAAAGGATAGATCAAAAAAAGGAAATTTTGCATGCACTAGAGAAGACTTGCTCATCAAGGAAGATTTATTATTACCAAATTATTCACCCATGATTTTCTTAAAAATAGAATAGTCAACTTAAGTTTGATTGTATGTAATCAAAGTCTATTAATGCCTCCTTTTACTAGTTTGATTTATTTTATTCCTTTATTTATTATTAAATAAAGGATAAAAATAGGATGCATGGGTGAGTATAGCCTTAGTCTATTTTTAGGAAGGGTGGGTGAAATTGTTTTGCTATATATTGTGTGCCTTGCAAAGCACAAAAGGAGGAATTTTTAGATACATGAGTGCTGAAGTAATTTTCTACCAGTTTTTCCCTTTGAATGTGAAGTATTTTCTTCCTTTCCAATTATTTGTAGTCTTATGTATGTTTCCATTAATCTTGTGAATGTTGAATTCCCTAATTAATCATCTTACCCTGTTGCAAGTTCAGTATTTCTGCATGATATTAATGTGTATGTGTAACTTAGTAGTATTGTTGTGATTTTGTCTTTCAATACATCAAAGTGTTTATCCTTAATTATTTTCATTAAACTATTAGCCTGTGTATCGGAAATTCATTCCATATCAATTGTGCATGTACTCAGTCAAAGACCACATATAAGTTTGGTGTATCATCACATTTTTAATTTCATTTTACAGGTCATCTTTTACCCTTACAACCCAAAACAATATTTTAGGATACATCGATAAGGAACCGGCCTTGATACCGAAGACTCACCTCAAAATAGGTATACCAAGAGACATGAGGTGTTTCCATTGTATCTACGAAAGTTGGAGATAAAATTTGCAAACTTAGAACACCTGCAACCATGTCTCTACATGGTGCACTTTCGAGAGATAACAGATGTGTGATCAATGGGTGTCATGCATATTATTTTTCACGACTTGTACTCCTTTCTCTCTCCAGATATGGTTATCATATGTATTCAACCTATGTGATTTTGTCTATGTTAAGCCTTGTCAAAGTGGTGGCGGGATGATTTAGACAGAGATGATGACAATTGTATTATTGATATGATATTTTACGAGCTAAGGCTCGATGTTTCTAAGTGCCAGCAACTCGTTGAGTACCCCCCTTGGTGGTTGTATAAGGCCACATAGTTATCATAATGTGTTATTCCTATACATGTATTTTATTCGTAAATCAAACACTTTCCCTTTTCTTGCTAGAACCAGCAGTTTTCTTGACTAACATGTTCTTATATTTTGGGCATTTATTTGGTTGTTGCACTAACATTCAGATTTTGCACTAACCATGGCTAATTAGCCATTTGCTTTTCTCAGTTTTAAATTGTGTATCAAGTTTTAAAATTTATAGCCTAGCGCAAGGCTTGGGATTATTTCCACTTGGCATTTGATATGGTTTGTTATGTTGGTTTTAGTGTCGTAATGTTTTGGAATATGGTCATGTCATTCACCATGGAGTGGTGGGACCTATGGACCCACTTCATTGTATCGGGGTACGCCCCAAGGAGTTACAAATAACTAGTGGGATGTTGAACCACGAGTGATTATGTCACTTGGGTTAGAGGTATCTGGACCCTATGCACCTAGGGCCATAGGGTGACCAGTCTCTTTTGGGGAACGAAAAGTAAAAATTTATATTTAGTTTATTGCTTAAGGGAGGCATAAGAGACACTTGAGGGAGGCATAAGAGACTTGGGCAAGGCATAAGATATTTGTGTAGGTGTGATTGATGCTTTGGGAGGTATATGGAGTTGTCTTGTGATTCTTGGGAGGTATATGTATTTGTTTTATGATGTTTGGGAGGTATATGGAGTTGTCTTTTGATTTTTGGGAGGTATATGTATTTGTTTTATATGGAGTTGTTTTGTGATGCTTTGAGGGAGGCATAAGAGACTTGAGAGAGGATTAAGAGACTTGTGTGTGTGTGATTAGTGCACTTGGAGTTTTATTTTTTTCATGTAGTTGTTGGTGATGCTTTGGGAGGTATATGGATTTGTTTTGTGATGTTGTGGGAGGTGTATGGTGTTAGTATTATGGCTTTATGTGTACTCTTGAGATTCTGGTTTATGTCTTGTGACATTGTTTCCATCTTGACACTATGTAGCTATAGTTATGGTCTAGAGTTTTGTGAAACCTTTGTATGTGTACCTATTGGGAATTCTATGTTGTTGTAGTCTACTTATGTTATGAGTGCATTTGTGTTAGGCGCATGTGTTATAAGTACTATGTCAGTAAGGGATATGTATGATCTTTTATAGTTTTATTGAGTTCTTGTGATGTGATATAGTTGTGAAATTACATATAATAATGTCTTGTTAACCATTGGTGTTGTGTTTGTCCCTTGTGTGGTATTGTGATGTGAGATTCTGTTGGACACCCACAAAGATAGATAAACTTAAATATTAAACAATGAAATACTGAGATTTGAGATTAATAAATAATTTAAAGGAAAAGAATAAGTAATAAAGTAAAATATAACTAACTACCAACCTTCACAGAACCTTACGATTTTATGAAGTTGTTAAACTTTCTTTACTTCCCTATGGTCATGGTCTAACAACACAGATCTTATTCCTAACCATAACTTTTTCTCATCATTTTCCTTTGTTACTTATTGTTTATTATTCCCTTGACATTATGTTGCATAGAAGACGATGTTGTAATAAGGGCAGGAAAATGTAGTTCCCGAAAATTTAAAAAAAAAATAAACAAAAAGGAAAAATTAATGGAGTTGGTAGGAGTGGATGGGATGCATGTTGGAAGTGGATGAAATTATTTAGAAGTTAGTGAAGACGTGTTAAAAGAGGAAAATTTGTCGATCTTGTTATTGCGGTGCTTTGACATGAAAGAAACATGATGTGTTGTTGAAAATGCCATTTCCTATCATCCTACTTATACATCTGCAAGATTTTTCTCTTTCACTCTTACTTGGCATAAAACCCCTTATTTGAAAACAAAAATTTCTCTAAATGTGTGGATTTTATTATTGGAACGCATTGAGTTTCTCTTTGGGCACAAAATTTTGCACTTGAAGGGGTTAGATTGCTTCTTCAAAGGGGTTTTCTCGAGAAGAGAAAGGAAATTACTGCTGCCACCATTTTATTTACTTTATGCAAAAGTAGAAGAAGTTAAGGATCAGGAGAAATGGGTTCATTGAAAGAGCCTTCAACCTTTCAAATAAATGAGCTGATAATTCTATCCAAATGTTGTTTCCAAAGATCTCACTATAGTAATAGAGAAATAATTCTCTCCTCTATATCATTCCACAAATGTATTAGATCCGGATAATATCCTATTGCCTTCATCTCCCAAGATAGTGTCTACAACTTTGTTGAAATGTGCTATTTCTTTGGTGTGATATATTCCCCCTACATGAAAAAAATCTTTTTTGAGGTTTTGATGCACCTAGTGGCACATATATATCTCTGAAGCTCAAGATCAAAGGAGTGTAGATACCTAAATAGAGTTGCATCTCACCTTGCTAACATATTCTCTTCCTATAGATATGAGATTGTTGAAAAACCTTGGAAAATATTAATAAAAGTGACTTTGTCTGGTGGGTATAAAACAAGTTTCTAAAGCCTTCTGTCAAGATCACCTAGCCAGAGCAAGGTAGGTGAATTGCTTGACAAAATGCCTTAGGGAAATGTTCCTCTAGGAAAAAAATCATTGCTGGTTGTGCACAAAATGGTTTGTTGGAATGACTTTTGAGATCTTCACAAATAGTCTAGTAGTGAGGGACATGCACATGGTTTATTATTTCTTGTTTAATCTGTTGAATGGAGAATAGCCAAGGGTAGGCTCATAGACTATTGGCAAAATGTCTAGTGTGGATGCGAAATTGAGATCCATAGCTTGGGATGATTCATTTTCACTTAGGAATGGTATCCTTACCTCCATCTTCTCTAATTTTCATAATTTATTTCTTCATTTGCATTATATTAGAAACATTAAACTAGTTAATAATTTTACAATTGTATATCTAACAAAACTTAATTAGTGTAAAGCAATAAAACCCCACCCTGTGATTTTTGAGAGTTTTTTACCATTAGTACATCAACTGTGATTGCCACCATGACCTCATATGATGCAACTCAGGTATCTAAATCAGGTGATCGTTTCTTCTGATATTGTTGAGAGTTATTTTATTTTTCAACTAAACAGAACCTTGTTCTTTACTTGCAAAGTTGGAAAAACACCACATTTTGAGAATTCTAAAACCGTCTTTTGAACCCCGTAAAAGCAAGTTCAAGCATCGTATGTGTCCCTTGATATGAGGAGAGTCATAACAAGATTTATATTTACCCCAGTCAATTATTTTTACTCTCTTCATCGCTCCTCTAGGAATCATGTTATCCCTTTTTGCACTCTTTATAAGCTACTAAAACTTAAAATTAGGGTTTCGTATCAACTCGACGTTCGATCCTAAACAATGAAATTATTTCCCACCTTCGCAAACCACTAGTATTTTAATTAGTCAATTGCTTCAAACCTTCAGGTTTGGGGAAAACACTCCTCTTGATAGTTTAGAAAAGGCATTTTGTATGCCACTAGTCACAGCTTTGACTAGGTCAAAATCTGGACCAATTATGACCGTGGTGGCTCCAAAACCTCGTCATTTAATAACCATTTTCTAGTTCTTAGTCCAAATGACTCGTGAATTATCCATATATAAAAGAACTTTTTGGGCATCTCTCATTCCACGTTCATCCATCGAACGTCATTTTTGGATGTGGTTTTCTGAGCCCTCAAATTAACTTTTTATCATTTTCAACTAGGTCAATTACAATCGATGGCCTCAGAAAAATGACCGCCAATCCTAAACCGTTTGTCGCTTTGAATTTTGTCGGTTCTTGTGAATTCTTGGTGTATAGGAGGAAACATTTAAACTCACGCATGGTTTTTTTTTCTCATCAAAAGACAATGTTTCAAAGTGGTTTCTTCACCTCCGAGCCTAAATTGAATATTTTTGCAACTAGCAGGAAAACGTAAAAATAAAGTTGTAGGACCCTTGTCGAGTTGCCAAACCATCATGGAAACTTGTTGAAACTTGTAAATAATTTCTTGAAACTCTACTATGTGACTTGTTGTGTGAAATTGAACTTTTGGCAAAATAGTGTTTCTCTCTCTTCCCTATTTCTTTCTCTCTCCTTGGTTAAGAAATGAAGTGAACTGAAATGAAATAAATATGTGTCTCTAACCTTCTCCTTTCAAATGAAAATTATTAATGTTATTATGTAAATGGGAAACTAAAAATGTTAATTATGCTAGATTTGGGTGGATGCCATGCCAACGATTTATCGTTGATTTCATGCTCACATGGTTTTGCAGGATGGAAGTAAGATGGTGAAAAGGCGTTATGAAATTCATGGTTTATTATTTTAATTTATATAGGTCATTGTAAAATTTATATATGCACAATGTAGTCCCATGTTAGAAAAACATTGTATTTGAAATGTGCTAATATGTATGAGATGCTAGTTTTAGGGATATCTTGGGAAATGCACATTTAATCATAAGTGTAATTTTTATTTATAGTTACGTGTGGTAAAAAGGATTGATATATATATATATATATTAAATGAATTTGAATTTAATATATTTTAATCTGCTTCTAGTGTGTAATATATGATTAAATAACCGGTATTGTGTTTCTTACGTTTAAAGTGTAATAAAGAAATCTAATCACCACCGTCAACCCTAACATAAGATTCTTCCATAACTTGTCTTCATGTGGGATACTTCTTAGCGTGGAAGAAAGTGAAATTGTAGAATAATATTAAACCTTATACTTCGATGGAACCTCCTAGTTTAGGTGAATAAGACCCTAGTTTTTGTTATCGGCATGGTCGGTATGTTTAACATTACCGTCGTGAACCCGATGGTTAGGAGTGAGATGGAAAAACTTTATCTAGAGTAAGTAGATATAACCCTCCTTAGTATCCTTGTCATTTACCAAGTCTTATGAAGTTAGATCTAGGAATTGTGGGATCTAGATGACACAAATGGACCTAGTACAATATTTGTACTATTACTTAAACTCTTGTTGATAAAATATTTAGTTCCTCTCAGCTAAATGTGTTACCTTGTTACTAACATCATAACACCTTGGTTTTCCATGAAGTTTGTTTAGCATTAATTTGTACTCTCACCTTAAACTCATATATAGTTGGAGCGTAGATATTTAGGTACAACTAGAATTAAAGAAAACCTTGGTTTATTAAGTGATTAACTTGTGGGTAGAAAATCTTAAGTAACTCAAGTTGCAAATGAAATTGATTTGAAAGTTGTTGAATTTAGAGAACCTAGGAAACTAGAGCCTTGGTCCTGTAATTCCTTGTTATTCCCCTTTTGGCATCAAGAATAAAATAAAAATTCACATGCGGAATCGGGAAATGTGGAAGCATGGGATATCACTTTGAAAACAAATCACTTGTGGTTCGTGTATGGTTCTAATGCTTCTAATCATGTACTTCTTTAAGATGTTGGGTAAGTACTTTCGTTACTCTTTTTTTTATAAAACAATGCTAATGATGAGACCATAGTGCAATGTAAGAGTAAAGAATATAAGAGTAAAATGAGATTTGAGGTTAGGAATAATGTCCCTCTTGGAGTCCTTAAAACTCAATTAAAATTTTTCATGTGTTACAAAGAATTTGAATTTCCTTGGTGAGATCAAACTTCGAGAAAAACAAAAGATATATATATATATATATATATATATATACTAACATGATCAAAGAATGTTTATGGCAAAAGGTATCTTGATTCTAACCCCCCTTTAAATACTAATATTGCTTTCTTGACATCAAGTTAGATTCACTTGAGTTACAATGGTAAAATTTAAACATTGAATAAATGTTTGAGAAACATATTCTTAACATAAGAACAAGATAATTAAGTACTTTGTATGAAAATTTGAAATCTTCCAAATAATTATGTAATTTATGGAAATTTTCTTAAAGGATAAAGAGACAAATTTAAATGGTCGAATCAGTAAATTAAATGTGAAATGAACTTAAGAATTTGTAGGTGGAAAAACGATAAAATTATCCTTACACAAGATTGTTCTTGGAATGTTAATCGTAACTAAGATGTAATTGAGGAAATGATGCGTTGTGCGTTTGCCAATGTTTGAGTCCTTTTTTTATGGTTGGGTCATTGCTAGTATTCATTCATTAGGGAAATTTGGGCATCGACATGTATATGGTGTTCTCATGTGTCTATGTGAGTCGATGACTTATGTAAGTGTCATATGTGTTTTCGAGTCTTATTTTCTTGGAGCTCTTATGGCGTTGTGTAGTGAGGAATGTAAGTAAAAAAATTACATTATTTTTACTCGTTGTTTTTATCTGTGTAAAATGTGGGCATTACGGATCCCACCGATCAAATTATGTCCAATCAACTTAGTGCATGAAAATTCAACCTTCTTCTCCTCTCAAAGGGTTTTCCACTCAAATATTTCCCATGTGATTCAACCAATCAATCAACTCCTCTGGTCTTAACCCTCCACCATTATCGGGAGCATTAATCTTGATGTCATCATTCTTTCCCTCTAAATCCTGGATAAATATCTCCTCAAATGGTCTCTCATTCAAAATTTCTTCATCTCTCTCATATTCTTCTCCATCTCCTCATTCATTCATTAATAGAGGTAAATATTTAGTATCACTATCTATGTCTTCATCCCCATTTGCATGTCTCCTTCTAAGGCGGGTAACTTCTCATGTGAGCTCAACATGAACATAACTCGCAACTCCTACATATGCCTATTCACCTCCACATAACATCCCCTCCCACATCTAGCCATGATTATATAAAATATAGGGAAAAATTAAAAAGAAAAATGTAATATGCGACGTTAACTATTTTTACAAGATAAAAATCTGACTATGATACCAATTGATGTGAATCCAGTAGCAAGAGGTTGAAGTACCTCAAAAATAGACATAAAAATATTTGCAAATAAAAACCAGGGGTTTCAAAGTAGATTTTTTCTCATTCTGGAATCCACGCTAATATTTTACATCATTATAATCCTCATTTTATTTCATGCTACTCTAAAACCCCTAAAATGCCAAAAACCCCTAAAAATAAAAAAAACCCTAAAATGCCAAAAATTACCTACTAGAAAAACAACTCTGGATGGGCACCAAAATGTGTGTACCAAATATGGATTCATAAATTAAGGATCATGAAATTTTTTGACTTATTATAACAAGTACAACAAAAGTTATTAAAGTTATAAGACCTAGTAAAAAAAAAAAAAACGGAGCCAATTTTAGGCAACTAGATAAAGGAATCGGGCCCAAAAATGTGCCAAATGGCCACAAAATTTCAAGAAAAATTTAACCCCAACATAATAAACTCAAAACTTCGTCGTTACAATGAAAGGAATTGGTGAAGTATTAAAGGGAGTTTTGATATTATTGGTTACTGCTGAATTAATTAATGATTAAGTGAAATTTGCAGCTATGTGTGTTGTTACAAAATGTAACAGATCACATAGTCTGTAATTTCATGATATCTTCAGAAAAAGAACACAAGGGCCCCAAAGGATGCCTGTGTTGTCTTTATGAAGACATTGCATTGTAGAATAGGTGAAGTGTTGAGTTTTGGGACAGAAAACATAAGTGCAGATTGCAGAAATCAAAGTTCATTACTAAATGTTACAAGTTCTCATTAATGTTCTTTCCTTCATGATTAAGACATTCAATTATATGACTGAGTTGTTTAGTTCATCATACAATCCATACAGAAAAGCTAAAATGTAGAAAGAAATATACAACTCATTTACAAAATTCAATGTTTTATTCATAAGGAAATTTCAAATGTTCCCACACAAGTCGTGGGATGTAACTGGAAATTAAAGTACAACTACTGAAATAAGAGGTACACATGCATGAAAAAGAAAGTAAGGAGTATGAGTGAACCCATCATTTCCTTGGGTTTTTCTTCATTGTTCAAATTAGCTCCATTCTAACTTTTGCTCCTTTATCATCTTCATTGTAGAAGTCACTATACCTGAAAAGAAGAAAAGATGAACTGTCAGTTAGAACTCAGAGATCAATTCATATTCCTTATTGTCCTAGTTCGTGCATATGAATCTCTTCAAAATAGGAGATATAATTTACTTGAAGAATAGATGGCATACATTCTCTACTCATTCAAAAAAATAAGTAAGAGAAAAAAAGAAGAAAAACATGGACATAAGAGAGGCCAAAAATCCTAAGTATTTTCTAACTATTTTCTTAAGTGTGCAGGTACAAGTTGCAACCAAGAAGAAATAGACAAGTCATAAGTACAGGTTAGAAAGAAGAATTAATGTAACTCAAACTCAATATTTTCTGCAAATGGAATAAGTTATAATACAGAAAAGAGACTGGAAAATAGAATTACATGTTTGGTTTGAACTAAAAGAAGAATCATATTTCAAGAAAGTTGAAGTTTCAATGAAAAAAGGGTTTCAAAAATTTTGATAGAAGATTTTGGGAAAATTTTGATAGGGCTTCACCATGTAAAATGGACATTTACAACTTTTCATCATGTTGCTTTCAACTACTACATGCTTTAAAAGATTTATGTAAATCAAGTAAGTGGTATAGAAAAAAATAGAAAAGCATGCCATGATCAAGATGATAGTTATGATGTTTCAGTTTTCAACTACAAGTTAGCTTCAAACATGAAAAGTGCTACATTTTGTATTCTGAATCAAAAAATACAACTACTACAACTGAAAAAGGAATAAATTAAGGAATTCTGGAAAATTTTGACAGGGCTTCACCATGTAAAATGGATATTTATGACTTTTCCAGCATACATACAAGAGCTGTAATAAAAGAAAATACAATATATAATGCAAAAAATAAATGGGAACTACACTTTCATTCATCAAGGTGAAGAATTTTAGAGTACTCATTATAGCTTAACAACTGAATAAAATCAATTTTCGAGATAACATTCACAAAATTCAGCCATCCCAAAGTACAGTTCTCAAAAATGAAGCAAGTATTAAGTCTATAGACTACTACATTATAGCTTCAGAGCTCAAGATTTTAGAGATCAAGGGTTTCCAAAAAATTTCAAAACATCTCAGAATCCATAAAATATCTCACAAGAAACAGTGAATTTTTCAATACAATAACAACAGTTCACACAGTGGCTTAACATCTAGTGGCACAACTAGTGAAGGAACCCACAACGAGTAAAAGGTTACTAACAAACTAGAAGGCTAGTAAGTTCCGTAAAAAGGCTCAAGGATTGACCGAGAACAATCTTAGAATCAGAAACATTCATACATAGGTCCAATAATTACAAACACTCAAATGATCATCAAAAGGAGGCCTTTTTCTACAACATAAAGTACAACAGTCTACATTCAAGGGATAATTTTTATAAGGAATGGATCCAAGTAGCAAGTAAATAGAGCTTGACATATTATTTAGAACACAAACTCAGGTGGAAGAACTTTGAATCAGAAAACTCATACATATCCAAGTCAAAGAAATATTCTAGTATTTCAGAGATTTTCATTCCCATTAAAATCATATTCAAGTTGTAGTATTAGAGTAAAAGTGTACAGATCCTAACCATTGATAAAAACCATTAATGGGTATCAAGAAATCAGAGAAACGAGGGAGAAAGAACTCACCACTAAAATTGGATCTATCAAAACCCTCAAGGAATCATCAAGTTTAGAGAAAGAAGAGCAAGCTTAGAATGAGGTTCAACTCGAAATGACCAAGGTTGAGCCACAAAAAACATAATAAATGAAAAGAAAAGAATAGATTATCAGTTTTTAAGGTCAAAATAGCAACGAAGAAGCAACAATAATACCCAAGGAGGTCAAGACTTACTTCCCTCATCAAACATTGTGATAGCTACATAGTCGAGCTCCAAGTTCATAATAGTAAAATGGCGGCCAATGAAAAACGCAAAGATCTCAATGACCAAGAAAAATCACATAGCTCTACAAAAGGTAGAAAACGGAAATCGAGCTCAAATCTTACACAGAAAGAATGAACTGAGGTCAAAAGTTCATGGAAAAGGTGACCATACCTTCTACGGAACCCTTGTATAAATCCACAAGGCACAAATATCTTTTAAGCAAAGGCCGAGCTCTAACCCACAAGTGGTTACCTAATTTTAGAGAAACTAAAAAGTCGAGCTCGATAGAGAACGATAATGGAGATATCACGACATTAGATGTGAAACCCATGACCACCTCGCTCATAAGCTTCAAACAGAGCCGAGTTTCAAAAATCAATAATGGCATAGCTCGAGGATCTTAGAACAATGGCGTCAAAGAAAATTTTCCCAGGGCTTCACCCGCATAGTGAAAAATCAAATGAAATGTGCATTAGGGTCAAGCTTTCCTTTAACATGCAAACTCGAGAGGCGAGTTCAACCTAACTCAACCAAGGGTCAATAATTAATGGCTCGAGATCAAAAGGACAAAGATCAAAGGCCAAGGATCAAGCTCCAAGATCAAAGCAAGTAACTACGGTCAATTCCCACTACCAAGATTAATTACAGGGGTGAAACCCTAACCACAGGTTTGAGATCAATGATTCGTGATCAAACAGTACATAAAATCAATGGCCCAAGATCATCACCAAATTTCAAAACAAACTCAAACCAAGTTAGGTTTCCATCGACAAAAAGCATGTGGAGGGGTGAGTCATCGTGCAAAAGGGGCCAGCCCATGATTAAAAAAACAAAATCATTACTTTCAAAATGTCAAAAGATCAACTATAGTCCGAGTTCCCAATATGCTAAGGCTGACCAAATCATTATGCAATGATCAAACAAACAATATTTCCAACCCTTTTACATTCGAATTATGCCAAGGCCAACAACTAAAAGTGAAGACTATATGTTATAGCATATTTACAAAGTGAACCCCTATGTACATCTAGACACAACAATATGCTAAGTCCACAAAGGTGGTCCCCAAACTAAATGGAGGCTATAGTGGCATGTGCCATATAAGATGGTCGACCCTTTTATATTGCTAAGTCCACCAAGGTGGCCAAACCAAGAAAATTGGAGGTGGTCCCCACTTCAAGGAGCTAGAGTTGATTTGCAGAGTGTCACTCATGTGACCACTTAGAAAGAGATGTCAATGTTAGAGCATGTGCACATGGACAATGGTCCCCACATTGGATGTTTATTTTTGCAAATATTACAAATATTTGAATTATTTACTCATAGGAAAAGAATTGATTTGTTGCATGCTTCACAAGAGGACAAAAATAGAGAAGAAGACAAAGTTGCATGTTCAAAGGAGAAAGACTTGCATAACAAGAAAGCTTATTATTAGAAATTATTTACCCTTGCTTTCTTAAAAATAGAATAGTCAACTTCAATTTGACTGATATTGTAATCAAGGCTAATAATGCCTATTTGTAATTGCATGCTCTATTTTATTCCTTTATCTATTATTAAATAAAGGATAAAAATAAGATGCATGGGTGAGTACAAGCCTTAGGTTATTTTTTAGGAAGAGGGTGAATTTTTATTTGGCTATATATTGTGTGCCTTAACAAAGCACAATGAGGAATTTTTGGATATAGGAGTAGGAGTATCAAAGCAATTTTTCTAGTTTTCCTTCTGAATGTGAAGTATTTTCTACCTTTCCAATCATTTTCAGTCTTTTGTATGTTTCCATTAATCTTGTGAATGTAAATTCCCTGGTTAATCATCTTACCCTATTGCAAAATTTAGTAATTTTGCATGATATTAATGTGCATGTTTAGCTTGGCAGTATTGTTGTGATACTTTCCCTCAATACCTCAAGTGTTTTTCCCTTAACATTCTATAGAAAACTATTGGTTCATGCATCAAGAATCCTTTCACATATTAATTGTGCATATACTCAATCAAATCCTCATACAAATTTGGTGTATCACCTTAGTTTTAATTACTTTATAGTCATCTTTTACCCTTAAACCCCAAAAATCAATTTAGGATACATCAATAAGGAACCGGCCTTGATACTAGAGACTCACCTCAAAATAGGTATACCCACATACCTGAGGTGTTTCCATTGTATCTACGAAAGAGAGAGATCAATTTCACAAGCTTAGAACACCTGCAACCATCTCTCTACAGGTGCACTTTTGAGAGAAATATTTTTGGCATGCTCAGTGGGACAATGAATCAGATATATGCATGTAAGTTATGACAGATCCATAGTAGATTTATAACATTTACAAAAGTTACTTTCAGAGCAAGCTGCAACAATTTATTCTAAAGATTTTAAGATCTTTTGGCAACTCTTTAAGCTGATTTCAGACTAGTATTGCAACATGTTCCATGCCTAAAGTGACTACAAGATCATCGTAAGAGGAATCCTCTCTGAGTTTGTTTCTTTACCTTTGAATTCTACTAGAAGGAGAAGAGTTGGTAATACTTTACCTTATAATAGACCTGGTTTTGATAACCCTCCTCCTGATATTCCTTCACCATGTATCAATTTCTCTATTAACATCCTAGTTTTTCAAATGGCTATTCAACCACCAAGGAATTTTGTGACCTTTACTAATGGCATCCCATTAGTAATCCTAGTTTACCATGACATTCCTAATGCTGCCATGAAAAGTTTTCCATCATTCACTAGTGAAAATCAGGTGACACCTATAAAGCACATTAAAGATGTTGTAGCCTTATGTGCAGTTCATAATATTACTCATGAGGATGTAGCCTTAAGACTTTTAGTTGCATCTCTTAAAGGACAAGCCTTGCAATGGTATAGAAATCTAGAGATTGGATGCATAAGAACTTGGGATGATTTAGGTGATAAATTTCTAAAACAATTTCAAGATAATTCAGATCATTTATCTCTCATAGAAAAACTATCTACTATTAAAAGAGCTCCCAATGAATTTATGTCTAGTTTCAATATCCATTTTTCTAGAACTTGGGAAAGAATTCCAGCAAGTGTCAAGCCTCAAGCTTGATCATGCTTTCCTTTATTATCTTAGGGCATTAAACAGTGATATCTCAACTATGATTCAGTCAATGGGGGGAGAGACACTCCCAACAGCTTATGATATCGCTATCCAAGCTGAAAATAGTCTTATTCAAGCTAGAAAATTGGCACCAAGGCCTTCAATGCCTTTTTGGTAGATTTAGCACCTATTCCATAGCCTATTACAATCATAGAACCTGTTGTTGTAGCCCCATCAGATGATG
Organism: Taxus wallichiana var. yunnanensis; assembly: GCA_018340775.1. Lineage (NCBI taxonomy): Eukaryota > Viridiplantae > Streptophyta > Pinopsida > Cupressales > Taxaceae > Taxus > Taxus wallichiana. The sequence goes on along the minus strand of CM031240.1, from coordinate 951,833,697 downwards.
TATTTAAAGCTTTGCAGACTATGGGAAATAAGTTGACTTCAATTGAAAATAGGCTTGCATTACCTAGCAGACCCTATCAGGCTCCTTATCAGTAAAATCAACAGAATCAACAAAACAGGTAGCCTTATCAACAAAATCAAAATTATAGGCAACCTTACCAGCAAAGGCAATTTGACCCAAAGGCTCCTAGTTCATCTAATGCTTTAGTCCCAGTTAATATGGCTACAAAAGAGTGGTGTCAACCTTGTAATCAACCTCATTCAGCTGTAAGTTTCCCAAATGCTTTTCTGAATTTGAATCTTGTTGCACAACCTCAATCTAAAACATTGTTCATGCCTCAAATGGAGAGTGGGAAGCAAGAAACTCATGTTCAGAAAGCACCTGAACATAAATTTAGTCAGTTTTCAATGAGGAGGATTTCATTGCAATCACTACTAGGGCTCAAGGAAAAGCTACTGAAATTCAAAAACAACAAAATAGGACCATGTTGCCATCATCACTGATAAGACAACATCTATAGTCCCAAAGTCAGCCAACAATCCTTGTTGTTCCTCAAAAACAACAAGTGTTCCAGTTGATAAAGGCCATCAAAAATAGCTACAGCCTGACCCAAGAAGACTATTTATACCTCAGATATCCAAGGCAGCTGAAGCAGAATCAGTTTTTGCTAAGGCCTACTCTAAGACAGTTGAATCTGTCTCTAAAATTGTTGCTTCTTTTAACATTGTTGATGTAATGAAAAATCATAATGTTAACATCTCAATGTGGGATGCTCTAAGTATTCCTGACAACAAGATTTACTTTCTCATGAACTAGCTAAGCTACATATTTCTTCAAATACAACAAAAAGGAAGTTCAAAGGCAAACACATGGTCCTTGGAACGTTTGAAACAAGACCGCATTAAAGAAGTTAAATGGATGGTTCAGAAAGTTTTGAATGCTCATGACATCAAAAATCCACCACCATTTTATTTATCACTTGATTATTGAGAACATCTAGTTCATAATTACATGGTGGATAGTGGCACAAGTAGCATAGTTATGCCAAAAGCAATTACAGAAAAATTGGGTCTACAGTATGAGCCTACAAAAAGGAGTGTCTTACAGCTTGATGGAACTGCAACTAATACAGTTGGTCTAATCAGAAATTTAGAGGTAATTACATGCTTTCCCAAATGTTTCTATTCTACAAGATGTTACTATTGTGGATTTACCTCCATACTTTGCTTTATGCTTATCTAGAGACTTCACAACAAAAATAGGAGGTTATCTCTCTTCAGATTGGTCCTTATTTTTCACTACTCATTACAGCACCAAAGTTACTATCAATTCAGAACCATTGGCCAGATTTCACATTGAGCCTCACTCTCCAAATGCGGTGGCTAATTATTCAACCTTAGATCAAGTCGACTTTGATGAGGTAGCTCAAGTTTCAGCATTAGATGGTGTTTCTAACATGTTTATGGATGAAAAGATAGTGGAAGAACATGCTCATGATCCTTTTAAGGAAGTTTGAAGAACACCTATTTAGTGTGTATTATATGCATGAAGAAAATACACCACTTCCCTTGTTGTCCAAAATAGAAGATTCAACAGAAGGGATTTGGAAGCTTCATTTCGATGGAGCTAAGAACAAGAAAGGATAGGGAGCAGGTTTGATGCTCACTTCCCCAATGAATGAAAGGTATTTCTCATCTTTGAGTCTCTAATTTTCATGCACTTGTAATGTAGTTGAATACGAAGCATTAATTCATGGCTTACTTTGGGCCAGAAAGAGAGGTATCAACATGCTACATAGATTTTTGGTGATTCTGAGTTGGTTATCAATCAAGTAAGAAATTTCAATGTTTGTAAGAATCCATTAATGAAGTCTTACAGACATAGAGTTTTAGACTTAATGGAATATTTCTGATGTTATTAATATTCAGTCCATTCCTAGAGCTGAAAATAAGCATGCAGATAGACTTGCAGTTGTTGGTGCTAGTTTTGAAGTGCTAGAACAAATTGAAAATAGAAAAATTCAGCCTCATATAAAGCTAATTGTCAGGCCCTCAATACCTGATAATGATTCAAATTGGAAATTTTTTGAAAGTGATGATCAAATCTATAGGTTTTTACAACAAGAAGCTGAGTTTTCTCGTAGTTAATCAAGATAAATTACAACACTTATATGGTGACTAGATTGTTCAGTTGAAGACAAATAAACTACCTCGAGGTCTAGTCACATTAGAAGACATCTTTAGCACTAACGATCAGTTAAGAAAGGTCAAGACTAAGATGTCAACCCATGCTGATAATTACGAAGAGATCTCAGTTGATGAAGGGAAAAGTTGTTTCTTGGAAAGGTATGTTCCTTAGCAGAAAAATAATCATTTGTTAATCTTTGCAAGGAATTTAAAGATGTTTTCACTTGGAAATACCAAGACCTGAAAGGATTTGATCCCAGTTTAGCACAACATACAATCAGTTGTAGCCAAATTCTAAACTTGTTAGACAGAAAACAAAGGCCTGTAAATCCCAAAATAGAGCCTCTAATGAGGAAAGAATTATCTAAGTTGATTGAATCAGGTATTATCTTTCTAGTTAAGCATTCAAGTTGGGTAGCCAATCTTGTTCTTGTTAGGAAGAAGAATGGTGAAATCAGACTATGTGTAGATTTCAGAGATCTTAATAAAGCTTCATTAAAAGATCATTACCCACTCCCAAATATGGATCAAATTTTAAGAATAGTTTCTAGTGCAGATAGATTATCTCTCCTAGATGGTTATAGTGGATATAATCAAATTTTAGTCTGGGAAGAGGATAGATATAAAACATCTTTTACCACCAAGTGGGGTACTTATGCTTACAAAAGGATGCCTTTTGGTCTTTCAAATGTTGGTGCAACATTTCAACGTGCAATGGACATGGATTTCTGGAGCTTGTTAAATAAATGCATTCTAGTTTATTTAGATGACATTACCATGTTCTCAAAAAATCCAGAAGAACACCTGATACATCTAAGGTAAAGACCTTTCAGTTATGCAGACAATTTGGGATATCTTTGAATCCACTTAAGTCTATCTTTTTAGTACATCAAGGTAAATTGCTTGGTCATATTGTTTCCAAGAAAGGATTAGCAATTGATCCTTTCAGATCGAAGCCATATCACAACTATCATTGCCTCATCATAAGAAGGCATTACAAAGTTTTCTTGGAAAATCAACTTTGTTAGAATATTTGTTCCATATTTTATAGCATTGGTTAAACCACTGACAACTATGCTAAAGAAAGAGAAAACTTTCTCTTGGACTAGTGAAGGGAGAGAAGGATTTGAATCAATCAAAGTAGTTATCTCTCAAGCTCCTACTCTTGCAAATCCAAATTTTGATAAATATTTTACAATGTATGCACTTGCAGGAGCTGAAACAATCTCAACTATATTAACTCAAGTCAATGATGAAAATATTGAGCAACCTATTGCTTTCTTTGGATAGAGCTTGCATGATTATGAAACAAGGTACACATTCCTTGAAAAAAAGTACTTTTAGTAGTCAGAGGACTAAAGAATTTCAAGTACATGCTTTCAACAATAAAATCCATGTTCTTGTTTCTCATCCAAGTGTGAAAGCATTCTTACTAAATAAATAATTGAATGAGAAAAGAGAAAACTGATAACGAAGGTCATGGAATATGATGTTGATATCCGGGTTGCTAAGATGGTTCGAGGGAAAGGCTTATGTGAACATCTAATTGTTGATATGGAAAAACAACAAGCTACAAAACTAGATGATTCAAAACAACATGCTGAAATTGCTTATCAACAATCAAAATCATGGTTCAACCAGAAAATCAACAGCCTGAGCCACTCATGAGATTTAGGAATCAAGATGGATGACTGATTTGGTTAACTATCTACAACATGGCACTTATCCGGAAGGTATGGACAAAGAATAAATGAAGGTATTTTAGATTACAAGTTGTACCTTATATCTTCATTGATAATGTGTTGTTCAAAAGAGATATAAATGGAATCTTGTTGTGGTGTGTTGACTATGATAAAATTTAGAAAATATTGTCAGAATTCCATGAAGGACCCACAGGAGGTCATTTTTCAGCACGTACTATGGCCTTAAAAATTATGAAAGCTGGTTACTATTGGCCTAGCATATTCAAGGACTATTTTGAATGGATCAAAAAGTGTAAAAATGTGCTTTCTTTGTTAGAAAAGAACATTTAGCTTCGCTGCCCTTACAACCTATCTCAGTTGATCAACCTTTTATGTAGTGGGGTCTTGATTTTATTGGCATGATAAACCCACCTTCGTCATAAGGACATAAGTGGATCTTAACTGACTACAGATTATTTTACATGATGGACTGAAGCAATAGCCTTGAAGGATGCTAATGAAGCTTTGATACTATCCTTTTATGAAGGAATAGTCTACATATTTGGTGTTCCAAAAACTATCATATCAGATAATGCTTTAGCATTTCTTAGTGCAAAGATAATAGATTGGGTTGTCAACCATGGAATTTACTTAAGTTCTTCATCTAATTATTATCCACAAGGTAATGGCTTAGCTGAAAGTACTAACAAGAACCTTTTAAGGATCATCAAAAGAACACTCAAAGATAATCAAAGAGCTTGGCATCTAATGTTGAATTCAACACTTTGGGCTGATAGGGTGACTCCTAAAAGATCAGTTGGCAATTCACCATACAAACTTGTGTACGGAAAAGAAGCAAGAATGCCTATTTCAGTTGAGTTACCCACATTGGACTTGCTGCATCAAATGGAGCTACTTGAGAATGAACCATTATAGGTTCATTATGCAGAGTTAATGGAATTACAAGAGCTAAGAGATAAAGCCCATTTGAATATGGAAAAGAATCAAAACAAATGAAGAAGACTTTTGACAAGAAATCCAAATTCATAAATCTTCAATGAAGGAGATATTGTGTTAAAGTGGGATGTTGATCATGCAAAAGCCAGGAAGACACACGAAGTTTGATACAATCTGGAGTGGCCCTTACATGATTTCAGCTTGCAAAGAACAAATTATTTTCAGCTTTTGAAGCTAAATGGAGAGGAACTTCCCATTCCTGTGAATGGTATGTTTCTCAAACACTGTTATTGAAAATCTTATAGTGATTGTTAGAGTAGGATTTCCTTTCAATAAGTGCAATCCCTACACATTGCATTGTTTTTCAATTCAATAAGTGCATTTGTGCACATGATCTGAGTTTACTAGATCCTTTCCTAGTTTTAGTTCCATTTTGGAAGGGTTGGACCTTTTGGAAAAGGAAAATTTTGGTTACATGTTTGGACCCCATGCCCAATGGACAAGAGAAAGGCACTGTGTATAAGCTAGCAGGAATCTTTCCCCGCAGGATCCATAAATGTTGACAATTTTTGCACTTGTGTAAAAATGGGAAACTCAAAACTTCATCGTTACGATGAAAGGCATTGGTGAAGTATACCTAAGCTAAGGGAGTTTTGATATTATTGGTTACTACTGAATTAGTTAATGATTAAGTGAAATCTGTAGCTATGTGTGTTGTTACAAAATGTAACAGATCACATAGTCTACAATTTCATGATATCTTCAACAAAAGAACACAAGGGCCCCGAAGGACAACTATGTTGTCTTGATGAAGACACCGAATTACAAAATAGGTGAAGTGTTGAGTTTTGGGACAACAAACATAAGTGTAGATTGTAGAAATTAGAGTTCATTACTAAATGTTACAGTTCTCATTAATGTTCTTTCCTTCATGATTAAGACATTCAATTATATGACTGAGTTGTTTAGTTCATCATACAATCCATACAAAAAGCTGAAATGCAGAAAGAAATATACAACTCATTTACAAAATTCAATGTTTTATTCATAAGAAAATTTCAAATGTTCCCACACAAGCCATGGGATGTAACTAGAAATGTAAAGTACAACTACTTGAAATAAGAGGTACACATGCATGAAAAAGAAAGTAAGGAGTATGAGTGAACCCATCATTGCCTTGGGGTTTTCTTCGTTGTTTGGAGTAGTTCCATTCCAAATTTTTTCCTTTCTCATCCTTGTTGTAGAAGTCACTTTATACACTAAAAGAAGAAAAGATGAACTATCATCGCTTATGAGCTCGAGATCAATTCATATTCCTTATTGTCCTAGTTTGTGCATATGAATCTCTTCAAAATAGGAGATATAATTTACTTGAAGAACATATTACATACATGCTCTACTCATTCAAAAAGAAGAAAGAGAAAAGAAAAAAAAACATGGACATAAGAGAGGCCAAAAATCCTAAGTATTTTCTAACTATTTTCTTAAGTGTGCAGGTACATGTTGCAGCCAAGAAGAAATAGACAAGTCATAAGTACAGGCTGAAAGAAGAATTAATGTAACTCAAACTCAATATTTTCTTCAAATGGAACAAGTTATAGTATAGAAAAGAGACTAGAAATAGAATTACATGTTTCAGTTTGCAACTTAAAAAGAAGAATCAGATTTCAAGAAAGTTGAAGTTTGGCTGGACAGAAAGGGTTACAACTAAAACAGAATAAAGAAGATTTTGGGAAAATTTTGACAAGGCTTCGCCATGTAAAATGGAATTTACAAATTTTCATCATGATTTTTCAACTACTACATGCTTTAAAATATTTATGTAAATCAAGTAAGTGGTACAAAAAAATAGAAAAGCATGCCATGATCAAGATGATAGTTATGATGTTTGAGTTTTTCAACTACAAGTTAGCTTCAAACAGAAAAGTGCTACATTTTGTATTCTAAATCAAAAATACAACTACTACAGCTGAAAAAGGAATAAATTAAGGAATTATGGGAAAATTTTGACAGGACTTTGCCATGTAAAATGGATATTTATGACTTTTCCAGCATACATACCAGAGCTGTAATAAAAGAAAATATAATATATAATACGTAGAAAAGAAATGGGAACTACACTTTTAGTCATCAAGGTGAATAATTTTAGAGTACTCATTATAGCTTAGCAACTAAAGAAAATAAATTTTCGAGATAACATTCACAAAATGCAGCCATCCCAAAGTACAGTTCTCATAAATGAAGCAAGTATTAAGTCTACAAAATGCTACAATATAGCTTTAGAGCTCAAGATTTTAGAGATCAAGGGTGTCCACAAAATTTCAAAACATCTCAGAATCCATAAAATCTCTCACAAGAAACAATGAATTTTTCAATGCAATAACAACAGTTCACACAATGGTTGAACATCCAGTGGCATAGCTAGTGAAGGAACCCACAATGAGTAAAAGGTTACTAATAGAGCTAGAAGGCCAGTAAGTTCCAGAAAAGGCTCAAGGATTGACCGAGAACAATCTTAGAATTAGAAACACATTCATACACAGGTCCAATAATTACAAACACTCAAATGATCATCAAAGGAGGCCTTTTTCTGCAACATAAAGTACAACATTCTACATTCAAGGGATAATTTTTATAAGGAATGGATCCAAGTAGCAAGTAAACAGAGCTTGAAAAATTATCTAGAACACAAACTTAGATGGAAGAAGTTTAAATAAAAAAACTCATACATATCCAAGTCAAAGAAATATTCCAGTATTTCAGAGATTTTCATTTCCATTAAAATCATATTCAAGTTGCAGTATTAGAGTAAAAGTGTACAGATCCCGACCATTGATTAAAAAACCATTAATGGGTATCAAGAAATCAAAGAAACGAGGGAGAAATAACTCACCGACTAAAATTGGATCTATCAAAACCCTCGAGGAATCATCAAGTTTCAGAGAAAGAAGAGCAAGCTCAAAATGAGGTTCAACTCAAAATGACCAATGTCGAGCCACAAAAACATAGGGAATCAAATAAAATAGATTATTAGTTTTTAAGGTCAAAATAGAAATGAAGAAGAAACAGTAATACCCAAGGAGGTCGAGACTTACTTCCCTCATCAAACAGTGTGATAGCTACACAGTTGAGCTCCAAGTTCACGGTAGTGGCGGCCAATGAAAAACGAAAAGATCTTGATGACCAAGAAAACTCACATAGCTCTATAGAAGGTAGAAAATGGAAACTAAGCTCGAATCTTGCACAGAAAGGATGAACTGAGCTTGACAATTCATGGAAATGGTGATCATACCTTTTGCTGTAACCCTTGTAGAACTCCACAAGAAAAAAATATCTTTTAAGCAAAGGACAAGTGCCAACCCGCAAGTGGTTACCGCATTTCAAGAGAACTAAAAAGTCAAGCTCGATAGAGGAATGATAATGGAGATATCACGACATTAGATGTGAAACCCATTACCATCTCGCTCATAAGCTTCAAAAAGAGTAGATTGTAGACACTAAAATTAGGTCACACTCTCCTTTGGTCCCTCGACAAATAAAAACCCTTCATCACATTCACTAGCCATGGCCCCCTTCACCTCACTAATATTAATATAATTCATTAAATTAAATTAATTCATTATCCTCACCTTATTTATTGTTTAAATATCTTAATTTAGATAATATCCACACATACACCTCTCCTAGACACCTCATCAAGCCAACTCACCCTAATTCCTATTCTTAGTAAGTTTCCATAACTAGCTAAGACGTACTAAAACCCTAAAAATCAATGCCTACATTCTCTCTAACCACATTCTTGTATGCTTACAAGAAGCTTCCATCTAATCCACGAGTTAACGACACGAGATGTAAGAATATCAAGAGGATATCCTTAGTTTAGTAAACCTAGGAAATCCCACCTTGACGGCAGCCTATTTGGTTAGCCCTAACCATCGCCGGTTAGGCCAAAACCACCATCGGTTACCCTTTTAACCCCCAAAACAACCATATTCTTAAGTTTGGAAAACATTGAGATCTTCCTAAGAGATATCACATATTCTTAGATCAAATTTCAAAGTGAGAACACGCGTGCGAGGAATGAGATCAAGCATTTTCTCCTACAAAGCCACCCCAACAATGCTCGATCTAACCAAGAAAAAGGAATGCCCATGCAGCCCATGCGAGAATCTCTCCTATGGTTGGTGATCATTTGCAGTCTTCAACCTCTTACCAAAGACCTCCATCCCTCACTTACAGGCATCTAAGACCAGAATCCAAGTAATTAAAATGTTATACTTATCTCGGTTCATTTCATTTTGTCATTATATTATCACTGTTGTTTACATAGCCACCCATTGATATCCTCCAACACTCCCCCTAAATATACCAATTGAAACCTTGCTAAATCCCAACCAACCAAAATCCTTTATGCAATCATAAAGGTGACCCAAAATCCATTCTACGACATTCCTAGTCTTTCACAAGAATTCAGCACCGATTACACCCAACCATTTTTGGTCACCCTTAACCGGCATCGGTCTCGTATGTGCTCATACAACCTAGAACAGTGACCTATCCACCTAATTTTACATCACCCTTACTCACCTGTAACCTACCCGAGACCTCTCACAAACCCGCAAGACCCGTAACCAATTACTTGACCTTTGGATCTTATTTTAACCTAGCTTGTTAAATTATATCTTTGTTATTGTGTTTTAAGTGAGATACCTAAATCATTTCAAACTACGATAGGATTTACTTTATTTCCCACATTAAATTGTCTTAAATAAAGGATCGATGACAAATGCTTGCAGGAAGTATCATCCTTCCTAGATCTAGCACACGCTAGAAGCGTTCACCGCACATATTGTTTAATTCTTTCTCGGTGGCCTTGCTTTCCATTATAGGTAGTTCCTCTTAGCTAAAAGGAAGCTCTCACATTCAAATGTAAATTCGAAGTCATACGCGTGCAACAACCAATCAACCAACATTTGAACATGTATTCCTCCTACACCTATTACCCTATCTGTTTCGTCAATACTTAAAAGAAACGTCTAAGAATCAGGTGAAACATTTTGGCATGCCCAGTGGGACCCATCCGGGTTCCTTTCATTTTATTCATTCCTAGGAAAAGTTGTGTGTTTGTTTCCCTTCTCAAAGGCATACCTTTTCTTTCTATTTTCTCTAAAGGAAACCTTTATTTTGGTGTAATTAAAAGAACAATTTCTTCATGTTTTATGCATTGTTGTGAAAGAGCATCCCTCGTCCTATTCATATTTTTGCGTCATCCATATTCACACTTCGATTTGGGCTTAAAAATAAGTGCATTGCATTCGATTTATTGAATTAGCTCACATTAATTGCAGGCAACCTATACGCAAGAAGTCATGACTAGCTGATGGTTGACAAAACGAACCATAGAAAGCACTTTCTTTCTCTTTCTCTCTTTCTAAGTCTTACCAAACCTCACAAAAATTTAAAATACACACATTCTTAAACAACATCTTACCTGGAAGAAGCTGTAGGTGATCACACAATCACCGCACAATGGGCACCCAGCTCACTATTCTGTCGATTCATACTTTACAGCGAGGCCCACCCCCACCATAACATACATAAAACCTCACCTTTTAGATCTCCTTCTTCATAGAAGCCATCCTCACCAAAAACTCTATTTCACGCTTCACATGTCAGTCCTTAAATAGCATAAGCTAAACAAACATAATAGAAAAGGCACTCCTATGATCACATTTTTCTTAGTGTTTATGTTTGGCTTGAGTTTTGAAGTGAAAGATCACATTCTTCATTTTTCTTGTTTATCTGGCATGCTCCTCATCATAGCTAGTGTATTATGGCTTCACCTAAGTGTTCCTAGACCATATTCTCATCATTTTCAGAATTTTGGGTCTGATTCCACATCAAATTTTAATTCACAACCACTATTCTTTCATCATTGTTTCAATTTCATAGTGACCGGTGTCGGTCCAATGACCATCGTCGGTTACCCTCTGACCGTCATCGGTTATACCCAACCGAGTCGGTTCCAAGTCCTTTTGTTAACCTACCCAAAAGGACATTTTATTCATCTTCTTCCACTTTTTACAGTCCTTGTCACTGCCATCATTCCCATTGACATTGTAAACTCATCAGATTTGGCATACCTATCGATTTGACCTTCTACCTTGTTTTTCACTCACTATCCATTTTTTTATAGTGATCAAAGCAACAATTACCCCTAACCGATGTCTCATTTGTCCTAATGGAATCGGTTGGCATGTTTCACTTTCCAACCAACATTTGGTACCTAATACACTTTTTACCGTTAGATTCATCTGCTCTATTGTTTTTCTCGTGTCATTTACGAGAGAAGAAACTCTACCTGATCAATATTGGTTCACATGGTGTTGACCTAAAAACAAGCAAGCACACTCGTATTTCACACCCGGTTGTCAACCACTCCCACCGGTCCTTCAAAGACCTTCCATTTTATCACCAACCATAGATCCCATCCAACCTATCACTATCGCTACTAGAGATGAGAAGTTTGCACAACTCCTCGACCAAAACCTTACCGCTTTGTAGTTTTACCTTTCCCACTCATCCACTCGAGATGCCTCAAGTCAATTGATATATACGCATGCCCGTCTCTATCCCCTCAACTCTCGCTCCCACTCCTACATCGGCCCCATCTGGATCTATGCTACCCGCATCTACTTTACCCCCAGGTCATTTCACAACTAGGTCCTATACCCGCTTATGACCCCACGTCTCGACACCTCCGTGGCACCCGCAACATCCATAATACCTTTGACAACTACCAAAAATGTGACCTCATCTACCCCTAATGTCTCACACATACCCATACCTACACTACCACCTCCGGTGTCACTTTGACCCTACCCCTTTTCGGATGTGGTACCTTCCATCCCACAATCATTATCCCCAATTGCCACTAGGGTCACCTTGACCCTTCCATATTATCAAACCTCTGTTTCATCTATTATTCACTCCGGTACATACCCCTGTTTCACTACCTTCTTCTCAATCAACCTACATGGCAGCACCATACACATGAGTTCCACCCCATTATATGCCCAAAACCAACCCTCTCACGCTACAGAGGCACCAAATCATCACAACCTACCAACGACCTAATCAAATTAGTGTTGGATAAGATGCAAACATTGGAGGCATCGGTTTCCAGATCCTACAACACTCTCACCTATCACAAGATTTTCAATGATCCCATCCACCCATCCATTCCTATCCGCCCATACCCCGTGCATTGGGAAATTCCTAAATTTAATCATTTCAATAGCAAAGAAGACCCGCAACAGCATTTGCGGTCGTTCAAACATGGGTGTTATCTAATCGCTCACGATGACACTTTGCTATTGTGAACCTTTCCCATGTCTCTAACTGGACCTGTATTAGATTGGTATAGTGGGTTACCTAAACACTCTATATTCTCATTCAATTAGGTAGCCCAAGCCTTCTTGGATCATTTCTCTATCAATATCATCAAAAGGTTACCATGACCAACCTATACTCCACGCATCAGTATGAGGATGAATCTATCACAGATTTTCTTGCCCATTGGCATAGCTTGATCAATTAACTCACCTTTCAACTGCCCCAAATAGAACTCATTGAATTCTTCACACGGGCTTGTGCTAGACATATCTCACCGACCTTACAGGTCTAAACTTTCTGAACATTCAATGAAGCATTCACTATGGCATGAAATTTAGAAATTCAAGCCATCAAAGAGAAGAAAATCCAATTATGCAATAAGAGTTTGGAATTCAAGACGAACGATACCTCTTCTTCTTCCAAAACATAAAACAGTTATTCAAAATCTAAGGGCACTACTAATGCATTGGTACTCAAGGCTAGCCCACTCATCTGTCAAATTAGGTTACCCACTCATCTAATCTCTCACCCATCTAGAATTTTCAATTGAGATGAGAACAAGTAGAAATACACCCTAATTGGGGAACCTTACTCTTTTGTCTTAGAAAATCTTACTAAATCTGGAGCCATTACCCTTCCACCTATAAAACCACACACTAGTTTTGACCCTACTCACCCCATGCCTACATGGTATAAAGAACATGACTTTTGTAACTATCATCAAGTAAAGGGTCATAGTGATGGAAATTGCATCACTTTCAAGAATATTATCCAAGAAATGCTCGAGAAAGGTGAGTTAGCCATGGATAATCCCAACGCACCTACCAACCAAAACCTACACATCTTCAAGAAACCATTTCCCAACCATTCTCCTTCATCTGATCAAACCGGTGAGACCTCAACTCATGATACCCATACTTGTGAGGTCCACGCTATTTTTAGTGATGCATCCACTTTGCTGGCCAATTACCTCACATTCCTTCAATAAAGGAAATCCTAGCCCGAAATCCTCCTTCCGTGTTGGAACCCACCACACCTATTCTTCCAACCACGAGGGACACCTTTCATCTCCTTCATCACCTACGAAGAGTCTTCCGCTAACATCGAGACCATTTCACCTTTGGCTTCTCCACTTAGAGAACCGATACACCATAGTACCTCCTCCACCAACAGGAGCACCTATCCATTCCTCCACCTATAGAGGAGCACCCATCATCTCCTCTACCCATCATAGACCCAGTCGAGATACCTTTTCCTCTTGGTGAGAATTCTCCATCAACTACCCAAGATCATGAAGACCTACTTTCTACTCTCTTACCCACGGAAGTTGATGCTAGCTAATTTCCCATCTCAAAGACACATTTTACGGGAATTTACATTAAGTCCTCATCAACTCCACCCACGAGACGTGTCGCTCTCACATTTGGTGGATCACTTAGATTATGTGGATAGGTCTTTATTATGGGGGTGTCTTCTCGCTTCCGGCCTCAATGTAGATGCGGATGTCACTTCGATACTCCCATTATCTATTGAAAAGTATTTTGACCAAGCAAACCAAACAAAACCACTTCTATCTGAAATCCTTCCATGACACCTGTCATAACTCAACATACACCCTTGCCCATAACCCAAACTACATCTAAACCCAAACCCACACCTATAACATTTTCCTCGACTAAACCTATTACCACCTTAGGGGTCACCCCAACCACCAGCCTTACTCATCCACCTATCAAACTAGATTTAGTTACATCCTCCAAATTCAACACCACACCTACTCCAACACCCAAGAAAAAGCACCAAACCCATAGAATTCATACCCCAGCTATGCCAATCACACCTTTGCATGTCCCACCCATGTCTTAGGACCTCATATTCCCAACATGGTCAAGCAACCACACATGCGTCCTCCATTCCAACTTCTACCACAACCGCCACAACTAACCCATTAGCTTCCCACTCCATTAGGTCTACCTCCACAATGACCTTTGACACTTCATCCATCCCACTACCTACATACCAACCACCAATCCCTTGGAAGGAGTTTTTCAACATCTCACTCTAGGGGAATACCACTTATATAGTATCAACGCATTCCTTACTCCACAAGAGTACAAAAGCCTTCACCAACACCCTCGTTACGATCACCACATAGGAGAATGTCTCTAGTATGGTCATCCTCACCTTCGTACTAGTCTCACCTATGGGGGACTTGATACTACCACTTACACACTGAACCACCATCACAAACTCACCCATTTTCCGCCGACTTCCAATCACTTATTAATCACTGTTTTGCCCACACCTTCCTACACCGATGTGCATGGAATGGTTTTTTTTTTTTCCTTTACGAGCAAGGCTATCATACCGTTATTCCATGTACCACCCGCAAACATAACGACCGTAGTGGTATCGGATTTCTTGAACCACCTACCAAACAAGCCCGCATTGAACTCATCAAGGACACTAGCCCTTCTCCACCTTCTTCACCCACTCCACCTTCATCACCACCCTCACCGATAGAGTCGATGGATCCTGAATCTATCCCTCCTAACTTTTTTTTTCATAAACACCATTTCCTTGGGGCCTCTGACTTATCAACATGAGGGTGAGGCCCCTTCCACTCTTCCCTTCCTGTATCCTGAAATGATCGATGACAATACACCTTCAATTAATATCATTCAATGTCAGGATGATGAATCTATACTCACCTACCTTGGTGTAGAAGACTCATATATTCATCGGTTGTTACCTTCTGAGATGTAAACCATGTTGAATGAATCAACTATCGAGATCAACATTCAAACTCAGGATGACCCACACATCCTAAAGATCGGTAAATCTTTAGATCTTTGCTTTGAATATGAAGTCATCACTTCTTTTCTTAGAGATCATAACCACGCTTTCACTTGGTCTTATGCGGAGACATGCTCGATTGACCCCACCATATTGGTCCACAATATCGTAACCGTTCCCGATGCCAAACCCATCAAACAAAAGGCGAGGAAAATCCACCTCGCATTGCCCTTCTTGTCAAAGAAGAACTTGAAATCGTCTTCTTTTTGTTTCCTTCATCTTACCCATTTATTATCCTCGTTGGATTTCTAACATTGTCCCTATCACTAAGGTGACAGGGGGACTCTCGTATTTTCATGGACTTCCATGACCTCAACCTAGCATGTCCGAAAGATGACATTCCCTTACTCGGTATTGACCAGTTGGTTGACCTTACACTGCCGCCATGAGATGCTATCATTCATGGATGGCTTCTCGAGTTACAATCAAATCTTTCTTACCCAAGAGGATCAACACAAAACCTTATTCATCACCCCTTGGGGGACCTTTTGCTATCGAGTCATGCCTTTCAGCCTTAAAAATGCTAGTGCAACATATCAGTGGGCTATGACTTACATCTTCCATGACATCATGCATCGCATATTGGAAGATTACATGGATGATCTCTTGGAAAAATCTAAATGCCACTCTGAGCACCTTACCATCCTCAAAACCATCATTGACCGTTTCAGTAAATATTACATCCACCTTCAGCCTAAGAAGTGTGTCTTTGTAGTCCTTTCATGCAAGCTTTTGGGCTTTATCGTTTCCCTACATTGTATAGAAGTTGACCCTGTTAAAGTCAAGGCCACTCTTGAAATGCCTCTACCTACTAACCTTAGAAAACTTCGTAGCCTGTAAGATAAATTGCAGTCTATTCACCATTTCATTTAACAATTATCTTATTGATGTCAACAATTTCATCATCTGCTCAAGAAGGATGTCTCCTTTAAATGGGATGATGACTGTCATAAATATTTTGAGGCCCTAAAGTAATACCTTATTCAACCAGCCGTACTCACCCCTCTTAAAGGCGATCAATCATTTTACCTATACATCTCAAACTACCGATCACTCCTTGGGAGCCATGCTCGCTCATCATAATGAACAACATAGAGAGTAGGTGGTTTATTACATAAGTCATACTATTTTGGACTACGAAACCTAATACACCCATCTCGAAAAACTTTTCTTAGTCTTAATTTTCATTGCCACCAAACTCTGTCATTACCTACTTAACCAAAAAACCTATGTTGTGACCAACACCAACCCCTTACATTTCATGTATGCCAAACCTTATCAAAATCAGCATGCCACACGATGACTTATGATTTTAGCTGATCTTGACCTCGAATTAATTCATCAAAATTCCATCAAGGGCCAAGATATCACCGACCAATTGGCCAACGCACCTATTTTCGAGGATCAACCATCTAATTTTGATTTTCCAGATGAGTCAATTGCTACCCTTTCCTTGGATGAACCCCCTTACCAAATGAAACTCTTCTTCGATGGTTCAAAGTGTTAGCGCGGGGTGGGGCTGGTGTCATCCTCATTCCACTTGATGGTGAACCCATGCCTTTGTATTTTAAATTAGACTTCGATTGTACAAACAACATTTCCAAATATGAAGCGCTCATACTAGGTCTTCAAGCCACCTATGCCCTAGATGTCAAATCAATCAACATCTTTGGTGATTCTCAATTGGTCATAAACCAAGTCAATGGTATATACCAATGTCATAATGAGATACTTCAAAAGTATAAACATCATGTAGACATACTTTGGACCACCTTTGACCATTACACCATTCAAACCGTCTCACATTCAACTAACAAATTTTCAGATACCATGGCCTCGCTTAGCTTTCCAAATGCCTGTTTCACCTATTGATTCTAAAATATTTGTCACCATAAAATGAATCCAATCACATTCTTATTTACCACGTGAGGTTCACTCTATTGGAACCACTACTCTAGACCCACCAGAATGGACAACGCACCTTCCTTAAAAGCTCTCTCATTAGGTCATCCCGGGGGACTCCTCTATAAGCATGGATTTGATGGTATTCTCTTACGATGCCTCACAAGTTATGAAATTCCTTATACCATTAAGGAAGTTCATGACGGCATATGTGGAGGTCACTTCGTGGCCTTGTTGTTCCTAAGCGTATTCATCTCTTGGGCTATTCTTGGTTGACCCTTAACCATGATTGTTGCGACTAAGTCAAACATTGTGTTAAATTCTAACAACATTCCAATATTTCTCATACATCCAGTCATGAATTAAAGGTTTCCCATGACCTTAGGCCCTTCTCTTAATGGGGTTTGTGTCTTTCCAGAGAGATCAACCCCTATTCTTCCCATGCCATCAATAGATCATCACATCTACTTGAATACTATACAAAATGGATGGAAGCCATACCACTCATCTCTATGAAAGCCGAGAAAATATGTGATTTTATTAACCACCACATCATTTTTTTCTTTGGTGTTCCTCATCACCTCATCACCGATAGTGGAAAACAATTAAAAAACAAAACATTGCAAAAACTATGGAGCGCCTTCAAGATTCACTTAGTTTCTCATCACCTTATTACCCACAAACCAATGGCAAAGTTGAATCCACTAATAAAACCTTAAACAAAATTCTCATGAAAGTGGTTGACGATACTAGGAAGGATTGGCATATGCACATTCCTTTTTCCCTGTGGGCATACCACACTAGTATTCACACTTCCACTTTGTAGCCACACCATTTTCTTTAGTCTACGGTATAGAGGCGATCCACCGCCTCTCGAAGTCTAGATTCTATCACTCTGTATTTCTCTCCATGACATGCTTAATGATGATGACTTTAGTCGGGACAATTTAGCACAACTAGTGTTAATATACGAATGTCATCTTAACGCTATGGACCACCTTAAGGTTTACCAAAAACGTATCAAACGCGTGCTATGACAAACGTGTCCATGTGTGAACTTTCCAATCCAAAGAACCTTGTCATGAAAGAAAATCAACATGTAACTAAAGTAGAAAAAGGAAACGGGCAAATTTGCTCCTAATTGGCTTGGACCATACATCAAAACTCAAACCTATGGATCAAGCGCTTATCATTTATCTTCACTCGATGGTAAATGTGAACCTAATCCCCTTAATGCCTTACATCTTTGACCATCCTATTGTTGACTTTTAAGTCCTACCTAGCCCTTTCTCTATTTCCATGCTCATACCTTCATGCTATCCACTCCATACACCTCACAATCGATTAAACAAGAATTATGTGAGTCCCTATCACTTGTTATCTTCTCATGAATATGTGTACCATGGCACTGCACATAGCATGATTTTCATGGATACTTTTCCTCTACCTTTAGATGATATCCCATGGTTGTTTCACCTTGCATTTTGCACGAGAGTCCTATCCTCACCTTGCTCTTGTCCATGAATTCAAAGCCCTCACATGGGATATAAATCCTTGAGTAAACTTCCACCCGAAAGATGAATCCCTCAAAAGGACATCTTCGTTTCGACAATGGCTCCTATAAATAGACTGCTCCCTCGAAGGACAGCTATGTAAAGCTCTTAAAAAAATGACGATAGCAACCAAAGCTTCCCGCATCGATCATCTTCACGAAGACCTCAAGGAGTTAAATTTTCTTCCTCCCATATAGACATCCCACATTCATCAGTCTATCTCAACTACAAGTCAAAACAATAAACTTTTTAGTCATGGACTTACCCATTGTGACCTAGGATCTCTTTCCCGAAGCGCATGCTACCTATACCATATAAAAATTACCTACCTTTCACCCTTCTTACCATTCCCACTCCTATTTCCTAATTCCTCAAATAACTTCTTGGAACTTAGACATTTGGTGATCATGTGACTACTTTTCACCGTAGACCAATCACTCATGCAATGTCTTTATGGTATTACGTTCATCACCTCTTCCAAGGTATGATCTACTCGGTATAATCCTAACCAATCAGGTGGCTTTATTGCCCCCTCTTATCTTTTCACTGTCTTTGTTTACGTTTTGATTTCCTTATACAGGACTTGCTCCTCGACACTTACCTTTGGGATAATCTTCTTCTTTCGCCACAATCGACCCCACCTAGATCACTTTACCTATAATCCACCCATACCTAACAAACCTAAACCCACACCATGCCTAAAACCTACTAACTCATTTTCATACCTCCTCATATTCTTCCCTAGCTCATGGGAGAACTACATCAGCCTGAGGTCCCTTTTCGTCGGGACTATGTAGGTAGCACTCCAAGGGCATGGGGCCCTTGGAGGTTAGCTCGGCCATTCTCTACCCTAAACAATTCATCTTCCATGTTCCTCACATTACATCACACCTCACTTAGTTCCCTTTTATACCCAACATTAGAAATTAAATCACATAAATAACAAGTTGATTCATATTTTAATCCTTATCATAGCATACATTTATTACTCCTACCATTTATTTATCATCACTATGCATAGATTATACCACATCTCACATATGACCCATATTATCATTCATTTCACAAAATAATGAATCACAACTTCACCAAATTTGAACTTGATCATGCCTATCACCCGACTCAACCCATGACTATACCAACCTTGACTAGATCCATGCCTAATAAACCTAACTCGATCCATTCCTATACAAACTTGACTCGATCCATGCTTAATAAACCCGACTCAACCATGCCTAATAAATCTGACTCAACCATGCCTATGATCTCGACTCAATCCATGCCTAACGACGACTCCATTCATGCCTAAAGCAACTTTGACTCCATCATGCCTAACCTAATTTCCGTCCATATCAAAAAAAACAAATCAAAAATCTCATCAATGCACCAATAAATCAAAAATCTCATAACGATATCAACAAATCAAAAAAATATGTATCATGTATCTCATCATATAAATAAATGTGTATCTCAATACAATATATATGGCTATCTCCTCATTTCCATCATCTCAAAATCATCGATCACGCAAGCCGATACACAATACAAAATGTCATTGGCACGTAGGCCGGTATATGCTCAAAATATACAAAAATCACTCATACATCCTCATTGTCTTGACGCAGCAGACGGTTATGTGATAAAAATACAACTATCTCTCAAAGACGTAGGCGGTATATATCACAAAAAGACTATCATACATAAAAACAAGGCGACCACATATCAAGCATCTCAACAGATGTCCTCCATCTCTATATCACCTGTACCCTCGGCCTCCTGGGTCCCTGTTGGTGCCTCAACTAGAGCTGGTCTCCGCGTCTGCGGTAGCCTATGCCTAATCTAGCCTCGAAGCTCATTGACCCCCTATGCTCTCCACACTATGAGTGTAGTATCTCGTCCTCTCACTGGATGCCTAGTATGCCCTGTACTCGGCATAGGATATGAAGTCTATCTCGGCTTTTGCCATCACCGGTCCTAGTAATATCTATCCTCACTTAGGGCATCCTGTAGCCTAGATATAGGCATAGTCTATGGTGGTCCCATAGGTCTCAGCCCCTGTGCCTATCCTACGAGACCCTACCCCACTCCTTCTTGTGAACTGGTCCTGGTGCCTGTGGTGGTACCCTCTCGCCCCGTGTGCCTATATCTAGGCATTTAATACCCCAATCTCTCCCTGCATCAGCCTTACCCATGCCGTGACCTAGATATTTGGACCTAGACAATCGCTAGTGACCTTTGACCTCATGTGTTTGCTATACCTTGTGGCACTATTACCCGTGTTATTGACCTAATGACCTTACCGAGCCTATTACCATGACCGTTTATCCCGAACCTACCTTTGGTGTACAAGAAGAAACCTAACCGTTTCTACACCTAACCTATCTTGTGTTTCTGACCTTATCCTATACATTGGATACCGAGAATCACTTCAAACTCATTTGGATAAACCTATCGACCTTAAACAATGTAGAGTTTTCCTGCTCTTCAACCTAGTAGCATGCTTTGCGGTTTATACGTGTGTATGTGTTTGACGGTTTGCTACCTTTTACCCTGACACATTACCTAGATTTCCCGAGTAGACCTTTAACCCTTTTTCCCTCGTGACCACCTACCTTTTCCTCACATTTACCTTTTAATTAACCACTCACCACTTTTGCCTTTGCCCTTATTATTCCCGGTTTGAGAGAGATCACCTTCACCCACACATGGGGCAACCACATCTTATTTTTATTAGCATTGCTTACCAATACAAGCTACGCAACAAAAAGCGGGAAAATGTAGACACTAAAATTAGGTCACACTCCCCTTTGGTCCCTCGACAAATAAACACCCTTCATCACATTCACCTAGCCATGGCCTCCTTCACCTCACTAATATTAATTTAACTAATTCATTATCCTCACCATATTTATTATTTAAATATCTTAATTTAGATAATATCCACACATACACCTCACCTAGACACCTCATCAAGCCAACTCACCCTAAGACCTATTCTTAGTAAGTTTCCATAACTAACTAAGACTTACCAAAACCCTAAAAATCAATGCCTACATTCTCTCTAACCACATTCCCACATGCTTACAAGAAGCTTCCAGTCTAATCCATAGGTTAACAACACGAGATCCAAGAAAATTAAGAGGATCTCCTTAGTTTAGTAAACCTAGGAAATCCCACCTTGACCGATCTTTGGTTAGCCCTAACCGTCGCTAGTTAGGCCGGAACCGCCATCGGTTACCCTTTTAACCCCCAAAAAAACCTTATTCTCAAGGTTGGAAAAGTATTGGAAAAAGGTTGGCAAACATTGAGATCTTCTGAGAGATATTGCATCTTCCGAGATTGAATTTCAACGAGAACACATGTGCGAGGAAGGAGATCGGGCATTTTCTCTTGCACATCCACCCCGGCAATGATCCGATCTAACCAAGAAAAAGGAATGCCCACGTAGCCCATGTAGAAGCTCTCCTATGGTTGGTGATCATTTTCAGTCTTCAACCTCTTACCAAGCACCTCCATCCCTCACTTACAGGCATCAGGACCAGAATCCAAGTAAGTAAAACATTATACTTCTCTGGTTCATTTCATTTTGTCATTATATTATCACTTGTTGTTTACCTAGCCACCCATTGATCTCCTCCAACACTCCCCCTCCATATACCCATTGAAACCTCACTAAATCCCACCCAAGCTACCAAATACCTCATTCTCGACCAACCAAAATCCTTTATGCAATCATAAAGGTGACCCAAAACCCATTCTGCGGCATTCCCAGTCTTTCACGATGAATCGGCACCGATTACACCCAAACGCGTCGATGGTCACCCTTAAGCGCATCGGTATACGTATTCACCTACCCGCAACAATGACCTACCCACCTAATTTCACATCACCCTTACTCACTTGTAACCTACACGAGACCTCTCATCGGACTCGCAGACCCGAACTAGTTACTTGATCTTTGGATCTTATTTTAACCTATCTGTTAAATTAGATATTTCTTATTATGTTTTAAGTGAGATACCTAAATCATTTCAAACTACGATAAGATTTACTTTATTTCCCACATTAAATTTTCTTAAACAAAGTGGGTGACAACCGTCTAGGAAGTATCATCCTTCTGGATCTAGCACATGCTAGGCAATTCACTACACATTGTTTCATTATTTCTACTTTGGCTTGCTTTTCATTACGGGTAGTTCCTCCTAACCAAAAGGAAGCTCTCACATTCGGTTGTGTATTCGAAGTCATACGTGCGCAACAACCCATCAACCAACATTTGAACAAGTATTCCTCCTACACCTGTTACCCTATCTATTTCATCAATACTTGAAAGAAACGTCTAAGAATCAAGTGAAACGCCGAGTTTCAAAAAATCAATAGTGACACAACTCTAGGATCTCGAACAATGGCATCAAATAATATTTTCCGGGTTTCACCCGCATAGTGAAAAATCAAATGAAATGTGCAAATTAGGGTCAAAATTTCTTTTAACATGCAAACTTGAGAGGTGAGTTCAACCAAACTCAACTAGGGTCAATAATTAATGGCTCGAGATCAGAAGGATAGAGATCAAAGGCCAATGATCAAGCTCCAAGATCAAAGCAAGTAACTATGGTCAGCCTCCCCCACCAAATTAATTGTAGGGGTAAAACCTAACCACGGGTTTGAGATCAATGATTTTTGATCAAACAATATAGAAATCAATGGCCCAGATCATATCCGAATTTCAAAACAAACTCAAACCAAGTTATGTTTCCACCGACAAAGTATGTGGAGGGGTGAGTTATCGTGCAAAAGGGCCCAGCCCATGATTAAAAAACAAAATCATGACTTCCAAAATGTCAAAAGATCAACTATAGTCTGAGTTCCCAATATGCTAAGGCCAACGAAATCATTATGCAATGATCAAACAAAAATGGTATTTCGAACCCTTTTACATTTGAATAATGCCAAGGCCGATAACTACAAAGTGAAGACTATATGTTATAGCATATTTACAAAGTGAACCCCATGTACATCTAGACACAACAATATGCTAAGTCCACAAAGGTGGTCCCCAAACTAAATGGAGCCTATTGTGGCATGTGCCATATAAGATCGTCGACCCTTTTATATTGCTAATTCCATCAAGGTGGCCAAACCAAGAAAATTGGAGGTGGTCAACACTTCAAGGAGCTAGAGTTGATTTGCAGAGTGTTACTCATATGACTACTTAGAGAGAGATGTCAAAGTCGAGCATGTGCACATGGACAATGATTCCCACATTGGATGTTTATTTTTGTAAATATTACAAATATTTGAATTATTTACTCACAGGAAGAGAATTGATTTGTTGCATGCTTCACAAGAGGGAAAAATAGAGAAGAAGACAGAGTTGCATGTTCTAAGGAGAAAGACTTGCATAAGCAAGCAAGCTTATTATTACCAAATTATTTATCCTTGCTTTCTTAAAAATAGAATAGTCAACTTCAATTTCTTGTATTATAATAAAGGCTAATAATACTTATTTGTAATTACATGCTCTATTTTTATTCCTTTATCTATTATTAAATTAAAGATAAAAATAGGATGCATGGGTGAGTACAAGCTTTAGGTTATTTTTACGAAGAGGGTGAATTTTTATTTGGCTATATATTGTGTGGTTTAGTAAAGCACAAGGAGGACTTTTGGATATATGAGTCTTGAAGCAATTTTTACCAGTTTTTCCTTCTGAATGTGAAGTATTTCCTGAATTTCCAATCATTTTGAGTCTTGTGTATGTTTCCATTAATCTCATGAATGTAAATTCCCTAGTTAATTATCTTACCCGTTGAAAAATTCCTTAAATTTTTCCCGATATTAATGTGCATGTTTAGCTTGGCAGTATTGTTGTGATACTTTCCCTCAATACCTCGAAGTGTTTTTCCCTTAACATTCTGCAGAAAACTATTGGTTCGTGCATCAAGAATCCTTTCACATATTAATTGTGCATATACTCAGTCAAATCCCTCATACAAATTTGGTGTATCACCTTAGTTTTAATTACTTTACAGTCATCTTTTACCCTTAAACCCCAAAAATTAGTTGAGGATATATCAATAAGGAGCTAGCTTTGATACCAAAGACTCACCTAAAAATAGGTATACCCACAGGACACTGAGGTGTTTCCATTGTATCTATGAAAGATAGATCAATTTCGCAAGATTAGAACACCCGCAACCATCTTGCTACAGGGATGCACTTTCGAGAGATAACAAGTCCTTGGAATATAAATAATGTCCCCTTTGTAACACACATTTTATTCTATGATTTTTTCATTTCGTGTGATGTACATTTCACATTTTGATTTATGAAATAATGCTTTATTTTTTTAACATGATAATATGGTTACTAATAAAATCCATAAGAACTTCATGTATTATAGACCTAGAATTTTTATTACTCATACTTATTCTCTTAAGAGAGATGGTTCCCTCTCTAAATCCCTCTATGATGTCCCTTGTAAGATATTTGAGTCTAAATGAATATTAGAAAATATTATTAAATGTTTGTCTTTCCATCAAAATTTCAATATATTATCTTGGATATTGTTGGTTTTAATTGGTAGAGAATATACCTTAAGGTAGTTCAATCAAATTCATTAGGCACTCTTATGACTCAAGGAAATATTAAATATATAGGGGGTCGAATTCTATCTTGGGTTCTTGATATTATATAGAAAGAATCATTGGTTTCACCAATGACTTAAGACTCATATTATTAATAATAAGGATCCCTACCCACATAGTTCATTAGTAAGATGTTCAAAAATTTGAATAAGTCAACATAAGTCACCAATTTGATTGGTTCTCGTCAAGGTATTTCATGCATGAACTAAATTTTGGCCTTCTTTTCCTGAATTTATTTTTGGTATCCTTTTATGTATAATGCAACTCCCACGGTTGCTACTAGCATACCTATATTATATAAATATATGTAAAATATGTCGAGAGGTATAGGCGCTTATACCTCTCAGCATATTTTACCATTTATATAAACATAAATCAAAACATGGTAAAATATGTCAAGAGGTATAAGCGCCTATACCTCTCGGCATATTTTACATATATTTATATAATATAGGTATGCTACTTTAACTTCACTTTTATTAATAGAAAATTTGTATTCTTCCCTCAAATCCTAATTGGGATATTGAATCTAAAATTGTGAGTAAAATATTTTTTGTGGTATGTATGCTACGGTAGTAGTTGAGATACGCTGAAATTTATTAGTCCAGTCAATCTTTACTAATATTGATGATAATATACAAATATACCGAATTATTGTCCAATCAAAAAAATTGGTGTACCTAGATATGTCTCTACTCTCAACTTATGGGCTATAATAAACGCTTATGTTAGATAATTTTCTTTCCCAACTTTCACTCTACACTTTTGGATGTATTATTATATGATATAACTCTTTTTATCAATAAATTGAATTTTAATTAGGACTATATTTACATTTAATTTGATTTTTAATGGTTTCAAAAAATATGTAATATTAAGAAGAGAATAAATTGATTCAATTTTGAAGTAGTTTGAGCAACAAATATAGAAATGTGAAGTACACTCTTCAAAAAATCCATAAATGAACGAACACAAAAATAGGAAGACATACACTCCTCATAAAGTCAATAAACTATGCCATCAAAATTATAAGTTCAAAAATAAAAAAATTCAATGTAATATGGTAAGTAATAAATACCAAGAACTTTTTAATTGTGTACACGAAAATAAATTTGTAAAAAAATTGCTTTCATATGTAAACTATAATAATGTATATATATAATAACGCTAATGGGGTGGGAGTAGTGCGGTCAAGTAAACCAATTGTGTTCTTGTCCACCCAAGTTTCAAATCCCCAAGGCACGATCTTCCTTGGAGGTGGTTTCGCCGCTAGATGCAACATCTCTACTCGTTGTTGTCGCAGCATGTTTGTTTCTTCACTTGCTACAGTCGGTAGCATTTCATGTTTTGGCTCACTCGATTATTGCTTCACTCATTTATTATCGTTGTGCAATGCTTCTCTCACTGTTGTCACTTTGGTTGCTACTTCACTCACTGTGGTTGTTGTCACTATACGTTGCATCGTCATTATGGTTTCATGGTTACTTCATTACAGCTTCCTAATGGTAGTTGTCTTCATTGCAACCAGATTGTGGATCCTCTCAAAAATTCTCAAATAGGATGTGGGTCCTTTCAAAACCCTCAACAAATTACCCGATTCCAAAAAAATAATTTCCCTATTTAATACAAAGAAATAAAGGTCGTCCATTTTAATCACTCGGTATTAAATATGCAACAACAACAAAATAGATATCTTCATATATTTATTATGTCACAAATAGTGTTGCAGTGGAGATACAATACACACTTTGGTTGTTTACACCATCGGATGCGTGTTCGAATCAACTGCTAAGATACTTGACAAATTCAAACAATATTACAGTGCTCAATACATTTACTTTATAAACTAACTTATTAGTATTAGATAGGAGGCCGAGCCTGCAACTAACCAACAGAACTTTTAAATAGTCACGTCCCTCATAGCTTTGAAGCGTGGTTCTTTATCTCCATATTTCTCTTCATTGTAAACACTCATATAATCACCAAACTGAAACTTTGGATATGTACACAAGTCATGGCAGCCATCATCTTCTATTTCTTCACTAGCCTTCAACTTCAGTGCAGGATAGATCATTGCAGAGTATGATGGATTGTAGAACGATGCCACCGATAGCCGGTTTCCATCCTTAGTGGGTATAATACGATGCCATGCACTCTTGTATTTTCCGCCGCTAATCACTTCCAACTGATCTCCAATGTCTATTACTATTGAATAAGCAATGGGTTGTACATCGATCCAGCGGCCATTGTTGAGAACCTGCAAACCAGACACCTCGTCATCTTGAAAAAGAAGAATGAGGCCGCCTGCATCTGTGTGCGACCGAATTCCTTTTATGAGGTCTGGTCTAGGGCAGGGCGGATAATGGCTCACTTTAGTGCCAAAGAATGGCTTATCTTCGCCTGAAAATGCTTCTTTCAGATACCCTTTTTCCAATCCCAAATTCAGGCTTATTATCTCCAGCAAACTCTCTGCCATTTTGAATATCTCTTTTCGAAATTCTTCCATGGTTTCTCTGCACACAAAAATAAGGTGTGTTATCGTTTACATTCGTCAATAGCCAAAAACACTTCTAGATACTCGTAACATAAACTGTTCCCACCTGAAATTGCTGGGTTTTGATGGCCAGGATTCGGAGGCCTCCATATCATTAATTTGAAAAACGTCTTCCCAATCCATGTTCTTTATCTCACCACACGTTTTGCCATTTGCTTCCGCCATCATGGCATGGTTGAGCATCTTCGCAGGCAAAGACTGACCAAAGTTTTCTCTCTTGTAAGCTTATAGTTTTCTGAGCATACCTTCTTCACGCTGTCCATAAGGCTATGAGATATGCCATGATTTAAAAGCTGGAATCAACAATACATACCCATTAATCATAAACAAAAGATGAACCATAATAATTTATGTACACCGCGTGAGGGACCAAATCAAAAAAATTAATTTGTACCAGCTAATGGAGAAAAGTAAGAACACCGAATATTTTATTGACTGTGATATCATAAGGGATAGGTTAAAACATAAAATCAGAAAAGGGTATAATAAACTCTTAAACAACTAGCCACGTTTCTATCCATAGACCCTGGATGTATACGTATGTTTTGAGCCCTCAAGCTTGTGAGCAAAGGTTTTGGTTTCATTATTAACAAATTTATTATGAGAAATTTTATATAAGATTGAGTCCATTTAAAGGTTAGGAGGCCCTAGGTAATAATTGAAGTGAACACTCTTTTTAAAATTTTAGTCAATAAATTTTTTCCATCAAATAAATAAATAATGTACATACATTTTTGTATTTTAAAATTTTGATAAGGATCATAATAAAGTAGTAATTTAGAGAAATTGGTATACAAAAGTAATAAAAATATCGTATAAAATTTTCAAACAAATACAAGTAATATTAATTCATGGATGGAGAGAAATAATCACAAGAGGTACCGAAAATGAGACAAATACAATTTTTTATACAAAGTTGGTCGCTTGTCTTATTTACCTATATACGTCGCTGATGAGACTCAAAACTTAACAAAACACTTTTATTCGCAAAGCGTAAAAAGCTGAGGTAATTTCCATCATTTTGTCAAGATTGATATCTAGACCAAGCCTACTAATTCCTCCATTAAAAAAGCATTTCCCCCAAAAGATTAGGAATAGAGAATTAAATAATTTTTCCTTCAATTATACTTGCCTTTACTAACTAGACCAATGACATTATAAAAATACACAAACCTTTTCGACAAAAAATTACACACTTAAATAATCTAGACTTACATTAGAGAATGTGTAACAATACTAATAAAATTGTATGAGTTTAAGAAGATACATATTTATTTTTAATTGCAAAAATATTATATTACTTTTTTATGCATATGCATGAAATTTATATTACTTTATAATTATATCAATACAAAAAAATTATATTGACTTCAGGGCACAAAATTGTAAATCAAACTTTCAAGTACTTAGAATATGACTTTTGAGATTGTTTAATTAGGGTTTGGGTAGTGTTACCAATAATTGGAAAGTAATGGATCCAAATATAATTGGTATCCAAATTAAATTAAGAGCCTATAAATAATTGCACTTATCTGCTTGTCATAAATGATTAGATGTTCCACAAAATAGGGTTCTATACAGAATTATAATAAATAATAACCATGGCGAGAAGACTGTAGGTTATGTTAGTAATTAAACATGAAAAAATTATTTTAAAAAAATGTAACCACGAAAACTAAGATGGTATAACTAAGAGCTTTAAAAAGGAAATCAAATATTTGTGTGCCCGCATAATAATGCAAGATTTTTTTTTTTTAATGAATAAGGTCTTATATTATATCAACAAGTAAAATGATATAAGATAATTCATAAAAATTCGAGTCATATGGAAGCACCTCTTAAAGCCACGAGTTCAAACTACACAAATACAAGACCTAGAAATACATTCACTTACAAAACATCAAAAACAAGAATACAAGAAAGTTAAATCGCCACTATGAATTGCTGTCCTGCAGGAGACAGATCTTGATCATACCAGCCAAAATAATGAAAATTTGATACAGGAACACAGTAGCTACTTACGCTCAATCTAAGAAGAATAGCTTATGAAAGCAATAAAACATATAAACATTATTTTTTATAAAATAACTTATAAAACTGACATGGTAATGAGTGGACATAAAAATATATTAAAGCAGATAAAAGAATAAGAACAATAACAGTAACGTTCACATATCAGCACCTTTCCTTGAGCCAGAACAACGTGGAAGAGAGCATGATTACTGTTACTCCATAGAAAATAATACATACCAACTAAAACATTAAACAAATACGGAACAGTTGAAAAAGTTTGCACTAACCTGAAAAAATCCAGGAGTCTCGCATGCCTTTGCTATCTGACACATGATATCTACTCTACCTTCTCCATTCAAATTCGCCATGTCTATCACTGGAATGGCCATTACTTTTTTTCAGATTGTAAACGGGGTTATAAGAACAAATTCTTACAAAGAATTCGCACTAAGATTTCTTAGCACAGAAAAAACATGCAATGCAATGCGAGTGTGGTGCTGCTCTTGATGAGATCGGGCATATATATAAGATTAACAACGTGGAAGCTTCATTATTTCCCGAGTGGAAAACGCGTCAATAGATCTACTCGGCAATATTATTATATCCATGAACATGCTATTATGCGAGCTCGTCGGTTTATTTAGTCGGTTTGCATTATGAAGAATATAAAATTTTAGTTGTCGCTTTCGACCAAATTAACGGCTTCAATCCTTAATGTAAAGTCTAACATGAATATGGCTTAAATTCATGAACCTCCTTTGCTATGTTTTTTTAACTGTTGTTGGATTTTGTTAGAAGCATAAAATAATAGTGATTGTTGTTGGGTTATGCGTTAGGTACTTCTCCCTGATCAATCAAACGAGAACAATGACTCAAATCTTAATAAAAGGATATGCTCTAATCTAATCCTCTCCATTAAAAAAACACACATTTTCGATCGATGCGGACAAATAACTAAGTTTCGTGGCAGCGCTGCTTTCTTCAATTGTTTGAAGCAAGGGAAAAATAAGTCAAACAAACAATAAGCTACAACTCGTTGACATTTTTAAGCCACTCTTCGAGACTGGAATCACTTAAAATTTATCTTCAACAATAAACCACCATTGATCATTGCTCATATTAAACAAGGAATACCGGCATAGAATATGTTTTATTGACCCATAATGGAAGCAACGCCTTTTTCGCAGGCCATTTTAAGAGCACTAAAATAATACAGCAAAGTAATATAATCTACGCTATCTGCGCCTCACATGCAGAAAAATTCATGTTTGGAGACAATTTATTCTAGTGTTTCCTTGCATCATCGAATGATGGAACATTAAATTTTATGTTCAACCATAAAATTATTACTGATCATTCCCCATATTAAACTATAATGGGAGCAATAAAATAACACATCAAAGTTCATGTTTGGAGACAAAATTTAGTCGTTTTCTTGCATCTCCAAATGATGGAACATGGAGGTTCATGGGTTATTGGACAGCTGGTCCAATAAAAATCATCTCCCATTCCCATAACGGTAATATTGAATAAGGAGATTCAACATGTGTAGAGTACTTCCTAAAGTGCATCTTGGTGAAATTCAGGTGCGCATGTAATGTTTTGGCAGACCGCATTATGCGCTGCACTAAAAAAGTATTTAAGATAGCGCATTTAAGAAATAACTCATTGTTGACGTGGAATTCGAGTCTAAGACAATATTTTTATATTTGAAATGTTCATGGAGATTAACGATTTTAGAGTGATACACAGTGATTCATATGTTTGGAGACTAATGTAAAAATAAAGGGAGTGGAAAACAGGTTAAGGTAACAAATTGCGACAAATTCATAAAAGTAAGTTTAAATGCAGCTATCTGCGTTGGAAATGTTGTACCGTAATTGTACACTATGACCCTGGTAGAATAATTCTCAGAAGTATCAAAAGCTGCAAAATTGATCGGACAAACCATGTTCTTCTCTTTATGGCCCCCAAAACCAACCTCGCCATTCCAAAATTATTTGCAAGTCACAGGGAAATAAGAAGAATTCCTTTATTGGAACCTAACTTGAAGAAAACGTTTTCAACAAATGTAAACACTAGAGGGAACTAGTTAGTGCATGTTTTGCCTCTCCAATATTATTTGGTAATAAGAAAATTGGATGGTTTGGCAATCAACACCTAATTAAAATATAGTTAAACACAGTGTACATTGATACAACTATCCTAACCCTTCATCATTAGATGAATGTAAAAGATAATAAAACATTGGATATTATTTTGTAAATATTTGACTTCTTTTCGTATATGGTTTTTGTAGTCAGCAAAAATAATTTTTAAAGTTCAAGCTTAATCTTGTATGAATTATGTATCCTATCCTAAATGCACTTGTGATGTCCATCCATATCTATAAAATTGATGAATTCAAATGAAGACCATATTGAGACATGTATAAAAGTACACAATGAACACAAAACGTATTTCAATCGGGGTGTTTCATTTTTAGCATAACCACAGCTATATTGTTTTGGTACTAGCAAATATCACAAGAACATCTTAAAATAGTAGGTAGGATGCTTTCTCCTCAATGTTATACACAAATAATCATTTTGTATAAAAATGGTAATTTTCAACACAAAATGGATAGCCTTTATAAAATAAAATGTATATGGTCCACAAGTTTATAATATCAAATTTAAAATTGTGGAATATTTATATTCTAACATTTTTGTTGTGGAAAATTTATATTTAATCTTCAATTAAAAAAAAGATTTTTGAAGTTACAATTATGGATATTTACATGAATCAATAATTATAAGGTATCAAAGTTCTAATTTTCACACTATTTTAAATTTCATTCAAAAAAATAGTACAATTAAAACATTTATTATATATTATTTACAAAAGATGAAAAATATGCATTGTGAACAATTTATTCATTCTTAACTCTAGTTTTTTTTAGATTACATTACTATTCGGTTTTGGGGGACCGAAAAACCCAACAATACAAAAACAATAAAAGAGAAAAAAAAGAGACCACATAAAATGATGGGAAGAAAAAGAGACAAAGATATAAACCACAAAGAACAACGTTGAAAGAACATGACAAATATCAACATGGATAAAGCCTTAAACAAAGCCCCGGGAATGGATACGAGTGGTACGTGGATGGTTGGGTTTGACTACCATCCACCCTCCTCCATCATTACGAAAGCCGATAAATCCTTAAGATACGCCACAATATTCTTAAAATCTTCCACCAACATTCCCCCACCAACCATATTTTTACCCACATTAAACATGTAGTGCCTACTCCTCTTTGACATTTATATGATTATATTTTTATTCTACTTATTATAAATTAGAGTTATGGACATTTCCATCTCGGTTTAGATATTGACAATTTGATACACTATTTTGATTAGTTAATTGATAGATAGTCTGCACGCCCACAAAATTTTCCCGCATGAAACGATAACAAGCTAGGAAAAAAATAAAATTATGATATTTTTATAAAAAATGTGCCCACAAAAAGGTTTAAAAAACAACAGTTGCCTCATTAATGTTTCTAAGTCGATTATATTTAATAATAAAACATTCCCCATTATAACACAATATTAATACTCACATTTAAACTTTACTGAATTTAATTTGACTAAGCATGGTTAAATTCTTCCGAGTGTTATTTTAATAAACAACTCAATCCACTATAGTTAAAACCCCACATATAAATCTCAAGGGTAAAAGGGTCAATATAGATAAATACTAAGTTCAATTAATTTTCACAAGGTTAGAACCATTAACAATGTACCCATTTGACATGGGGTTAGAATTAATAAACATACTCCTACCCCATAAAGTGACCCCTTAAAAAGTCAACCCATGTATTTTGGAATTAAAACATTTAAATTTAAACTCAAATTCCACTCACCCACTCCCCACCTACTTTTTGTAGGGATGAATCTCATCCCTTGGATGGATTCATTTAGGACCCTTGATGAGGGAAAAGCAACTAACCCTAAAGCATGCTTAAGAAAACTACTTTCTCTCTTTCTTTTGGCTCATTGTGTAACACCAAAAAAAATGATGATCTCAAAACCCGCTAACACCTAACACTTAACTCGAAAATTGTGCCTATTTTTTTCTCGTGTTTAATCTATAAGAAGGTTACAAGGTTGTTTGACTCTTAGGGTTCATTAAATTAACCTACACCACTAAACTCATCTTTACGATTGAGGAACTAGGTCTAGTTAAAAAGTTAACATATTATCAAAATTATCTCTAAGGTCCATTAATCTATTATATATTAGAAAGGCACCATAGATTAATATACATAGTTAAATGTTTTCTTCTCTTTAGTTAATATTGAATACTAAAAAGGTTAACCTTATGTTAATTTATTAAATTTATTATCCTATTAACTTAGAGTCCTTTACATTGACTTTGTAAGCCTTGCTAAGAACTAATAAAGGTTTAACACTCTAAGGAAATTAAATGGCCCCATTCACCTATATACACATACCTTTAAAGATTTAATTTAAATATTTTAAATTCTCTTCCACTAAGCAAAAGTAGGGTGAAACCTCCACCCTTATATCAAATCAATCTTGGTGACTAAATCCTAGGGTTCCAAAATAGCACTAAATTTCCCTATGATTTTATATTAAAACATTTCCCTCATTTTATTCTCCTCATTTGGTCTATTTATGTTGTTAAAATTGTGTAGGTTGGAGAGAAGGAAGCCATGTGAGCAAGAGAGGAAGAACTATGGGGGATTCTACAAGGAGATATAGTTTAAATTAGTTTATATTAAAGTTTTATTGTTGTTATTTCTTCTAATCAAGGATTGGGAAGGATTTCCTTCACCAATCTGATTTTATTTCAAGCCATTTGTATCAAGTTTTCAATTTTTTAGCAAACCCTACCCCCATTGTTATATATGTAAAGAATGTTTTCAATTCACCATTTGTATTTTTTTTTTCTTACAACCATGGGATTATTCATTGGTTGCTTGCTTGTGATTTTGGGTCAAATTTTACAACTTAAAAAATAGGTATAAACTAGTGAAAATTTTAGCATAGGTGTGGATCCGAAGAGTTACATGTAAGTGAGTGAAAATCTGCTGCCTAGAGCGGACCGGTGGTCCTAGGACCACCACCCTGCCTAGGTGAAAAACCATAAATTGCTGCCTTATTGAGAAGTGGTTTTGAGACCGCAGCCTTAGCTTTGAGCGGCGGTTAAAGGACCGCCACTCTGCCACCAGGGTGGCGGTCCTGTTTCTTAAACATAACCTAAAATATGATATTTTCACAAAACTAAATTTTACTAAAAAGTTCTAAAATACATTCTAAACTTGATTTTATGCTCCTAAAGTTTCTAGTTTTGGGATTTCTTTCCATTTGATCATTTCTTAATTAAAATTACTCATTTAAAACATTTTGAAAAATAATAGTAACAATAACAACTACAAGATCTATTCCATTTTATTCAACTAATTTTCTTTGAATTCCAAGAGTAAAATTAAAGGATTTATATCTACTTCCACATTGTTATTTTTCTAATACAAAATGCAACAATTCCTATTTCAAATTTTTGTCTCTTTCATTTTCACTACAACTCAAATATCCAAAATAACTACAACAACTTTCTTTTACATTCAAGTTTACTATGCATGCATTTTAACATCTTACAACTTCTATATTTCCTTATTTCTCATTTACAATAAAATAAATTCTCAAATAAATAAACTTTCTTTTCTGATTGTTCATTTCTTTTAAAAACAAGGAACTTCCATAACAAGCTAACACTTCAAATAAATACAATAGTTTTCTTTTCTATTTCACACAACTAACTCTAAAACACAAATTTTTCTTCGTTATTTTTATTTATTTCTTTCCACCTACAATGCAACTCAAATAAAAATGTTTGAATGCAAATTTCTTCACAAGATTAATACAATGTCCTCCACTTGAAGTTGTAAATCATACTATAATACAAGCTAAAATGGGATACATATTACAATTTCCTACTCTCTAAATGGGAATGACATGAGGGAAGTTTCACAAGGTCTCCAACAAAACTCCAAGCTTCACAATTCCAACAAGATAGCTCCTACAAGATTTTTTTGATTCACAACAAAATTTGGGGAGAGGCAACGCTCTCCACCTAACCAAGATATCCAATGAAGAGGAGAAACCATCCTCTCCATTGGCCCCCAAGCCCCAACCACATTACAATGGGAGATAATTCCAACACATGGCAACAACAAGCTTCCACAACACAAAAAAATATTTCACAACCATTTCAACCACATTCAAATCAACAACAACACAAGAAAGAAGAACAACAAAACAACAAAAAACAAGTCTTAAAGTGAAATCCAAAGGAGCAAGACCTATGGGGAGGCCACTTATGCCTCCCAATCGGAATGGGTTCGCACCTTAAAGCCTTAAACGCATATCTAAAATTCCCTACATACTCTTATGCCTCCCTCAAGAACCTCTGATAACTCCCACATACTCTTATGCCTCCCTTAATCTCTTATGCGTCCCTCATAAAAGAAACAAGAAAGAAATGCAAGCATTCCTTGTATAAGGTGGGGCACCCAACCCAAGCTCCCTCCAAACAAAAAGGTAAACTCTTATGACTCTCTACAAGAAATCTCCCCATGGTCTCCTTCTAATCCAAACTTAGGCAATCTACCCACACCCAAAATCATTCTAAAGAGAACAATACTCAACACAAACACATAAACACAAAATAAAGCATGACATAAGCAAGGTAAAGCTCCTACCTTTCCATAGTAGAGCTTGTTCCAAGATTAAAACTCCAAGATCCTCAAAACCAAGCAAGCATCCATAATCACTTTGCCAAAATCCTCTAACTCTCAAAAAATGTAAGAGAAAAAATGATGAAGTAACCCCCAAAAAGTATAAGAAGTTCAATAAATAGAAAAGGGAGAGGAGGATGGGGTGGCTCCATGTAGGATGCTACATCACTCATCCTCAACTCCACCTAATAATTCAAACCTCAACCCCAATGCACCACAAACTGGTGGGTGAGAGGAATGACAAGTTACTTACACACATAAACCAAGTCCACACCCTCTAAGGACAAACTTAATTACTTGAAAGAAAGTGCAATAAATATTTCACCGTTTTATCTTTCCAAAACACCTAATGGGGTCTTGTTTTGACCCCCAAACCCATAGGTAGGGTTGGTATAGAAATTTAAGAGGTGTGGAACAAGTTTAACTTTTCCCACAAGCCTCCAAAATTTTTCCTTAAGGCCAAATTCAAGTTACCCATGGAGAGTAGAGTGTACAACACTCAAGATCTCAAGCATTCAACACACAACACAAAATCGAATGAAAATCAAGGCTAATAAATGAATTCCTTTGGTCACATCTTTAATTAGTTTAGGAAAAGATTTATTAACTTTAATATGACACTTATACACTAAGATAAAGGGAAAAAAATACATCAAAATCTAAATAATTAAAACAAGTAAATTACATCACTCAAAGGAAACACATACTAACATTAATAAAAGGGAAACTAAAACAAAAGACAACACATGACCCCTTGGTCACAATTTTTCCCTAACCAAATAATTCTAACACACACACAATTACATGTTGCCATGGTGACCCTAGTTGAATTCATCTAGAATTCCAATGTGGTTGGTCTCCAATCCCCCGATGTTTGTTGTGAATAAATTTACCTGCAAAACACAAAAATACCTCCTTCAGCCTTGTAGCCACATTAAAACATCCATGCCAAAATATGCAATATAAATCTGAAATCATCTATATACAAATTAATATCATCTAGGCAAATACGATATCATTTACAAATTTCTAGCACCATTTGTATCAAGCGTTTCATCCATGTCAAAATGATCACAACATTAATTCAATTATCAAGCCTACTCATGGTGACGAAAGTATATCGCATGTCAGAAATATATATAAATAACCATGTCCACAACATATCAACATCAATATAAAATGTCTCTAATAATCCACATGCATCATATACAAATCAAAATCAACAACCGTCTAGTATCTCTAACCTCTAGTATCAAGCTCAATCAAAAATCTACAATAATGTCCATAAGTATAGTCGATAAAGATAACATAATTAATAACAAAAATGTGTCGAAGGGAAGTGGGAACTACACATTGTATCTCTTTTCTTGCAGGTTGTTGGAGGAGGAAGAGAAGCCATTAGAGGGCCTTTAAGCTTTTGGGAGGCATACAAGCTCCATTATTTTTTCTTATTTGTTTATACCCTCATTAGGGTTTTAAATGTATTTATTTATTTCATTTCAATATTATTTGATCAAGTAGACACATGGGTTTGCCTAATTTGTGAATTATTCAAGTTTGATACATACGTATGTATGTATGTATGTATGTATGTATGTATGTATATATGTATGTATATATATATATATGTATATATATAATTATTATAATTTGATATATATATATATATATATATATATATATATATGTATATATATATATATATATATATGTATGTATGTATGTATGTATGTATGTATGTGTGTATGTGAATGTGTATGTACGTACGTGTGTGTGTGTGTGTGTGTGTGTGTGTGTATTCAATAACTACAAACCTGAAAATACCATTTAAAGACATTGGTATTATATATATATATATATATATATATATATATATATAGAGAGAGAGAGAGAGAGAGAGAGAGAGATCCCCAAAAAAGCTCCTACTGCGACCATAGGAAGAAATGCAGGTTTGAATATATGGCAGAACCATGGCCACAAGACTTAGGTTATGTTTTAATATTTAGGTGAGGGAGGGTCGCCGACCCCACCCCCATCCCATATTATATGGGGTATTGGGTGGGGTCGGCAACCCTCCCCCCACCTATTTTATTTTGTTGACAAAACCCACTTACATAAGGGACGCGACCAACAATGTAACTCCCATCTTTTGTCTTTTTTAACTTACGTTTATAAATTTTAAATTTATATAATACATATAAAATATTATAATTATAAGTACATATAAGTATATGTATAACTATATATATTTATTATAGTAGTATAATATACTATAATATTATCTCCATGGCTATACTTGTAATAGCATACTTCATTAATATTTAAAATATTAATGGTATATTAATATTATTATATTTTCATATTAATAAGTCCATTAATGTCAAAATATTTTATTATTAATAATATATAAAAAAATATTAACCCTACTATCAAAACTAATAGTGTAATATAGTTAGCACTATTGACAAGTTCATTACTTGTACTTGCCTTCTTCTTTAACAATTTAATAAATATTGTATAGGAGGTAAAATTGGTTTCATTTCATTTCCCTTAGTAATTTGAAATGGATTTACAATAAATTTTCCCTTTTTTGTAAACATTCACAAAACCAAATTTTACAAGACTTCCAATAAGTCGTAAAATAAGAACTACTAACTTTCCAACAAAATTTACACAATTATATGAGATAATAAATTGAATAAAGTATGAAAAAGTTGTATCTTTCCTTTCTGATCACTTTTCTAACATATCAACTTTCTTTACTAGCAATGTCTTTCATTTCCTTTTTCACCTACAATACAACTTTAATATCCAATAATCAAAAAAACTTTTCTTCTTAATTATTAATACAATATCTTCCACTTAAAGTGGGAAAACTTACAAGAATGAAAGCTAAAAGGAATAAAATATTACAAGTCTTCTACCCTAAGTGGGAATAAAAGGAGGTTTTCTCACAAGGAAGGATTTCTTGAGGACAACAAAAATGCTCCATATTTCACATCACCAACAAGAGATCTCCATCATGCTTCATTTGATCACAACAAATAAGGGGGAAAGGCAACACTCTCCACCCACCAAGAATTCCAATGAGGAGAAGAAGTCATCCTCCTCATTGGCCCCCGAGCCCCAACCACATTGCAATGAAAAATGGATTCAAATCATGGCAACAAAACAAGCTTCCACATCACAATACAATATTTTACAACCATACCAAAACACAAAAATACAACTACAATCACAAGAAGGAAAGCAACAAAATACACAAGGCTTCAACATGTAAAATCCAAAGGAGCAAGATATATGGGGAGGTCACTTTTTCCTCCTAATGGGAAATGAGTTCCCACCTTAAAACCTCCAATAAACATCTCAAAACCCCTACACACTTTTATGCCTCCCTCAATAACCTCTTATGCCTCCCACATTCTCTTATGCCTCCCTACAATCTCTTATGACTCCCTCATAAAATAGACCAAGTAAGAAATTTCTTGTCCAAGGTGGGGCACCCAACCCAACTCCCTCTGAAACAAGAAATGAAATCTTATGCCTCCCTACATGTAAGATCCTCATATTCCCCTCCTACACCACACTTAGTTAATCTACAAAACAACCCAAGAAGCATACCAAAACACTCAAAAACATGCACATATACACAATATAAAAAAAAAATATTTTACAAGAGTATAGATACTACCTTTCCATGGTAGAGATTGATCCAAGAGTCCCATACCAAGATTCTTCAATCCAAAACAATCACGAAGAAGCTCTAAAAAACCCATGAGCACTCCAAAATCCTCTAACTCCCAAAAATGTAAGAGCACAAAGAAATGAAGTAACCCCCAAACAAGCAAAATACCTCAAATAAATAGAAAAGGGAGAGAGGAGGGCGAGGTGGCTCCGTGTAAAATGCAACATCACTCATCCTCAATTCCACCTAAAAATTCATATCGCAACCCCAATGCACCATAAATTGGTGGGTGAGAGGAATGACAGTTTACTTACACACACAATCCAAGCCCACACCCCCTAACGACAAACTTAATTATATGAAATAAAGTGCAATAAATTTTTTACTTTTTGTCTTCCCAAAACACATAATGGGGTCTATTTTTGACCCCCCAATCCATAGGTAGGGTTGGTATAAAAATTTAAGAGGTGTGGGACAAGTTTGAATTGTCTCAAAAGCCTCCAAAATTGGTCCTTAAGGCCAAATTCGAATTTCCATGAAGGGATAGAGTGTAAAACACTCAAGATTACAAGCACTCAACTTACAACACATAAACCAAGAGCCATATAATCTAATAAATGAAATCATTTTGACCCATCCATAATTAATTTAGTAAAAGAAATAATTTACTAATCTAGACACAAAACACAAAATTAATAAAAGGAGAATATATCACTATAAAATCACATACAAAAATTAAATAAAGGAAACTAATAAAAGAGATACTACACAACCCCTTGGTCACAATTGGAGGTGATTCCCCCATGGGGACCCTAGTAATAAAAATTCAAACACGCACACCTAACAAAACACATGTTTCCATGGTGACCCTTGTTGAATTCATCTAGCATTCCAATGTGGTTGGTCTCCAATCCCCCTTGTTGTTTGTTGCAATAAAGTTTCATGCAAACAACATAATACCTCCTTCAAAGTTGTCATGGCCACATCAAAACATCTAGGATAAAATATACAATATAAATCCACAATCATATATATATGAATAAAAGTATCATCTAGGCAAGTAACAATATCATTTACCATTTCTAACAACATCTCAATTCTACATTTGATCAATATTCATAAGATCATAAGATTAGTCAAATGTCTAGGTCTACTCAATATGAAGAAATATCACATGTCCGAAATTTATATATAACCATATCAACAACATATCAACATCAATATAAAATGTCTCTAATAATCCACACGCACCATATATGAATCGAAATAAAAAAAAGTCCAATATCTCTAACATCTAAGATCGTGCTAAATCAAAAAGGTACAATAATATGCATAAGTATAGTTGACCATATTGAAATCAACAACAAAAGGTGTCAAAGGGAAGTGGGCACTACACAGTGTGGATGTCATACTTATGACATGATTTACATGATGGATTATATACATGTTTGGATATATCAAATTGCTGATTTTGAGCTCATATTGTACTAATGCTTTTAATTCGATAATTATATGATGCTAGATGATGTATTTGATGTCATGATCTTATTTCTAGTTGATAAATGAATGAAATTGGAATAATTGAAATTGTGAATGATGACAAATTACTTGTTTTGCGATTGTTTAGTGATGATAATTGATTATATGTATTTGGATGTAAGTTTTACTATTTCGATGTCATTAATATGGCCACAAGGCCAGAAAGGTATTGTCTTGACTTTTGTAGGTGTTCACAACACAATAAACCAAAGGGGGATATGAGACCAATAGTGAAAGAATATGCAGTATTGGCAATAGGTCACCATGGAAACACATGTATTCGTATGTTGTATGTTGTTGTAGTTTGTTAGGAGGTCCCCATATGGGGGTGGCCTCAAAAATGACCTTGGGAATGTTTGTAATTTTGTCTTGTTGATTTTATTTAATTGTGAGTTAGTGGTTTTTTATTAGCATGTGGAATCACTTGTATTAATCATGTTTAGCACCTCTTTTAAGTTAATTTAAAAGTGTTTATCTAGTGATAATTAGGATGTGACAAAAGGGGGGAAATAAATGTGAGTTGGAAGCCTTAATGTGTGCTAGTTTGGAATGAATTTAAATTATTTTGGGTTATGTGTACTCAATATTCTTTGTGAAATTCGTACCTTTTAGGCTATTTTGGAGACTTGTGGGACACCCTAAGCTTGTCCCACACCTCTTAAATTCACTCACCCACCCACTTGGTCTATGATGTGAGAGACTAATTGTAGGTCCTATTTTTTTCTTTAATGAAGGAAAAGAGTAATTAATTGCACTTTTTTACATGGGTATTTGATTTTGTCCTTAAGGGGTGTGGACTGGGTTGAGTGTGTAAAAGGGTGGTCATTGCCCCAACCAAAAATTATTATACTTTCGGGCTTGGGTTTGACCTTGGTGATGTGAGATGGATAAGAAATTATTTGGCAGCCTACATGGATCCACATCATCTTGTTATCCCTCTTTTCTATTTATTAAAAGTTTTGTGAAGTTTTGGGGGTTGCTTGGTTTTGGGTCT
Source organism: Taxus wallichiana var. yunnanensis (assembly GCA_018340775.1). Classification (NCBI taxonomy): domain Eukaryota; kingdom Viridiplantae; phylum Streptophyta; class Pinopsida; order Cupressales; family Taxaceae; genus Taxus; species Taxus wallichiana. The sequence continues at coordinate 951,790,926 of CM031240.1, read as the reverse complement.
CTCATTTTGGAATGCTTATTGGAGTTGAATATTGCTTGGAATTTCTTGAGGTTGGAGGATTTTGAAACTTTCTTGTGGAGTGGATTCTTGATATGGCAAGGTAGGGTCTTCACCCTTGGTTTCTTCTCTTGCTTTGTGTGTTTATGTGTTGAATGAATGTTTTATTGCATGAGTGTTGTTGGGTAGTGAAATGGATTTAGAATGTGTATGAGAAAGTGAAACGGGATAAAATTTTTAGGAGGCATAAGAGTTTATCTTTGGGTATTTAGGAGGAAGTGGGTTGGGTGCCCCACCTTGTTCTCATCTTGTTATTTTTTTCATTATGGGAGAAATAAGAGAGAGGAAGGCATAAGAGAGAGGAAGGCATAAGAGATATTTTATTTTTAGGGAGGCATAAGAGATTTTTGTGTTGATTGAGTTTTGTAGGTTTTGAAGTTGGCACCCAAACCATTGAGAGGCACAAGCATATCCCCATATTCCTTTCTCTACTTGACCTCTTTTAAAGCAAATGCTTTGGGAGTATGTGTATAAAAATGAATATGTTTTGGTCATTTTCTTGTGTGAATGTTGTTTGAAAGTAAATTTGGAAACCTTTTCTTTTGTTTCCATGGTTGTCAAATATTCCATATTGTCTTATTATTGGGGCTTGGGGGCCAATGAGGAAGTAGGCTTTACTTCCTCATTGGATTATTGGTTGGGTGGAGAGTGTTGTTTACTCCCCCATTTTTGGTTATTGTGTTGATCTTGGTAGAAGGTGGAGCTCAAAGGAGGAATCATGTTTCTTGTTGCATTTGGAGGAAAGGACCAAGAATCCCTTGTAAACATTTTATCATGTTGTCTCCATTGTGTATGGAGGTCTTGTAAACTTGTATTCTTAAAGTGGAGATTCTTAGTTGTCTTATTTATTAAAATTGTAGTATTAGTTCTCATTGGAAATGAAAGTAAAGGATTCAATATTACTTATTTTCTTTTTGGGAAGAGAAACAATTTTAGTGTATCAAGTTCTTGATATGATGGAAATGTGATTGAAATGAGAATAACATTTATTTCAAGCTAGTAGTTTCATTTCCTTCAAGAGGAGTGATATTCATTTTAAAATATGGGAAAATATTGTTACAAATTATTGTTTTGAAATGATTAAAACTTGCATTGTGTGATAAAAGGAAAAGTCACTTTTCACTACTTGAATGACATATGATACCAAGTTAAACTATATGGTTTATTTTTGTATTTTTGAAGAAATTTTAAACTTTATATGTGTTGATGGAAAAGTCTTAAAATTTTCATTGGTTATTTATCTTGTCAACAAATGGATTGATTTTCTTTTTAATCTAGTAGAGTAAAGAAAATGCATGGTTACAAATTAGACCATAGCTTTATTGGATTATATAAATTTATTATTAAGTTATTATAAATTTATATATAAATCAAATATTAAATAATGTAAAAATAGGTGAAAATAAAATTAATAATTAACATCTTATAATGTTATTTTCAAATTATAAAAGAAATTTTAAGTAAAGATTAAGATTAGTTGATATTATTAATAATATGAATATTATTACTTATTGATAATAGTAATAATATTAAAATATTATTAATAGTGATATATATATATATATATATATAATATTAATTAAAATAATAATTAAAAAAACAAATACTTTAAGCCCTAATGTCGCGGCCTACTATTTTTGTAAAGGGAGAATGGTGGGGGAGGTCGCTGACCCCACCCCCACCCCATATACTATGGGATGGGGGTGGGGTGGAGACCTCCCCCACTAAACATATAAAAGCCCAATTTGGGGGAAAATGCGATACACTTGTCTCTCCCTACAATTTTTGTGATGGCCACTGATTTCTGTGTGGGTCGAACTCTTTGTTAACACACACACACAATACCCATATTGATTTTCCGGTTTAAATAATAACGAGTTTATATATATATATATATATATATATATATATATATATATATATATATATATATATATCCTTATAAATTGGGTATATATACATCATTCCAATCATTTCCTTATAATGGAGAAAATACCCATATGCCCAATAGGAAAATACAAAAAGAATAAGTTAAACAAATAATAAATATATGCAAACCCTAGATGAGGGTATAAATGGAATCCCCAATAAAAGAAATTTTTTTTTCCTCCATGAGCTTGAGCTTGTCTCCCATGGCTTCCACCTCCTTTTCCTCAAACCTGTAAAATAAGAAAAGAAACAATAAGACAAATGAATTGAAAAATATTCTTTCATAACCAAATTTAGGGTTAGATGGATCCCTAAATCCAAGGGCTCCAAATGAATCCATCCAATGGATGAGATTCATCCCTACAAAAAGTAGGTGGGAAGTGGGTGAGATAAATTTTCAAATTTAAAATACATGGGTAGGATTTATTTGGGGCCACTTAAGTGGTGTAGGGGGTGATTACTTTTACCTTTCTAACCCAAATGTTTTATTGTAAACTTTCTATTTAATGCAAGCCTTGACCCCTTTGTGGGTGTAGTAAAACTTTATTATTTAAATAACTAGACCAAAATACCTTTGAAATTAATTTGAGCATGTTTAATTAAGGTTGAATTTAATTGTATTAAAACAAAAGGGAGGGGAGTCTAAGCCTTGCTATAAACTAATTAAATTATTAAATGGTATTGAGAAATTTTATTAATTTATTTAAGAAGGAAGGTAAGGGGATTGTGGACCTCATTTAGAAATTAATAATATTAATTAAATGTAATTTTAAAATGAAAAAGTGTGGAACATAAATTTTAGCCTATTGTTGCGAGTGGGTTTTACAAAAAGAAATTATTCCATAATTTTACTAGTATGACCTATGTTCGTCTTGGGTTTTGCACGGTAATTTTGTGAGCGTTAAAAACACCCTACCCCAATGGAAGAATTCAAATTTAATTTCAAATGATCCCCACTCACGTCATCAAACATTTCCTCAGATACCCTTGAGTTATTTAATGCAAGTTTCAAATTTGAATTTTTAGCCACAACAAAATTTGAAACTATCCCCTCGAAACTACCTCTAACCTTTCATCCACCTTTATTCCATCCATGTTACCATCACATTTATTCCTAGTCACGAGTGAATCCCCTAAGGAAGAGAATTTGGTTAGTGATTTTAAATTTTCCAACCGTTTCCCTTCTCTACCACGCTTTTGAGCTATCCACATCAGAACTTTATAGCCGACTACCACGTCTTCAACACACCTCTCCTTTCTAGGGTGGACACCAAGGTTCAAAACTTATATCTTTGTTTCCACCACATACATATCCTCATTATCTCCTTTAGCCCCACTAGACTCTTACAAGGAATCACCGAACTGAGCCATCGGTCTATAGTGTGTTTAATGAGGATCTTTCCGACTAATTAATAGTTTCACTCTAAAAACACTTTATGTCATTGCAGCATACCATCCTACATGATTCACATATAGTCTGTGACTTTTCCACTTCAATCTCTTGAACAAATAAATGGTCCAGGGTATTCAAGGCTATTCCATTTGGAACCTTCGTACCCAAAGGACCGTTGATGCACATCCTGGAAAGCACAAATCTTTACTTTACCTTCTTAGCTAGATCTACAACAATGAGTACTCCCATGGCTATAACTATGCCTAAGATAAATTCCGGTTCAAAACATTCCAATGGGAGAGTCAAAAATTTGATTCATTTGGGTAGCTCTTGGAGATGAAAATATGCATTCATCCCAGGTCCCCATCTCGCATATGGTGAGGGATGATTACCCAAAAAAACCATAGTCCACCCGTAAATACCCTTTGTAGATTAGAGTCTTCCTATAAGTTAAAAATAAAACCTTCCCTCCCAAGATCCCTCACTTCCAACTTACAAGCCCCTTTTCTCTTGCACCATTCTCTGACATGGTCAGTTTTTTGTCTCAACCCTCCAAAACTTCTAGTAATCGCACATTTGAATATGACTTTAGCACTGTTTACCACCTCCAATGGCACTTCCAGCTTGTGTCATGATGTCCTCCCATGTTGGGATAAGTTTGATGGGCAACCAAATATTCCTACTAAACAAACGAGCCACCTGTAATTTGCACTCAAACTCATACCCAGGATGATCTAGGCACATTCGTAGATATTTCTTCAAGCATGGTCACAACACCCATTGTCGCACCACCCATTTTTAGTCGCAGAACCCGTTAACATGATTTTTTTAATTCTTAACTCTAGTTAATATTCTACACTATAAGCAATTAATTTACATTACATAATATATTTTTAAAAAATTTAATATTCTACATTTTGTTATATATCTTCATTCCAATTTTTCAAACCATTTCTAATATTTAAATGAAAAAAGTCAAAATTCTACATCACTAAAAATTCAATTGTGTATTATCAAAAATTTAAAATTTATTCATTGATAATTCAATCCACCACATATTCATTTATAATCCAATCTAAACTATTAGTACATGCACTAAAGTCTAATTTTACATCATAGAGACTTTGATTTTGTATCATCCATAAAATTTAAACTATATGCATCATGGATATTTTATTATTTTTTATGGATAAAGAGGGTTGAAGGGACCCATTCCCTATTAATAAAGAAGATGCCAGATCCTATAAAGCAATAAGCTATAAAAGCGAAAGGTAATAAATAATTACAACCGACCACCAACTTCCAGGGCATCAAAAAAACCAAAAGAGCCTAAAAAAATTACTTCTCATCCTGTGATGGAAAATAATCCCCAATGCTGCCCATTCGACCCTTTTTGATTTTTCACTTTTTTACTTTGAACCACTTGCCTTGGTTTGTCAAGATAACTAGCACAAGGTCACTAGAAATTTCCAAAGTATGCCCTTCACGTTACACCTACTACTGGTGATTTTCTTGAGTTCCCATCTCAAGAACCTCCTTCTTTGTGGCTAATTTATTCGTGGGGCTAGATTATTCGAACATCCTTAAAATTCTAAACGGATACCAAATTCAGTTAACAAAGCGCCATCTGCTTGAGGAAGTCGATCCATTCTTTTTTGTAGATTTCTAGTTTTTATTGACAGACAAGAAGCTTGTAGATGACCCGTATTTATGCATAATCTACACTGGAATGTAGTAGTTTCATAGTCTAATATCTGGATATGCTAAAAATTACCAAATTTAAGATTGATCCATCCAAGAATCCCTTTCTTCAAATTGATTTCCACGCATATACGGGTGTAAACGAACACGTAACCGAATGCATTCTATCGAAGTATTATTTGATAAACTTGCAAAAACGATTACCAATATCCTCCATGGCATACCATATATGCAAGGGGAGGTTAGGGAGCCTGACCCATACAGGTGTTTTGGCAACCGAATATGTGTTTGAATCAAAATCGGGAAACTATGGAGTTATAAAAAAACCCACATGTCCCTGTAACTACGGACCATCCTCACATCATTATTGATAGTCTTAAGCTTCTCTAAAATGTACAACAAAAATTCCCTTGGAATAGAGGGATATTTCACACTTATTGGTCTAAGTTTTGTATACCCACTGTACAATGTGGAGGAGGAAGTCCAAAACCCATTAAACCTAACAATCATTGCATCCTGAGATTTTTTTTTGAAATATTCCTCCACTTCAAGGTTCTCAATGGTAACAGAGGGAATATCATCGGCCAGATCAACCAAATAGGTCATATTACTTGTTGTTTGTGTACCTAAGGAGCGACCGCTTCTTTTTCCAAATGTCTTTGAAAGAAGATGTCTTCCGAGGGTGTTCCGAATAGGATGGCCTATAACACCGCTCTAATTCTCCTATTACCTTCTTTTTTTTTCCCACCCATCCCTAACAAAGTCTGGATGGATTTTGGAACCCTAGGGATAGGGTTCTACTCCTCCACCTTCTTAACCCATCCACCATTACCGTGATCACCTTAACAAGCCCTGAGATCCCCATAACCAGATTGTGATCAATCTTTCCCTCTACCATGTCCTACGAGCCCTCTTGACTACTGTTTGTTTCCCTTCCATTCTTTGTCGCCTTCGTAAATTTTCCCTCCATTCTCCCATGCTAGTCATCAAAATTTGAAAATTTATGCTTAATCAGTTCATGTTGCAAAATATTTAATTGAACAGGTTGGGTTTGAACTCGGGTCATTGCCTCTACATGCTAAGACCCCACCCGCTCACCACAGGATCATCCCTAACCCCAAGGTGACATGTGAATGCCCCACTCCACATGCCACAATTAAATCAGATATGAAATCCTCGGGGTTGGTTTTGAAATCAAGATATGCATCGTGGATATTAAATACACCAAATAAATCTAATATTTTATAATTTATTTACTAATAATACCACTAAAGTTTAGTGGCGAGAAGTTTGTTTTGAGTGTAATCGAGGATAATTTATGCTACTACAAAATTTCAATAAAATTATATCCAATTTTACTAATAATTTCAAATAATTTTATTTTTAAAATATGTAAGTGTATATTAACTAATATTTTATACTCTCACAAAGTAATAATATCATCTTAACTAAAAAAATTATATATATATATGATAAAATAATACAAAAACTATGTCCCAAAGCCCAATGGATTAAAACTAGATTCATTCCTTCTTCTTCTACCTCTCGTCATAATTTTTCACATGGAAACACATTCTTCTAGGTGATAGTCCGAGATTTCCGCCCGTGTTCTCTCAAATTTGGCATGTTTTCGTAGGGTAAATTCTATTTTGGTTATGGAAAAATGAAATGATTTTTTATTTGTTAATATTGAAGTTGATCAACAATTTTTAGTGTATAATAAATCGATGGTTATCTCCAATGTTCTTATGTATATTCCAGTTCACGAAAAAGGTGGCTCTAGAGGTGTAGAATTTATAAACTCTTCTAAGACACTGGGATACCCCCATGTATTTTTCTTAGAACCACCTTAACCTTCTCGAAATTCTCTTCTATGTGGTGATCGTCCTCATGTAATTCATTGGAGCTACTCTCGCCTGCATTCTTTTAGTCGTGCTCACCGATCCCCATATAACCAACCATGGAGGATATTTTCCTCACAAGCTCACCAACACGATCGGGGCTCTCCCCATCTCATCGGCTTTGTTGAGGCTTTTTTATTTCTCATGTGTTGTGCACCCATGCTAACCGGAATCTTCCACCTCCTCCCATGCTACCTTCGTAAAAATTTCCCACATATTCCCTTGCCATCTCACCCAAGTGGGTGGTGAATGACAATGAAGAAGAGGACCTCTCATGGCTTAGATTTGAGGTACCCAATATTTTTCATGACCAAAACCAAACTCAAACACCAAAAATCCCCAATTTTTTTTTGAAACGTGTTAACTTAATTCTAATCTAGTTTCCCTAAGGATACCATTTTAAGGTACACCCTTAGGCCATATTTAATTTATTTCCAAATTTAATTATTAGTTTTCTCCTTTCAGCTATTTCAAATACACCCTCACGAAAACAAAAATTTATTTATCAATATCCCGAAAGTCGTAGTAATTTAATTTAGTTATCACCATGACCCTAGTTTAATTACATAGGCACCCCATTACTTTAGTTCACCCTACCCATTTATTTCATTCACCCCACCACTCCCCTTGAAGTCATTTAATCCAATAACTTAAAATTTTTAGGGCTTATTCTAGGCCCTCGCATTCTTTTATCCTCATCACTAGATCTTAGGGATTGTTAGAAAACCCTAATTCTCTCCTTTGTGTGTTCTTATATTTTCATTTACTTTGTTTGTATTGTTTTCTTTCCTTAATTTCAAAGTTTTATCTTGCAGGAAGATGATGAAAGGGAAAATAATATCATGGAGGATTTTAGAGCTCCATTCCATTTACTACAGAATTTAAATGGAGGAATGTAATTTCCCTTTTCTAGTATTACTTTCATATTTCTTTTTTGTTTATAATAACCAGGGGTTTCTATTGGTGTGAGGATACACCACACATATACAAACAATCACACACACACACACACACATATATATATATATATACATATATACATACATACATACATACACACACACACACATACATATGTATACATATATATACATACATACATACATACATACACACACACACACATAGGTGTGTGTGTGTGTGTGTATGGGTGTGCATATATATTGAAAATGCAAATCAACTCCAGTGCAGTTTCGATTGTATTCACCTTGGTGAATTGAGAGTGGGTGATTGGTGTATGGGGTGACATAAGGTATTAAAGAGGGTGACACAATGGTGTGGTCATAGCCACACCATTGTAAGATGTGGTGTGGCTATGGCCACACCACTGCACACACAAGAAAGGGGACGGGGGTAAGGATGCGGCCTATACCCCTAATCCCCATTTATTTTTATAAACATTCCTAGAATGCGAACCAACATGTTTTTGGTTTGTTGTTAATATATATGTGTATGTATATATATGTATATATATATATAAACATGTTTTTATATATATGTATAATCAACAAAAAATGTATAATATATATATATATAGATATATATATAGATAGATAGATAGATATATATATATATATATATATATATATATATATATATATAGACACACACACACACACTCTATAACACCCTAAAACAACCACTCGAGACCAAAGAACAACCTAGGTTTAGTTAGAAAAAAATATGGAATAATTTATTTTATTTTTTTAAAGGGTTCATAACAAAAAAATTCAGAGTCCACTACAACAATTATCAAATCACCTTACAAAACACTAAGAGAGAGAAAGTTATCCCGAGCATAGTTAGATTTCCCTTAGGTGATAATCTAACTATTTAAAATTAGATTAACACTAAGCCAAACAATTCTTAATTAAAATCAGAGGGTAAGAAGAGCCAAAACAATTAAATACCCTAGGTATTTAATTCTACAAGGTTTCAACAATTAACAAGGTCTAATTGTAAGGGGGAGAATACACATTTAAACTAACAGGGTAAATTCTCACTTACCCACTCCCATAACTCACTTAAGGATTCAATCTGATTTTTCTCATATTTAACATACTCAAAACTTTTTGAAAACATTCCCATTAGATAGGAAATTTCCTCACCTTTCCAATGATATAAAGAAGTCCTCCTAACTCCTCATATTTTCCAAGATATGAGCCGACGGACCTTGGGATGAAAATTTTCCCCAAGAGCGGGCCTAGGGAGGAAAATTTTCCCCTAGCTCGGGTCTGTGGGCTTCGGAGAGAAATTTTCACCTAGAGAAGGAATGTAGACATACACGCCGGTGGAATAGGGAAGAACTTTAGCACTTTTTCCCTTTGGGACAAAAGTGCAATCTGCCTCCGCACGCCCGCGAGCCTCGTAAGGGACACATGTCAACATTTCCCAGCTTCAACGAAAAGTCGGGTCACGCAGAGAAACTTAAGAAATTTAGTATTTTTATTGAAAAGTGTTAAGGGATCAAAATGATCCGCACCTCCTCCGACACCTAAGGCACCATGTGTCAAGCCCGGATTCGCATGGGGAAAATGGACTTGCATGGGGAAACTTGGAAAGTCTAGACTTTTGTGCCAAAAATGCAAGGGTTAAAATTAACCCGCGCCTCCGACTACTTTGATCGATGCCACGTGTTAAGCTCACATTGGCTGTGGGTTGTCAAGCCATTGGATAAACTCGGAAATGTTTTTCCAAATTTTAATTTTGAAAGTGCTAAGGTTTTAAGAGATTTTGTGCCTCCATCATTGCCTCGTGAAGCCATGTGGCAAAGACTCGATTAGCACACAGGGTGGTGGGTAAATTTAGGAAATTTTGTTGAAATTTTTAAAAGCTAAGTTAAGGATTACGGGCCCATGTGCCCATGAAAATACATTTCAAAAGGCAATGATGGGGCGGCGGGAAAATTTTTCCAAATTTTCTTTTCAAACTTAGATTATTTTTAGGCAAAATTAAAGCTTTTCGGGCCAGCAGAGCAACGGGGGGACATAATGCCTTTAGAAATTTTGGGAAAAAGCATAAAAGGGAAATATTTTTCCCACGGGTCCACCCAAGAATAATTTATTAATTAATTTTGGTAGTTAGATTATTTTTTTGAAGCCAAAATGAAGTAAAACTTCATAAGGCCATAAATTTTGATTGGGGATTCGGTTTTTGGAAAATGAGGACTTTTTGAAAGATCTCGAAGTCCTCTTTGCATAAGAATCTTAATATTTTAATTTTGATAAAATTTAAAGGGTAAATTTTGTGAAAATGATCTGCAGGATTTTAAAATGAAAACTGGTAACATTTGACTTATAAAATTTTGTTCAATTCGACCTCCTTCCTTTCTCAACATGCCAAGAAAACATGGAGGATTGCTCTTATAGGAAGAAAATAGATGAGAAAAATTTGGAGTGAATAACTCTCAACACATTATTTTATTATGAAGAAGCACGTACATTTTATAGGAGAAACAATAAACAATATTCCCCTAAACTGAAGGAGGAAGATATGGATGTAGGTGAGAGAATAATGGAATACAACAAGGAAGAGAGAAATAAGGGATAATATAAAAACAAACACACCTAAAATATAAGCTATGCTATGTATGCTAACATTCCCCCCCTTATTACATTATTCTTGCAAATGTGACCCCTGAAAAGTTCAAATTTCACTTTTCTAAGAGATTTTGTGAGAATGTCAGCAACTTGTGCTTTTGTACGATAGTACTGGAGCTGAATGTGATGGTTCAAGATGTTCTCTCGAATGAAATGACAATCAATCTCAATATTCTTTGTTCGTTCATGAAAAAATGGATTCTGCACGAGCTTCAACACACTTTGCCTTTGTAATAGAGAATAGGTGAATGTTTTTAGGAATTCCCATATCATATAAAATATGACATAACCAAATCACTTCACACACAGATCCACATGCATGGCATGATATTTTACCTATGTGGATGAGATAGAAACAACATTCTACTTCTTTCTTATCCACGAGATGGGTCCAGATCTGAGATGAAATATGTATCTTGTAGTTGACTTCTTATCATCAACAAATTTGGCGTGGTCCAAGTCGACGTATCCTTGTAAGAAGAATTGATCATTCTTCTTATATTCCAGACCATAATCAAATGTTCCTCGGACATATCTCAATACATGCTTTGTTGTTATCCAAAGAACATTGCTTTTTCTCCTATATGAACTCGGAAAGATAGCTAATGGCAAAGCATAGATCAGGTCTAGTATATGTCAATTAGATGAGCCCTCCAATAAGTTACCTGTAGAGTGTATCATCTACTTGAGGTGAGTTCTGAATCTTGAAAGTTGCAAGCCTTTTTCCATGGGAGTGGATATAGGTTTACAATCGACATTATATACTTTTCAGGAGTTTCTTGGCATACTTTATTTGGGAGACAAATATGTGATGCCCCTTTTTCCATATTTCCAAGCCAAGACAGTAATGTAGTAGCCCCAAATATGTCATGTCGAAGGTTATTTTGAGATCATTCTTCACAATATCAACCTGATCTTCTAAACTCTGCGGTGATCACAAGATCATCTAGATATACAAAAAGAATGACAATTTCTTTACCTACCTTCTTTATCTAAAAATTTGAATATGAAGGGCTACAAGTGAACCCATGCTGCAAAAGGTGATCATCGATCTTGATATACCATGCCCTTGGAGCTTGTTTCAGTCCATACAGTGATTTGATAAGACGACATGCCTTCTTAGGATGCTTTTCATTAACAAATCCTTCAGGTTGGGTCATGTACACTTCTTATTTCAGATCACCATTTAGGAAAGCACTCTCGACGTGTATCTATTGAAGTCTCCATCATTTTGGTGCTGCCAAGTGTCAACAAATGTGATGGTCTTGATCTTTGTAGTGGGCACAAAGGTTTCTTCATAGTCGATGCCCTCTTTCTGAGCATATCCTTTTGATACAAGATGTGTTTTATGTTTTTCAATGGATCCGTCTGCCTTATATTTTATCTTGAAAACCCATTTCTAGCCTATGGGTTTCTTTCCTATAGGCATATCCACAAATTCCCATGTCTGATTTTTTATAAGTGAGTCATATTTTGTATCCATGGCTTCCTTCCACTAAGGTTGAATGAGTGCTTCATGAACATTTTCTGGCTCAGAGATATTAATCAGTGAACTCATGAGTGTAAATTTTACCTTGTTTCTTATTTGACTCCTTGTTTTGATTCTAGATGATGTATCTGGGAGTTGTTATAAATGTGAGTCCTTGATGGTGCTTTGTACCCACTTCGGATGAGAACTTGGCTGATTTTGAAAAGAAATTTGTCGCTTCCATGTTGATTGATGTTGAGTCACATTCTCCGCTTATCCAAGGTCAACAAATAGCTCTCCTGGCAGCATTTCTTTTCTCTGAGTAGTCTCCTCTGGCTCATCATCTGATTCGGAGACTAGTTGGTGAGAGGTGGTAGGAAGTGGATCTTTTGTTGATATTATTGAGTCAAAGGATGATTCGTCATAAACCATGTTCCGAATCTCATATATTTTCTTTGTCTCAAGATCCATGAGATGGTATGCCTTTGAGGTAGAACTCAGAGCTGTACTATGCATGGGAGCATCTTTGGCTCAACCTTCTTTCTCTTCTGAGATGGGACATGCATGTATGTTGTGCAACCAAATACTCGTAAATGAGAAATTGATGGATTTCTGCCACTTCATACCTCTTATGGCATTTTATTTTGTATAATATTTGTCGATGCCATATTGAGAAGATATACAACTATCTGTATTGCTTCATCCCAATAGCATTCTTCTAGCTTTACAGTTGTTACCATGCAACGAGCCATCTCCATCACTGTGTGATTGCGACACTCAACAATGCCATTCTATTGGGCCATGTAGGAAGTAGTCAAATGTTGGTTTACACCTTATTGGTTTGGAAATTCCAAGAACTTATTTTATGTGAATTCCCCCCCTTGATCTAAGTGAAGTAGAAAAAGAGATTGTCTGGTTTCTTTCACAACATGATGATAGAAGTTTTGGAACTATTGAAGAGCCTCACTTTTCTTCTTCAATAAAATCACCCACATCTTGCAGGAGTGATCATCCATGAATAGTTGAAAGTACTTGTATACTGAAAATGAAGCAGGCATAGGGCCATTCAGATCGGTATGAACTATCATGAGACACTTCTTGGCATGGAAGGTGCTTTCCGAAATTAATGCTTGTGTTGTTTTCTTGCAAGACAACCAGGGAAAATAGGAAAGGAATTAGAAAATTTTGGTAGTCCATGAGCCATTACTTTTGAACTCATCTGATGCAATGAACTAGCTGACAAGTGTCCATATCTAAAATGCCAGAGTGCAGTAGATTGTACTATTGATGCAGATAAAGTTGTGTGTAAGATGAAACATTATCTAAAGCAAATAACTTATATTTCATAAATTCTCTAGCAATAATCTTACCTTTTCATGAGATCAAACTTGATTTGATGCCATTTTGGAAAATAAATTCTACCTTCAGTGATGACTTAATAGATGAGTTATCGACATGAGGTTGCTAGTCGAGCTAGAAACATATAATACCTTTGTAAGTGTACATTTTCATTGTCCCGAGGAATGGTGACTCTTCCTATTCCTTCGCAAAATACTCTTTGCAATCACCTATTTGAACCCGATCTCCGATGGGATCTTCATTGAGTGAATCAAACAGGTTACCTTGTTACGACATGTGCTTACTTGCACCGGAGTCTATCAACCATACTCTCTTCATGGTCAAGGTGAAGTCTAAGAGACAAGTACAAGATTCTTACTAGAATGTGCTTCTTCCAATGTCTCTTCATTAGAGTCAATATCTTATTGGGTTGCGAGATTCCCCTTTTTCTTTCTCTAAAAATATTGGGATGTCATTTGGACTTTTGAAAATCTCTATACCGTAATGTGTTGTTTGACGTGAAGACCCTTGTTTCAAGTTATTGTACAAGCAAGTGATCGCTTTAAGTGAGTTTTTTTCTCGCATATGTGACACCACCTCTTTGACGTTTGATCTTTTTGCTATTGTTTTGGTTGCACTTGATTTGTCTTCTTTGGGGGACCCTTCCAATTCTTCTGGCCACGGTATGGCTTTGAGAATAGGGATTTATCCTGAGACTCCTCTTAGGATGAATTGATGGACTCTTCTTGCTACAGAAAATTCACAAGTTCTTCAAATACCACTATTTGTTTAGATACATTCAGTGTTGTAACAAACACTTAGAATTGAGAAGGGAGTGCTCTCAAGGTGATCGGTACAAAAATTTTGTCATCCACTGTTTCACCAAGCACTAATAAATTCGATCACAGCTCAGCCATGTGACATAAGAACTCCTCAACTTTCTCATCTAAACTCATAGAGAGGGTATGCATATTTAATTGAAGATGGAGGATCTTAGTCTTATTTTTGGCTTGATAAATTGTTGCCCGACATTGTCCCGTGAATCCTTTGGTTTATCCACATTCCGAACATATGTTTGCACATCATCACTGATACTAAGCATTATCAACATCAAGGCTTTTGCACTAGCCATCTCATACTTCATTAATCCATCAGGAGTAGTGGGAATGGGCACCGATCCGGTCACGATGCCCCATAATCCTTCAAAATGAAGGATTTTCCACATCTTGGTTTTCTAGGAAGAAAAATTAGGCCCTTTAAGAAACTGAGCATCAGAGCAGAGAAACTTTGGAGAAAACTTCTCTACTTTTTATATAAAAAAATAATAAATAATAAAACAAAAAAATTATTTATTTATTTATTTCAAGAGATATTACTATTTTTCTTAACTCACCGATGTGAAGTACGAGCTTGAGATGCTCTCAATACTTTCTTTCAGACCGAGAGACAACGACTCCTCAACTTTCTCATCTAAACTCATAGAGAGGGTATGCATATTTAATTGAAGATGGAGGATCTTAGTCTTATTTTTGGCTTGATAAATTGTTGCCACTTGTCCCGTGAATCCTTTGGTTTCTCCACATTCCGAACATATGTTTGGACATCATCACCGATACTAAGCATTATCAACATCAATTCTTTTGCACTAGCCGCCTCATACTTCATTAATCCATCGGAGTAGTGGGAATGGGCACTGATCTGGTCACGATGCCCCATAATCCTTCAAAATGAAGGATTTTCCGCATCTTGATTTTTAGGAAGCAAAATTAGGCCCTTTAAGAAACTAAGCATTAGAGCAGAGCAACTTTGGAGAAAAATTCTCTCTTTTTATATAAAAATAATAAATAATAAAACAAAAAATTTATTTATTTATTTATTTGAAGAGATATTACTATTTTTTCTTAACTCACTGATGTGAAGTACGAGCTTGGAGATGCTCTCGATACTTGCGTGCTGAGAGACAACGACACTTGGTGGGGAGTTCTTCATCTTCACAACATGCAGTCATACCCTACTTCTAATTCTTCCCGTATTCACTTTTCTTGGCAGCTGATGACAAAAAGGAAATATTCAAGAAGTCCTTGTCAAACTAGCTCTTTGAAGACTAGATTGCTAGTGTTCCAAGCTTGTTCGTAAAATAAAAGTAGAACCCAGATCTCTCAGGATATTCTTTATGGTGTCCTCTGGCTAGTGAGTCGATGTTCTAGCTTTCAATAGTGTTTATCATGTTATTCATGCTATCAATTGAGTTATCTACACTCGACATTCGGTATAGTGTTGTAGAAACTCCACATTTTTATGTATTTAAGAGAAATTTTCAGGAAGAATCTAGTATGTTCCTCCACGCATGAACAAAAATAAATTCTCTCACAGGTATTCTGCACTTCCACCGAGCTTTTTATTTGATTTTTTTATGCGGAATGAAGAAATTTATCATGGTCATTGTCATCTTCCCTTTAAAAATTTCTACGTAGGGAAATAGATGAATTTGCTGCAGCAAATAGAAAAAAAAACATTAAAAATATGTCTACTCCATGCAGCTTTTTATGAGCAGCAATTCTTCTACTCCACGCAACTTTTTATGAGCAAAGAAGGCAAAAGATGTGCTAAAACACAAAACACCACGCAACATGCAACACCAAACTACACTCTTTTTACTCCTTCACGTAGATATCCCTCTTCTCCGCTTTCACGCAGTAGCAAAAATATCTTCAAGTGCCAAAGAGATTAAGAACAACAATAAAAGTCAAACCGGAGGAGATTTTCCTTTCCACAAGAAAAAAATATGAGACAGGTTTCCACATAATTTTTCACCACTCAAGACTCCACGCACTTTTCCACATTACATGACAAGAATATTCCTCCACGTAGCAGCCCTCTTTAGATCAGTAAATTTTTCTCTTCACACAATGATTACCAACCTTCACGTAGAACTCAAATGTGTAGGCATATGTCCAATGGAGCAGCAGCAAAGTGGTCTCCTTTTGATGCGAAAAAAAAAAATCTCCAACAATATTCTATTGTCCATGTTAATCAAATAGTCTTCTCCTTCAAATGCTTACACACAAAAGTTAGAGTCTTCAATAGCTCGATACCAAAATTTTGGAAGAAAATAGACGAGAAGAATGTGGAGTGAATAAATCTCAACACATTATTTTATTATGAAGAAGAACGTACGTTTTATAGGAGAAACAATAAACAATATTCCCCTAAACTAAAGGAGGAAGATATGGATGTAGGTGAGAGAATAATGAAATACAACAAGGAAGGGAGAAATAAGGGATATTATAAAAACAAACACACCTAAAATATAAGCTATGATACGTATGCTAACAACTCTTAGAGTAATTTAGGATGGATTGCAAGGTATATTTTGTTTGATTGATTAACAATTCAAAATTTGTAACTTTTGACAGCAAAACGACTGCAATTTTGCCTTTTCTCAATTTGAAAGGTTCTTTAAAAATTTCTTAAGTGTTTTAGTTTGTTTGAGGTCATTTTGATCATGTAACCTCCATTCAATCATTTTATTTCATTTTCCAAGGTTGCAAGGTCAATCTGTGCATTTTTGATAAAACATTTGTCAGTTTGAAAACATCTAATAGAGATCCAATTCGAATAGATTTGTTTACATTTACCAACTTCAACTATGAATTCATTCCAAAACACTCTAACATATTAAGTTGATTCAAGCAAGATGTTCAAATGCCAAATTACAACTTCTGGTTTTCAAAACATTCATTTCTAAAGAACAAAGCACTATGACATTTCTTCATATGTATTCACTTTTCATCTTTCCAACAGAGATTTCAAAATACATTCAACAATCAGATTTTAATACCTAATAATGCCATTTGGGAAAATTAATACAATATTTTATTGATTCAAAAGGATATCTTTACAAATTCTTTCTTCCATTCCTCGAATACAACATATAGAATATAATCTCTTTCACATTCTTTCAAAAGTAGAAAACAGAGTATATCTCTTTCACATTTCGAATTACAACTTTCATAGTCAATACAAAACATCTTTCCATCACAATAATTTACAAGGTCATCCACTTCAAGTGGGAAAAGGTTACAATAAGGAATAATCTCAACAATGACTATCAAATCTATCTTTTTCCTTTGCTCCAGAACAACAACATGAATATCCTCCATTTTCTTTATTTCAATTTGATCACAACAGAACAGGGGGAAGGCAACGCTCTCCACCCAACCAAGACATCCAATGACAAGGGAGAAGCCATCCTTCTTCATTGGCCCCGAGCCCCAACCATAATGCAATAGAAGATGTGTTTCAACTCATGGCAACAATAGGCTTCCACAAACACACATGCAAATTTCACATTTAAAACATAGTCCAAAGAAAAACTATAGTTTACAACCATAGAATAAAGACAACAAACAACACTCAGGATTCATCATGCAAGCCAAAGGAGCAATAAACTATGGAGGATACTACTTATGCCTCCCAAATGGGAAATGGGTATCACCACCTGAGA
Source organism: Taxus wallichiana var. yunnanensis (assembly GCA_018340775.1). Classification (NCBI taxonomy): domain Eukaryota; kingdom Viridiplantae; phylum Streptophyta; class Pinopsida; order Cupressales; family Taxaceae; genus Taxus; species Taxus wallichiana. The sequence goes on along the minus strand of CM031240.1, from coordinate 951,773,033 downwards.
ACAAACCATGAAAATATATATCATTTCAAGTCCCCGACATTCCCTTATGCCTCCCAAGTACCCCTTATTCCTCTCTCTGTTCCTTATGCCTACCAACCTCTTATGGCACCCCATAACAAGTAAATAAATACAAGCTATTTCTTTGTAAGGTGGAACCCAAATCCCAACTCCAACACTTATACCTCCCAAAATCACTTATGCCTCCCCCAAAATACCCCATAGTCTTCTCCTACACCATCCCTAGGCAGTCTACCCAACCAACCAACAATAAAACAACACATTCAAACATTCAGCCATTCCTAAGTGCATAAAAAAGATAAGAGATCATTTCAAGAGCCAAGATCCTACCTCTCCATGATGGAGTTTTGTTCCAAGGTTCCAAAACAACAAGCTTTCCAATGAAAAACACATTCCAAGATCAACAATCTACAAGCATGCAACAATCTCCAATCTTCTCCAAAAGAAAGAGCTCAAAACATAAAAATTATTTACCCCAAATGAAGTATGCAAAAGTGAAGCCACCCCAAAAACAAGCCAAGGAATTTGAATATATAGAGAGGGAAGAGAAGAGGATGAGGTGGATCCAAGTGGGATGCCACATCACACATCCTCAACTCCAACTCATAAGTCAACTTCAATCTCCAAGGCACAATAAATAAGTAGGTGAATAAATGATAGTTTTACTTACACACTCAAATCAAGCCCACACCCCATAAGGACTGAAATTAATAAAATGTAAGAAAGTGTAATTAAAACATACAACTTGACTTACAAAAATGTATAATGAAGGCTAGATTTAAACTCTCCAACCATAGGTAAGGTTGGTATGCAAATTTAAGAGGTATGGGACAAGTTTAACTTGTCCCACAAGCCTCCAAAATCAGCCTCCAAGGACAAATTCGGATTTCAAAAGAAGGTGGAGTGTTTCATACTCCAAAATTTACTTACATATCTCTTACACATCACTTACACTTATCTCACAACATTTAATACAAGAGCCAACAACTCCAATAATTACTTTCTTATGTCCCAATTTGAGTAATTAATTTTTATCAATATGATTACTCATATTACTTACCACCATTTAATTAAATAGAAAGGGGAAACACATCACTTATAAAACACATACATACTAAACAAAGGAACCAAATAAATAAATACACATAACCCTTGGTCACATTTAAAGGTGATCCCTCCCATGGGAATCCCTAACAACAATCAAACACACACAAACAATACAAGTTGCCATGGTGACCTTGTTGAATTCATCTAGAATTCCAATGTGGTTTCTCTCCAATCCCCTAATTTAACCTACAAAACACAAATATCTCCTTTGGCCTCGTGGCCATATCAGAACATCCAAATGAATATAAATATACTTCAAAATCATCAATATATATATATATATATATATATATATATATATATATATATATATATACGAATCACAACAACATCAAGGCAACCAACAATATCACTTACAATTTCATCAACAACTATATCATCATCAATTTTAATTCAATTTTCTCAGTCTACTCAATATATCCAAATATCACATGTCCTAACAACATCCATAAATATATATAACCATGTCCAACAACATGTCAACATCTATATAAAATGTCTCTAACAATCATCATGCATCATATGTGAATCAAAGTCAATAATAGTCCATGCTCTAACATCTAATCATCATACTAAATCAAAAGTCACAATAATGTCCATAATATAGTCAACAGTGTCATAATCAATATCAAAATGTGTCGAAGGGAAGTGGAATTACACACACACACACACTAGAATCAAATTTTTAATGGATGACATTACTTTGAAAACCCTAGATTGAAATTTTTACACTTAGGTTAAGATGAGAATTTGTATGAAATAAATTTTCAACTTAACGGTGAGGATACGTGCGTGTGTGTGTGTGTGTGTGTGTGTGTGTGTGTGTGTGTGTGATGAGTAAATTTATTCTATAGTCTCTTTTCCTATAAGTACAAGAATTTTTGTATCGGGGTAAGTGCATGGAAACGGGAAGCCAAAATAGGACACAAATCCATTTGTAGGCCATTATAATGAGATCGAGAAAAACTTGGGTCACTTTATAACATGAGCCCATTATGTCTCCATAAATGTGAGTGATAACACAAGCACATTATAACGCACTAACATTCCTATTTTTATATGTTATAACATAGCAAAATAGGAACTTGAACACGTTATAATGCGTTCGCGTTCCTATTTTATTATGCTTTAACATAGAAAATAGGAACTCAAGTGAATTATAACATGCTCCTGCTTCAAGATTCTGTGTTTGAAAACGTTGACCCATTGGTTTCTATTTACCTTGGATCTCCCATCCAAGCCTTGACTATGCAATTGTGTGAATGGATTTATGTTTTCCAAGAAAACATCAAAATATCAGTGTACACCATGATATTAAATGCAGATATAACATAATATTCTAAACAAACTATACTAGGATGTTAAGCTCAGTTTAATCTTTGTGATGATATGCTTCTTTCTAAAATCTGATTAGTTGAAGAATTTCATCCTTAATTTCTTTTACTAGTGCCTTATTTTCTTGTCAAAATGTATGCATATGTTTTTGTAGACAACTTATTGTTATTTCATCCAAATTAAAAAAACCTCCTCTTCTAAACTCTATTCTACATACATTAAAAAGAAGAACAAGAAAAAATGACTATTTTCTTAAAGTTATGGGGGTGTACACACCAATATTTAAATTTTCAAGACGTGCACTTTGAAAATTAATAAAAATTATATATTCATCCAAAATTATGAAAAATTAGTGGAACCTTGTACATGGAATTACCTTAGTTTCTACTAAAGGGATTTGAAAAATAGTTTATAGAACTCAAAATATGGGGGCACACACATAATAGGTGTTTATCTTTTGACACGAAAATAGACGTACTTTGTGTTCGAAACACATTTGACCCTCTTAATATCAACCATTTTTGAAAAAAAAAATAGTTTAGAAACTAGACTCGATCTCTACAAAGTACTTATACTTATCATTTTGTCAAATTTTAAGCATATGCATTCCAAAGTATTCGATGAAGTTCAAGTTTCACTTATTTCAAGAAAATGTGTTACTTTTTGACCCCCTTTTGGTCCTCAATTTCCATGCACTTACCCATCAAATAAATATGGGTATATATATATACAAATACTTATCAAAACAATACAATAGAATAGGAAAGAATGTATTTTTCAATCTCTTGAAGCATTTAGGACTTTCTTCCTTGATGAGTTGCAGAGATAATAGTACTATATCTATACAACACTTTTGATTTCCTTCAGATAAAAAAAAGATATTCTCTCATTGTAGATTCCATGTAAACTAGATAAGAGGTCATAATGAAGTTCTTTGATGCCATAACCTCTCCTAATTTAAAACATATTGAATTTGAAATTTTCTTGCTAGACTTAATAAACTCTTTATTTTTCTTAATCGTGGCTATGTATAGAAACATCCTCTCCTAGAAATATCATGCCACTGAGTCAAGAAACCCTACTTAACAATGTAATTATTGTTAGGAAAATAAATATTAATGTTTACATTATAGTTTGGGTGGTTAGTAATATTGTTATAAACAATATTACATACTTAGATCATATTATTATTGTTGTACCCGTAAATCTATTAACGGGTTATTTGTTTGTATGGGTTCCTATTTTATAGGGTACTGGTTTTCTATTATGATGGCTATATAATAGCCTAATGTATTGCACAAGATATTGGGACAGTAAATATAATACAGAGTGATTTTGCTGTGTAAATCTGTAGCTGCATTTATATTTGGTATCGAGCTTGGATAATCCAAGATGAGAGTCTTTAAATAAAATCATGCATTGATAGTTCGGTAATGGATCGGTGATCTCTGTATTATGCTGCGAGCTCTTCAAACATTTTGTGAGTCTAGTATTTTCTTTTAAACCTATATACTCTGTCAGGAATTTACAGCGTTGATAGCTTTGTCTTGCGTGTGGTCAAGGTTGAGCAGTCTGTATTTTGTTTTTTTATTCACACAAAGGTCGAGCAATCGCCCATGATAGCGTATATATGGAACCTGGAATTTCCTTTGGATCTATGAAATATTGTCATCAGTAATCGGGCCTTGAAATTCTGAAGGGGCTTTTAGCTCTCCAACATTTTTCTGTGCTTCCACCCTTCAACAGATCTGATCAGTGTCAGAGAAGATTCATTCGTGTGCATAGCGGATCCAAGAGTTCATTTCTTTGTTAGCTGCTATTCATTTTTTTCACGTAGCAAAGAGGCGTGTTCAATGTGTTTGGAACAACGATACAGACCTGGAAATTGATATCTGATCTATCAATTACGTGATCCTCTATTCACTGTGTATATTGTTTGGAGCTCACGGTGCTTAGGCATATACATAGCTCATTGAAGACTCCAAGTTGAAATGCATATCATCTTCATCTCGGATGTATACAGGAGTTGTAATTATTGATGCGCAGACTGTTATAGCTCCAGTGAAATCGTTGCATGCATGGTATTGGGCGTTTTGGAAGACACCGCTTTTGATGTTAAATAATTGGGTTTTATAAATTGAAATACATGGAAATTTGCTTTGCAAGATGGGAAATTCTAGTTCTGTAAGATAACAGAAGATGAGCGAAGGATTAGGACTTGCATTCGGCCTCTGATTTTTACGACTGGATCATAAAAAAATTGCATTGAGTTTCGAATATATTCTAAATTGCTTGTGTTTGCTGTCAACATCTCACGGCCTTCTCAAAAGACACGTCCCTTGGGGACCCTTTCATCCAAACCCGTGGCTTCAAAAACACTATTCATAATTATTTGTGCATGCAACAGCCACGTGGGATCAAATTTATGTTCAGTTGGACATAGTGAAGACGTCCTGATCTATGCGTAACTATTTGTTGTGTCAGAAGTTGGAAAGCATTAAATTTGAGATTATCTTCTACACCTCTTCGAGGCAATTAGAAGGCGTTGGAAGGAGCAGCTAGATTGGAGGCATGTTTAAATGCATGTATGCACTTACCATATGTTCGCATCCAAACTGTACACGTTCGCGTATATAGAGCTATTAATGGATAGAGACATAAGTCTGAATGCTGACTATCATAACTTAGAAGGTATTTGTGTTTTTTTTTTTTGGGACATTCCGTCTCCTTTATATAACCGTAGTGTGTTATCCATTATTTTTATATTGTTTATGTCATCCTTTTTAAAGTTGGAGTCAAAAATACTTTCTAGTATTTAATTGGTTTTTGTAATCTAAAATTTGAGTCGTAAAAATCCAATCTTCAATTGGATTTTGTATCGTCAATTCAAAATTGTAGTGTTTGTGTCAAAAATAACGGGTCATTTTCAAAATTTGTCATTGTATGTCGATTGTATATCGTCAAAGTCATTTGGTATTGTCAAAAGTCAAATTCAAGAGTCGTATTTTGGAAGGTGAAGAGGTCATTATAAATTTTGAGTCATTGTGTCAATTTAGTGTTATTGTCCTTCAATGTCATATAGGTGATTTTAGGATTTTTTAGTTGTTATCAAGAGTTAGAGTCGTCTAATTGTAAAAGTCCGAAAATTAAAAAAAAATTGCCTCACGGATGCATTTTCGGTGTTACCCGACGTCTGGAAATAAAGTATTTCACATTGCGGGAAGGAAGAAAAGAATAATCTCAATGTGGAAACAGAGCTTCATATCCAAATCCAGCTGATCTAGCAGCATGATGATGGAGGAAGGAGGCATTGGAGGAAGGAGGTTAAACAACGACCTCTCGTCAGTCACCAACGATGGGGCCGCACAGAATGATTTGGTGGCATAGGTGTGTAGTGTGAGTACTTGTTTTTGAGTTTTGCAGTGTTCCAGATTCAGTTGTGTGGTGTGAATTTCAGCTTGGTGTGATTCTTTTTCAGAGTTCCTGTTTTGTTTGGTATTTGATGGATGTTGGAAAGAAAGTTGTGTTGGAGCACAGATGACTGTCAGTGATCCTCTGACTGACTTGGTCCTCTGACCGCCGTACTTCATCGAAGATGGTCACCAGGAGAATACGTTCACTAGCATTAGTGACCATGTGCAGCAAGACCTAACTAGCAAGATCCATTCAGGAGTATGTTCTTCGATGCAGTTTGCTTCTCAATATCTATATGAGTGGAATTTCACATTGTGGGGGGGAATACATACCAATGTTCCATTCCCATTCTGCACCCAAAACGGCTTAGTCAAGGAAAGCTTCCAGTGGCAGTGGCAGTTTTCTATGCTGTTCGAGATCGAGTGGCAGTGATCAAAGACAGAGACTACAATTAAGAACATTACGATTCTTATAGGAAGTAATGTGAAATCTTTTCAGTATATCTTCTATTGTGTTGTTTTTGAGATATGCATGTTGTGTTTCCTACATGATTCCCTTTTGTAGTGACATTGTATAATATTGATCAAAAGTATTGTAGCAATCATGATGTAAGGTTTTTGGTAAACCTGTAAAAACCAATTGTGTAAGGTTTTTGGTAAACCTGTAAAAACCAATTGTGTAAGGTTTTTGGTAAACCTGTAAAAACCAATTGTGTAAGGTTTTTGGTGATCCTGCAAAACCAAGTGTGAAAGGTTATTGGTACACCTGCAAAACCAATTGGTAAGGTTGTTGGTAGAAGCCGGAGAAAACCATCAGTGGAAGAAATGTGCGTTGGCACATGTTTGATTTTTGTGCAAGCCCAATGCTGCACATTTACAGAGTTGATCATGAGCACACAGAGGTGGCAGGCTACAATCAGTGAACAAGATATGTTGTACCATGTAAACATTAAGGGGGGGAATGTTAGGAAAATAAATATTAATGTTTACATTATAGTTTGGGTGGTTTGTAATATTGTTATAAACAATATTACATACTTAGATCATATTATTATTGTTGTACCCATAAATCTATTAACGGGTTATTTGTTTGTATGGGTTCCTATTTTATAGGGTACTGGTTTTCTATTATGATGGCTATATAATAGCCTAATGTATTGCACAAGATATTGGGACAAAAAATATAATACAGAGAGTGATTTTGCTGTGTAAATCTGTAGCTACATTTATAATTATGTCATTGACTTCTTGAATGAATTATGAACATGGAAGTGTCTTAGGAACCTTGGAAATGATGCCTTTTTTAGCCAAGTATCTCTTGGCAAGGACCTTAGTGTAATCTTCATTCTCTTCCAACAAGTTCTCAAGTGTGGATACAAGAGAAATTGTGGCATATTCCTCTACATCAAGGAGTTTAAAAATATCCTAGAAGAAATCAACATCCAATTTTAAAATAATATTCCTATTATGGTATAGGTGGCATTCTTGAATTGTGAGGTTGCATGACTAAAGCACAAACTCTAGGTATCGAACAAATGAAATAAAGGAGGTTGTATTAGGTTTCCCGAATCTTAATTCAAATGCATCCAAAAATTCTTATTTGAGGCCTTGACACTCTTGGTGCTCGATTCGATCGTGCCCTAGTTTGGCCTCGAAATTCTTCAATCTGTGGGCTCTGTTGTATTTTCTATTTCCCCAAATGGATGCATGAAAGATTTTCTTCATTTGTATGTTGTTGAAGATCCTTCTCCATGGTTGTGGATAAAATTTAGGCCTTGTATCATTTACAAATTCTTTTTACTTAAATAAAAATTCAACTATGGGCATAAATGGTGATTTTCCTACATTTTTCGGTTTGATGGGCATGTTTTCCCCATCAAACTATATCTCAAAGATCTTCACTACGTGGTATCTTTGACTGGATGAGGCATGTCGGTATTTTTTATAACTTGTAACTTTTTTCTATGTTTGCAAAAATATCAATTTGGCCCCACGACCCTGTTGAGTTCTAATTGGCTAGTCAAATTTATAAAGGCAGAGAAATTTTCTCTTTTTCACCCCGAAGGTGTATATGTGTTCATTTTTAATTGGTTGCAGCCCGGCAGGTCTTTTTGGTGAAATTTGCCACTTTGGTCACATTTGTAAAAAATACCAAATTGGCACTACAACCCCGATAATCTCTGATTGGCTATTCAACAAATATGAAGCAAAGAAGGAAAAAGTCTTACTTTCACCCTAGGAAGGACACGTGGTATTTTACCATGTTACAAGAGGGGAAGTGGGTCGGTGGAAAATTTTGAAGGTTTTTACCTCTTTTAAGGAGCAAAGTTATGAAATAACCCACAACTCCACTAGGGCCCACATCGGAAGTTAGAAGCGGCAGGAAAAAAGTCCTACTTTGACCCTGATGAAGGACATGTGGCATATTTCAAAGTTACAAGTGGGGAGGTGGGTCACTAGAGCATTTTATAGTTTTTTTCCCTTTTGTACATAGGAGTAAAATTATAAATTGATCCAAAACCCTGCAGGGGACAAAGTGATGTCAGATGTTTGGGTTTTGTTAAAAATTAAAAGTGGGAAGCAAGTCACTAGAGGAAAATTGGAAAGTTTTCCTTTGTGTAAAAAGGGGTAAAATTACGAAATGAGCCACGACTCTATCAAAGGCCTAGATTAAGCCATGTGTCGAGCCCGTATTTCAAAGACGAAGGGCCGGAAAATGTGAAAATTACACATTTTCTCCGAAAGTCATAAAATGTAAAAGGTTCCCTAGGCCTATTTTGGCTCTAATATTCCATGGACAACTCTAATTTAAAGTTGTTAAAGGGCATAATCAATGATTATGACACGATGCATCCGGTTTTTCCATCATTAACATTCCACAACTTCGTGGATGCAAATACACACCATCTTTCATGGTGAATCTAAATGATTTATTTTCATTTCTATCAAAGAAAGTGCAATTAAAGTGTTGTGGAGTTATAATTTGTGAATTTGAGGAAGTGTAAGAGTTGATATTTTAAAACAACGTCACGCAAGAACCTACAGAAAAACTAATTTCCAAATCCAAAGAAAGAAAATTACATTTAGGAGAGAGTGAGGAGAAGGAAGCTATAGGCGCAACGAATGAAAAATGTGTTGTTAGAGGAGATGACTAGATGCCTCAGTTAAAACAATGATGGAAATATCCTGAAATGATTCACATTTTGAATACTTGGGAAATTTTTGTTGTAAATATGTTAAACATCACTTTAAATCATGATCAAATATGTAACAAAGAAATGTTCCTCAAATATTCTTTGTTTGGGGGTAAGCTTCAATGTAAATGAGTGCTATAAAGGGCATGAGTTAGTCATGTAAAAGGTTGGCGGTTGAATTTTTATGAGAAAATTTTAGAAATCCCATCTTCCCGAGAGACCATCTGAGAAACTTGTTCATCTGTTATGTGTTAGATTTGATCATGTCAAGTTGGTTGCAAGTGTATAACCTTTGACAACATCTGAGATTTTTAAGAATCCTTCCCCGCTGATGAATCTATTCAACTTTGAATTAATTTGTGTTAAGCTTGGGAAAATTTGTATCTATTTTATTTGAGAATGTCTAGAAATAGTATTTCTTGTTCCTATTGCAATCTTGCGTTAAAATCCCTCCGAATAACACATGATCTCATCCCTATGATAGTCTAGTGGCATTTGTAATTTCATTATGAGAAGATTCTTCATCTTGTAATTAGATAAACAATTTAAAATCACTTTACTTTCATTTTGTTGATAAATATTTTATGTACGCCTTGAGTGTATCTTAGGCGTGAGGAACTAGGGGTCTTTAATCTTTAATTGAGTCTTTACCTTGAGCCTCCATGTTAAATTCTTGGAGATTGTGTGAAATCGTGAAAATCTACGCCTCCATTGATGCACACCTTCGATTGAAGTAATATTTGAGATATTCGAAGCATTCATCATTTAATTTTCCAATTGTTGTGAAGGTTCTCATTATCGTGAAATCACAAAGCACTCCCGGATGTTGATCGATTTCTATTTTGATCACTCTAAGCATCCAGTGTGATTGGATAACATGGGTACTATCTCCAAGTTGTGGGACTTGCTACTTGAGATAGACCTCCAGAGAAAGCTAGTTCTTGCTCCTAAACTACCTGCCACAATCTACTCTAATGCAGGAGAAACTAGCTATTCTAACTTAAAATTCCAAGGACCAGAGAGAGAGAATGCATAAAATGAAAGCCTACACTAAAGCGGTGATACACCAAAAAAGAGGGTGTGAGAGTAATCTCCAAATGTGTGAAATACGAGAGGCAAAGTGCACACTAGAAGAGGTGATGACAGTTCACCATAATCCAGCAAAATGCATTCACAAAGAATATTCCAAGCACACACAATGATAATGAATTCCTACAAGAACATAATAAATAGACACAATATACTTGTAGAAAGATTAAAGGGGCAAGAAGAAAGCAAGGAAACACAGCAGGGGAAGATATATCCACAAACCGATATTTTATTGCTTCATGATATGCACAGCTTCAATCTATTACAAGATAAGGGCCTGGATCACTATGCAAGGAGTCCACTACAAGGGCCTGCAACACACCAAGCTTCACAAAGCAATTTTGACAGAGCTTTGTTACCCAAAAACTCTCCCCCTTTCAATGATCCCAACACTTCAATTTATAGAAAAATGAGAAGGAAAAGAGAAGGGAAAATGGAAATCCTGAAATCTGTCCTTCAACCACCTGTAAGAGGCATTAAATTGAGTGAAAAGGTTATCCATTACTTGCAAAAGGCTCCCCATACTGTCCCATGTGCTGCAGCAGAGAAAGAATGATGACCATGCCTCTTAATTGCACTCCCAGCTACCAAATAGAACACTGTTCTGAACCCGGCCACGTTTTCTTAAAAAACCCAAACAATTTCCAATAAAATCTGGAATTTCTTGATTTCTGTGCATCAGGCTCGGAACCACGATTCCAACGGTACCAATTTTGTGCGATTTCGTTGAGAAATGCAAAAGTTATGGCCTTCTGAGTGCGGGCAGCTATTTTGGGCCTGGCAGGTGTTTTCTGTCATTTGACGGGAAAGAGCATTGACTGACTGGAGCCGAATATGTTTCTTTTATTCAAATATATCTACCCTCATTAAAATTAATAAATCCAATTTTTGTGGCATAGAGGACGTCGTGCTCGTTCCAGAAAGTCCAATTTTATGAAAATCGGAGCTCGGAGTCAAAAGTTATGGCCGTTTGAAGTTTCCGGACCAAACGTTGACTTTTCTTCCCTGCCTTCGGCCATTTCGGCTTTTCGCATCCCGCGCGTCCCTTTGTCCCATTTGGTATAGTGCTGAAATTTCCCATTTCGGCCGAACCGGCCGGTTCGCGTACTCGCAGCCCATATGTCCCATTTGGTTTCGGACCGTCTGGGACAAATTCACCCGGTTCGGCCGGTTCGCGCCCTTTTGTCCCAACTGTTCCGGGACAAAAGTTCTCATTTCGGCCGGTTCAGCCGGTTCGCGTACTTTTGGCCCGCGCGTCCCAAACTGTTTCGGGCTGCCTTGACTCATTTCGCCTGGTTCGGCCGAACACGCCCTTTTGTCCCAACTGCTCCGAATGCGACCCTCTCAACAGTTAGCCAATTTTCTCTCCTTTGGCCGATCGGCTTTTGCGCCCGCCACGTACTTTTGTCCCAGATGTCCCAATTGCTTCCGGGGCCGCCTGTGCTCATTTCGCCAATCCGCGCCTTTTTGTCCCACTTGTCCCAAATGCTTCTAGGACTAGGACTTAGCCATTTTTCGTGATTTTTCCTGGCCCGGCTTGTTTTTGCAATTTTTTTTTTTTTACATTTTCTCAGAACTTGCTCTCTTCTACTTGGACAGGGGAGTTAGAAAAATATGAGGGGACCCTAGAAACATGAATTTTTTGCCCTGACTCAATCTATTTACCTGGGACTAAAGAATTTGATGCATGTTATCAAAATTACCTTGAGGGTGAATTTTGGATAACAGTTTCTCAAAGATATGGAAAAATCAAGTTTATCCTGCTTAATCTCCCACCAAAATTATTCAAAAACAATTAATCCTACCCGAACAACCCCTATTTTACCCGTATGTCCACAAATGAATAAATTCTATTGCTAAAATATGTAGAAGCAATCGTGGATTCCATAATGTCTTTAATAAACTTAATCTTGTTTAAAAAATATCACCATTCTTTAGAAGTGAAAATTCATGAGAGTTAAATTGTGGTGCATTGATCATTTTTTCTCAAGGTTTCCTTTCAAATTTGTGAAAAGAATGATATATTAATTTTCCTTCACCAACAGAGGTTAAAAATGGGTCCTCTCACCCTAGTTGAAAGGCACAACCTAAATTAATGAGGATATATCAAATCCTATCAAGGTGCTATCCATTTTTCTAGCATCCGGGTGATAAAGAGCCACCTAAATTGCCTCCTCACTATAAAAACCACATGCATGATGATTTATCTATGATGCTACTCACTTTTACAAGGGAGAATCAATTTAGATACCAACATCATTATTGGTGCTATTGCAGGGATTCTTCAAAAACATTCTCATATTGACCCTGGTAATGTTTCTTACATGATCTAAGTGCAAATATGTTATTTAAACGTCATCCGTTATTGAGATATATAATATTTGTGAAGTTACAAGTTATTCATGCAATATTTATTTTATTTTTTTTTTTGCAATAAGTTTACATCATCAATGTTAAATACGGGTAAAGGAAGGTCGATATATAAAAATTTGCATGAATTTAGTCTTGACAGACTTTTGACATATCAATTTTAGTGCATTTGCACAACTAAGGTGAAAATTTGTAAACGTGACTCCATGTTGATTTAAATTTTGATAAGTACCAGTGTCTTAAACTGTATTAAGTGAGATATGTCACTAATCTTTATAAATATTGAAGGAAGAATATATTTATTCACTAAATACCCTACCGTAAAGTTGTTTCTAGAACTGGGAAAGATGAATTAGGAAGGAAAAAGAATTTGGAAAATCTTTAGAGATCGAAATCAAGAAAAGAGTTATCAATTTTGAAAACTAATCAACATGTCATTTAAGATTACCATTCTTCTTCAAGTGATTCTGAATCAATTAATCTTCATATACATCTAAATTCTTCATCTTGAGAGGGGCATTCATTTGTGTCGATAAGTGTGATTCTCACTATCGATGTGTTTTCCAAAGTTGATAGGTTTTTCCACGAAACAAAGTCTTTAGAGAACATGCATTTTTAAAATTATACTATTGTGTTCAAGACCCTTGTCCATCATCATTTTTTATCTCTTGTAAGATCACCTCCTAAAAACAATATGGCCCAGCCCCTACCTAGACCTCCTTTTGTTGTGAATACTTTTGGTCCTATAAATTTTAGAGGTATGGTTGGATATCCAAATGTAGTGCCATAAGATGTTTGTCAATATGATGGAAGACATTGAGATCAAATTTGAGGATGTGTACATAATTTTTTTATCCATACTCTAGAGGAGGATGTACGGGACTGGTATAAATATTTTCCAAAAAACTCCATTGATTCATGGATAGAAATGAAAAATGCTTTTAGATTGCAATAGGGGATAAGACACAACCCAGTTTATTTTGTTTGAATTTGAAAATATTAAGAAGAATCCTAATGAATATGTTCATGATTTTAATACTTGGTTTAATAGGACCCTCAATAGGCTACTTGTAATCCTTAGGCCAAGCGATGTTTCCTGCTTGATAAAATATTCTAGTGCTTTTGATAAGAAGGCTGCATATTATTTAAGGGATAATAACCTAGCAACATTGATGAAGTCCTTCACCGTGAATTTACAAATTGAAAACAATATCAAATTAGTTGGTAAGCCTCCAAAGAGGGAAGGTATTAATCTGATCAATCCAGAGAAGCCTCAGTCAAGTAAATCTATGGATTTGGAGGAGGTTGTAAAAAATTTTGTCAGTGTTGTTAAAGAAAAATCCTATAAACTAGCTAGAGAAAAGAAGGGGATTGGAGAAAGTTCCTAAGGTCAACACAAGCCACAAGGTCAAGAAATATTTGCAAATCATCTCAAGGGTTATCATAGATAAGATGACAGGGGTAAAGGGCATGTGGGATTGGGATATAGACAGCCCTAACCCCGGAAAATAGATTGGTGCTCGATCCTTTAGCTACCAGAGTTGCTATTGTGGAAGAGGTCCATGATATGGAGTGGTATGATAGATGTTTATTGGCCCATTCCCATGTGATAAAGACAAAGAAGTTAAGGAAGATGATGATGATGAGATAGATGACGATGCATACATGATGGATTACTCTACACGCCTACGAAGGAGAAATTTTGACTGAATTAATCAAGCGCTGCAATGGATGCAAATTTATGGGATTGCATTCACCGGGTATTACCCCTTCCTCCCTCTCATAATTTTGAAATATATATGGTACAAGATTTTGAATTACGTAATAATGATTTTGAATACTTAAGGGAATTAATGATTAAAAAGTATGATGGAGGAATCCCTTTTGAGGAGGATAGGAAGTTGTTAATGAATATTGTGGTTTCCCAAGAAAAGGAATATAACACTAGGAGTAAATTTGTCAAAGGGACAGGGCCTCATGCCAAACCAAAACTCCATTTCTCACCAATATCCCAAAATAAACTCCTAAGAAAGATACATCTAGAAAAGGCCTTGTTTCCCCAAACAAGAGGTATCCTTACCCATGCTCAGACCGTGAAAAATCCTTTGCTATCAGATGAGTTTTTCAGTCTTCCTCCAAATGCTTCCTTTCCCAAATATGTTCCTTATGACATTTCCCAAGTCTTGAGTCAGATCAAGATTTCTATTCCAATTGTTGAGCTGCTTAGGATTCCCGAGCACAAGAAAATGTCCTTTGAGTATTTGAGATTGAAAGAAGAAAATATTACCCAAGGAAAAAATTTAAACAATGTTGAGACTCCTACCATTACAAAGTTGAAAAAACCCAAGTACTAGAAGAACTAGGTGAGCCACCTAAAGTATATTTGGAAACATCCTCGGTTGATTCCCACTGAATGTAGATCCATTTTTCACTACTCGATTATTAGAGACAAAGCTATTACACAATTGTATGTTTGATTCTCGAGCATCATGTAATATTATGCCTCTTGAGGTCATGAATGAATTAGATATCAAAGTGACAACATCTTATAGGAAGTTCACTACCATGGATTCCAGAGAGGTTTTAGTGGTTGGATGTGTCAAGGGTTTGATAATGCAACTTGCAACCTACTCAGAAAGAACTTAAAACTAGATGTTGTTATTTTTATTGCCCTACCAAATGCGTAATGTTGTTACCAAGAAAATGGGTTGCTAGTGTTGGTGGGAGTGTGCAAATGGATATGTATTTTTCCACTATACCTATTGAGGGAAGCCTTGTAAAGTTGTATTGTGAAAATAAGATGTTACATCTCATTGAGTATCCCAATAAAGCTTCCTATGAATTTTTGTGCACTGACATTGATGCTAATAACTTTGTTGGATTTGCTTATGGTAAAGAGCACAAAACTGATCAATGCAAGTCTCTTAAACAAGTACATTCTCCTTGTACTTTGTTGTTTGATGGGGCTTGCTCTAAATTTGGAAATGGTGTTGGTATTGTTATGATATCTCTAAGCGAGGAAGAGTTTGTTTTTTCTTTTAAACTCAAATTTGAGTGCACTAACAATATTGCAAAATATAAAGCACTGTTATTGGGTTTAAGAATTTCTTGGAAATATGGTGTTAGAGACATCATTATTAAAGGATATTTAGAGCTAATTGTCAAGTAGGTTAGAAAATTGTATGTAACAAAAATTAGAGAATGAAGCAAGATTTAAGCATGCAGTTTGTGATTTATTTGAAATGTTTGACTCCTTCAACATAATAGATCACGATAGGAAGTTCAATACTCTAGCAGATAAATTGGCCGTATTGGGGTCTATATTTGAAAATTGTAGTGTATCCCCTAATATTGAGATATTAACTAGGCCATTTTCTCCTAACAATGTTAAACACTCGGAAAGTGCTCAAGAGGATACCCATGTGCATTTTTTTTTTTCTCGAACCAAGGAGAATTTTCCGATCAATGTATAGATTACAAGCCAATGGTTTGTGTGGCTAATGGAAAGGATACTTTATTTTGAAAGTCATCATTCAAATTGAAGACTAATACTATTCCTAGAGGTTTGGTAGCACGTGAATCAAAATTTGATGATGTTGATTGCATTATCAATAGACACATGTCAGCCTCAAGGGATGTTGAAGAGAACAACCTCTACCGGATGGATAAACCACATAAGATCTGGCTAGGTAGCAATTTGAGCAAGGAAGAAAAGTAGTCATATGTCCAATTGTTGAAGAAATACTAGGACTACTTAGTATGGTCTTATTCTAAAATAAAAGCATACAGAGAGGATCTTTTCCGGTAAAAATTCCCTTCAAGCTTCTTCCAAGCCATTTAGGTAGAAATAAAAGCTGATCAATCCACTCCTTTCTCTCGAAGATGGAAGAAGAATTGAAAAAGTTGAGGGATGGAGGAATCATATAGCCCACAAGGTACTCATCAATGGTTGCAAACTTGGTACCTATTAGAAAGAAGAATGGAGATATAAGGTTGTCTGTGGACTTTAGAAACTTGAATAGAGCCTCAACGAAGGATAAATACCCTCTACCAAATATGGACAATATGTTACAATTGGTTACTTTCGGAATTATTATCCACCTTGGATGGTATTTCTCGGATATAACTAGGTAGTTGTGAAGGAATCGAGTGAATCAAGACTACCTTTAATAAATCCTTGGGAACATATGTATATGTCAAAATGCCTTTTGATCTAATGAATGTTGAAGCCGCCTTTCAAAGAGCAATGGATGTAGCTTTCTCTGGCTATGTTAATGATGATGTGACATTTTTCTCCATAAAAACGAGTGACCACCTGTAACACTTAGAAAAAATGATGTTAAGATGCGGGAGTATGGTATTTCAATAAATCCCAAGAAGTGCCATTATGGAGTTCAGAAGAAAAAGTTTCTTGGACACATTATGTCAAAGGAAGGAGTCATGATTGATCCTGAAAGGTTAGAAGCCATCAACAAAATCCCTATTCCAAGAACCAAGAATGGAATTTGATCCTTTTCTAGGAATATTAATTTTATTAGGAGGTTTATCTCCAACGTTTTTGAACTAACTATCCCAATCACTAGAATGTTGAAGAAAGATCAAAGTATCAAATGGGAGGAAGAATCTATTCAAGCTTTTGCTAGGGTCAAAGAAGCATTACAAAATGTCCCTATTTTAGTAGCTCCAGATTATAAAAATGCTTTCCAAATGTTTTCTTTTACTTCAAAAATTATTAGTGCATATGTGTTGTTGCAGAAGGATGACAAGGGAGCTAAAAGACCAATTTCGTTTTTCAGTAAGGCATTACAAGGAGCTGAGCTAAAGTATACTATCATGGAGAAGCAGGAATTTTCTTTGGTAAAAGCAAAAAAGGTCTTCAGGCCATATATTTTGAGTTCCAAAGTCATTTCTTATGTTCCCCATGCCATGGTGAAAGATATCCTATCAAAAATGGAGGTTTCAAGCAAGAGATGTCGATGGGTAAACAAATTGCAATAGTATGATATGGACATCAAAACAACAAAATTTGTCAGAGTTTTGGGCCTGGAAAAACTTATGGTAGAGAGAAATCTGTAGAAAATTGAGGTAAATGAAGTTGAAGAAGAAAGGATGAATGTCCTTGAAAAAATGATAAATTCTAAATGGTACAAGGACATCATTTTTTATCTCAAACATCTATAGTTCCCTGAACATTTGAGCAAGAATTAGAAAAGAGAACTTAAGTTAGCTTCCCAAAAATATGTCATTACTGATTTTGGGTTAGCTTAGAAGAACCCTGAGGGAGTTCTCTTAAGATGCATTACTGAAGATGAAGCCCCTAAAATAATTGCTGATCTCCATGGAGGATTTTGGGGGGCATTTTGTTGGAAGAGTCACAACTCATAAGATCTTAAGGGCTGGTTATTAGTGGCCAACTCTTTTCAAATATATAACTCTGTTGGTAAGAAAATGTGAAAGTTGTCAAAAGTTTTCTCAAAGACTGAAAGCTTTAGGCTCCCTTCCTTTGCATCCTATATCAATTGAATCCTCATTTATGATATTGGGAATGGACTTCATTGGTGATATTTCAGATCCTTCAATTTTTGGCCATAAGTGGATTTTAGTAGCCACTAATTACCTCATGAAGTGGGTGGAGGAAATCCCGACCAAGAAAGAAACTCACCAAATTGTCATGTATTTTATTCTAAATCATATCATTTACATGTTTAGAGTTCTTGCTAAGATAGTTTCTCATAATTCCATGAGCTTTTGAGATAAACCTTTGGTGGCCATGTGCCACAAATATGGGATAAATTTGACATATGCTTCCAATTATAATCCCCAATGAAATGGACAAGTAGAGTCCAACAATAAAAATATGTTGAAGATAATTAGAAGAAATTTGGAGTTAAACAAAAGGATGTGGGGTGAGTAGTTGAAGTTTGTTATTTGGGATGATCAAATCACTCATTAAACGAGCAATTGGAAAAATTCCATTTGAGTTGGTGTATGGAACTCAAGCTATGCTACCCCTTCATATGTAGTTTTTTTATTTCAATTTCTTCAACAAGTAGAAGATCAAGAGGTTAGTCCCTATGATGTTCGAATCCATCATATTATTGAGTTAGATGAAGAAATAAGGGCATCCTATCGAAGCATATAAAATTTAGAGAGAAATTGAAGAAGTTGTTTGATAAGAAGGTGACTCCAAGAGATTATAGTGTGGGAGATCTTGTGCTATTATGGGATAGCAGGCACCGGGATAAGGGTAAACATGGAAATTTTGATGCATTATGAATAGGAACTTATTCAAATGAGATTCGAATTGGTGAACATACCTTCTTCTTAAAATACCTAGATGGGGAATTGATTGAATTTCTTGTTAATGGTAGGAATTTGAAACATTTCCTTGATTGATTTCTCATAATCAAGCTATGCACCATTGTATATTGTAAAGTCTTGGGTTTTTGTTTTGTTTTTTGCATTTTTTCGGTTTTGGTTTTCCCTAGTCCTTGGCGGCCATTTTTTTTGGTTTCTCAGTTTGTTCCTAGAGGGTTGGCTCATGACTCCATTGCCTAATGGTTTATTTTTGGCACTTGGTCTACTATTTTTTCTTATGGCACTCATTAGGAGCTCCCAACCCCAAGTCTCGAGCTAATGTTGTTGCTCAATTTGATCATGCCCTAGTTTGCCCTCAAAAATTTTCAATTTACAGGATCTTTTGTATTTTCTATTATCCCGAAAGGATGCGTGAAAGGTTTTATTCATTTATATGTTGTTGAAGATCCTTCTCCATGGTCATGGATCACATTTGGGCCTTGTATCATTTCCAAATTATTTTTCCCTAAAGAAAAAATCAATTCTGGGTGAAAATGGTGATTCCCTGCATTTTACAGTTTGACGGGTGTGATTTCCTGTCAAATTATATCTCAACATCTTTAGCTACATCGTCTATTTTGATTGGATGAGGCACGTCGGTCTATTTTATAACTTGTAACTTTTTATATGTTTGTAAAAGATCGGTTTGGCCCCGTGGCCCCGTTGAGTTCCGAATTGGATGGTTAAATTTAAAAGGTGCAAAAATTTCTCTTTTTTGCCCCAAAGGTTTATACGTGTTCATTTTTAATTGGTTGCAGCCCGGTGGGTCTTTTTGGTGAAATTTTCCACTTTGGTCACATTTGTAAAAAATACCAAATTGGCCCCGCTGCCCCGATTTTCTCTACGATTCACTATTCAACAAATATGAAGCGGCAAGGAAAAAGTCTTACTTTGATCCTGAGGAAGGACGTGTGGTATTTTTTCATGTTACAAGTGGGAAAGCGGGTCGGCGGAACATTTTGATTTTTTTGCCCCTTTGTACGAAGGAGAGAATTTATGAAAAAACCCGCAACACCATTAGGGCCCACATCAGAAGTTAGAAGCAAGTAGGGAAAAGTTTTACTTTGACCCCGAGGAAGGACACGTGGCATATTTCCAAGTCACAAGCGGGAGGCGGGTCATCGAAGCATTTTGTAGTTTTCACCCTTTTGTATAAAGGATCAAAGTTATAAATTGATCTAAAACTCCACAGGGGAGAGAGTGATATCACATGTTTGAGTTTTGTTGAAAAGTCAAAGCGGGAAGCGGGTCCCCTAAGGAAAATTGGAAAGTTTTCCTTTTTGTAAAAAGGGGTAAAATTGTAGAAATGATCCGTGACTCCATCAAAGGCCCAGATTAAGCCACGTGTCAATCTTTTATTTCAAAGGTAGAGGGGCAGAGCAAAATGTGAAACTTGTGCATTTTCTCCAAAATTCATAAAATGAAAAAGGCACCCAAGCCTGTTTCGACTCTAATATTTGACATGAACGGATCTAATTTATAGTTATGTAATGGAAGAATCAACGGTTATGGCACAATGCATCTATTTTTTTGCCATTAACATTCCACAACTTCAGGGGATGCAAATATGCATCATCTTTCATGGTGAATCTTAATTATTTATAGTCGTTTCTATTAGCAAAGTGTAATTAAAGTGTTTTGGAGTTCGAATTTTTGAATTGGAGCAAGTGCAAGAGTTGATATTTGGAAACAGAGTTACTCGAGCACCTATAGAAAATAAATTGCAAGATCCAACAGAGCAATTTACAGAGGATAGAATGTGGAGAAGGAAGCTATAGGTGAAAAGAATGAAAAATGTGTTTCCAAAGGAGATGACTGGAAGCCCCAATTAAAAAAATGATTGAAATATCTCGAAATGATTCATATTTTGAACACTGGCAACATTTTGTTGTAAATCATTAAACGTCACTTTCTAGAAATCATGATCAAATATGTAAAAAAAAATTCCTCGAATACTATTTATTTGGGGGAAGCTTTAATGTAAATGAGTGTTATAAAGGGCATGCGTTAGTCATGAAAATGTCAGGGGATGAATTCTTACGAAAAAATTTGAGAAAGTCCATCTTCAAGAGAGACCATCTGAGAAACCTGTTAATCTCTTATGTTTTTAGATTTGATCATGTCAAGTTGGTTGCAAGTGTACAACCATTGACAAGATCTGATATTTTTCAAGAAACCTTCCCCTACCGATGAATCTAATCAACTTCAAATTAATCTATGTTAATCTTGGGAAAATTTGTGTCTACTTTATTTCAAAATGTCTACAAATAGTATTTCTTGTTCCTATTGCAATCTTGTGTTAAAATCTCTCTGAATCACACAGGATCTCATCCTTGTGATATTTTAGTGGAATTTACAATTTCATTACGAGAAGAGCCTTCAACCTATAATGAGATCAAAATATTTAAAATTAGTTTACTGTCATTCTGTTGATAAATATTTTTTGTAAGCCTTTGAGTGTATCTTAGGCCTGAGGAATGAGGGGTATTTAATGTTTAATTGAGTCTTTACCTCGAGCCTTCGTGTTAAATTCTTGGATATTGTGTGTAACCTTGTAAATTTGGGCCTCCATTGATGTACACCTTCTACGGTTGAAGAAATATTTTACCTATTCAAGCATTACTGTTATTTATTTTTCTAGTTATTGTGAAGGTTCTCAAAGATATGGAAAAATCAAGTTTATCCTTCTTTAATCTCCCACCAAAAATTATTCAAAAGCAATGAATCCTACCGTAACTACCCCTGTTTTTCCCTATATGTCCACAAATGAATAAATTCTACCGCTAAAATATGCGAAAGCAATCAAGATTCCATACTATCTTTAGTAACCTTATCCTTTTTAAGAAAATATCACCATTCTTTAGAAGTGACAACTCATGAGAGTTAAATTGTGGTGCATTGATCATATTTTTTCAAGGTTTCCTTTCAAATTTGTGCAAATAAGTATATCTCCATTCTCCTTCACAAACAGAGGTTATAGAATGGGTCCTCTCACCCTAGTTGAAAGGCACAACCTAAAGTAGTGAGGATAGATCAAATCCTTTGAAGGTGCTATCCATTTCTCTAGCATCTGAGTAACAAAGAGCCAGCTAAACCACCTCCCCTTCTACAAAATGACATGCATGATGATTTAGTTGTCTCTAGGATTCTTGTTAAATCTATTATGTTGCTCATCTTGCAAGGGAGAATCAATTTGTATACCAAGAAACCATTTACAAAAATTCTTCCATATCTACTGGTAGGGAGGAGGAGACATCTTCAAATATGTATACTTCATCTTGTATTTTCCCATTGAAGAAGAAAAGACACTCATTTGTTTGAAAATATACCATATTAAAATTTTGGAGCTTGTGCAAAAACTCGAGAAATAATTTGCAAGACCTTCTTAGACTTCCAAAAGTCCAAGTCTAAAGTTCTCAATTTTGGACTTCGAGATCTTTGCAAGAAACTTGGAAAGTTCCAAAAATCTGAAAATCATAATTCCAAAAATCCGATAGCTAAAACTACAAAATAATTAGAGCTCCGAAATTCTCAATTCCAAAATTATCAATTCAAAATTTCCAAAATATGAAAAAAATAGTATGAAGTCTTATTCCTCAAAAATTTGAAACTTCCAACTTCTGAAAACCTTCAAAATCTTAAATCACCTATCTATGAATGCCGGGTTAATTTATGAATCCTAAAACCCCAAACTCTCTGATTTCTTAAATCCAAAGAGATTCCATTTCCCAAAATCCACAAAGTCCGAAATGAAAATAATTCGTCATCCTAAAATGTCGAACTCTAAAATGACTTAGCTTTCAAAATTGAAACCCCAAAATGGTGAACATGAAATAGCAACAATTATTTCAAGGCTCCAAAATGGAAGAAACTTAGATGCCTAGAAGTTATGAAGCTTATAGTTCTAAGAACAAATATTTTTTCTCAAGTAAAAGAAACTTGATAATAAGTGAAACATAATAGCAGAAGCCATTGATGGAAATAAATTGAGACTCAAAAATAATGCGAAGAAATACCAAAAGCAAGAGGACAAACAAAATCCCGATACCAAGATGAAACCAAAAACCTTAAACAAAATGAAGAAAAAGGAAAACATTACCATGAAAATATTCCTTGACGAGTACGGTACAAGAAGGTTTTATTAAAATTTAGTGTGTCGAGTACATTTACCAAGTGAAAATAATAGATAAAAAACAATTTTTTTTAGAAAAATCAAAAATTAATGCCCGAGTACCGACACGCCGAAGTTATATCCTGAAACTCAAACCCCAAAATTCCAAAGTTACAAAATTTCATAACTTTGGGATTTTGGATTTTGGAACTTTTCTTCTCAACCTCTCGAAAGACCCATTAAAATATCCAAAATCTGAAAGATCAAAGTTCCAAATTTTGGAACATTGGAGTTTTAGAATTTGGAACTTTTCTTCTAAAGTTCATAAAAAGCATTATAGAAATCCAAATTAGAAAATCTCTAAAGTTTGAATTTCAAACTTTGGGACTCGGAACACTCTGAATCTAAAAAACACAAGTTGACTCCCTGAAATGTGAAATTTTATTTTTGCATCATAAGATATAATTTTCAAAGTAAAAATTAAAATAGAAGGGAAAATAATTTAGAAAAACTTTATGTCCCTCTCAATAAGGTAAAATGTTTGGCCAACATTTTTTGTGACTTCTCGCACTCGCTTGCCTGGTAAGAACTAGTCTAGCGGGCTTAAGAAATCCATTGGGAAAATAAGCGTTAAACCCTAAAATACTCAAAGAAAACATGCACATAGAAATAAGAAAAAAAAAATAGAAAATAAAACACATGAATAGGAAAACTAAAAATGTGTAAAGCACTTGGAGGAAAAAACCTAAGCTAAACTATAAAACGTAAAGCTTCTCAAAAAAAAGCTTTGAGATGCATCCCATTCATATGAATGGGAAGTCTTATCTATTGATCCTAGATAGGAAAAATGAATTTTCATGCTTCAAACTTGTAATTATATGTGGTCCACTCCGAAAGCATCAAAATTTACGTGCATAGTTGGTTTGGCCTTGTTAGCATCCCATTTCGGACCTAAATCTCCCTCTCGAAAGTGTTTATTGGATTCCTTCCTGGAAAAAGATTTATTAACCTGATCCTTATGTTTCCTTAATGTCTCCATTTCCTTTTTCCAAAATTCATATAACACCATCAACTCAAAAACTTGACTGTCAAAGGATCACTCTTTATAAACTCGAGCCGATGCACTAGCTCTAAAGAAAGTAATTCCAAGATAGCAAAAGTTTTACTTACCTTCCATATACTAGAATGAAAGGGGGATTATAGATATATATCTTAGGTGTTATCCAATATGCCCTAAATGTATTTTTAAGATGTGTGTGTGAAGTAATTTTGTTGGTTTCCATTCTTTGTTTGATAATCCATACGATATTTTTTTTTTTACTAGACTAAGTCAATTTGTTTCCTTATGAATAATAATTGGATGAGGTATTGAGATAGAACCCATTCTTAATGGCCCACTCACTTAGTTCCAAACCAAGAAAAACAATTTCATTGTCCAAAATAACTATAAACCGTTCAACGAACCTCATCATTATTCCTTCGAGGAAATCAAGAATAACCTTTTCATTTCCTTCCTTTAACACCACAACCTCTTTCCATTGATAAATTTAATCTGTTGTGGTAAGGACCCTTTTATGTCCATTGCTGAATAGAGGATTAATCATTCCAATGAAATCTAATTCCCATTGAATAAAGGGTTGATCAACTTGAATTGGGTGAAGGGGAAGAGCCTCCATCCTCTACTTCCTTGTAAAAATGCACATTCCTTGCATTGATTCACCTAGAGAAGGGTTTCATTGAGAAAATTTGTGTAATATTAGTTCTCCCTCATTATTTTCATAGTAGTTGTTCTTGAAAATTAATGTCCCCTTAAAAACCATTGTGAAACTCTTCCAATATCTTATTCACATGTCCTTTCCCTACACATCGAAGGAGGACACCATTAAAATCCACGTGGAAGATAACACCATCTACCGGATCGTAAGGAATGGATTGAAGCTGAAAAATTAGCCTCTGAGTCCTATACAAATCAATGGGGTATATTCCTATGAGAAAAAAATTGTCATCTTCATCAACCAACCAATAAGAGCAACTTCTTGATCTTCATTAAGAAAAACCATATGTTATTTAGCGTTTGACTTCAAATCTGCAACAAGATCCTAACATAACCCTTTTCCTCTGACTAACTTGGCAACCTTGATGTGCACATCATACTCCATAACTTTGGTAATCCACCCAACACATTTCTCATTCATATATTTATTTAGTAAAACAATCCTTAACGCCAAGATGAGACACCATCGGATAAATTTGGTTATTGGAAAACATGTTCCTATATTTATTGAAGGCCTAAATGACATAAAGAACTTGCTTCTCAACAAATTAATATTTAAGCTCATAATATTTCAAAGACTGACTGAAAAAAATTAATAAGTTATTCCAAGTGATAATCATTCTGTTGAGTGGGGATCCCACAAATACTCTCCCGACTTATAAAATCATAAAGAATAAAATCTTTATCAAATCTAGGATTTACAAATGTAGGGGCTTGGGAAATAGAAATCTTAATCACTTTAAAGATATCTTTCCCTCCCTTTTTCTAGGAAAAAGATAGAATATTTTTCAACATGGTTCTCAATGGTTTACCCAAGGTTACTGAACCGAGGAATGAATCTCTGTATAAAATTTATAGTTCCTAGAAATATTTGGAGACCCTTCTTGTGACTAGGGAGCTCGATGGGGAAAAAATAGATTGAATCCTAACTTAGTCAATGGATTATACATCTTCTTAAACAAGATTCCTAAAAAATTTCCCTCATGCACCAAAAAAATGCATTTCTTAGGATTGAGTGAAACCCCAAACTCTCTGCATCTCTTGAAAACCTTTCTTAGACGGGAATTGTGATCTTTTTCATGCTTGGAGTACACAGTTGTATTTTCAAGATACACTAAGATAATATCATTAATCAATACCTTAAATTCCATGTCCATAGCTGGTTGGAAAATAGCTCCAGCATTAGATAGTCCAAATGGAATTTTACTATAGGCGTATCTACCCCACTTGGCAATGAAAATTGTTTTTAACGGATCAGAAACTTTGACAAAAATCTGATTCTAACTTGAAAATTCATCAAGAAAAGAAAATTGTTTAGGTTCTACTACTATTTAATGAATGTGATCCATGGATGAGAAGGGATAATTGTCCTTTAAAGAAGCCTGGTTTAAGTCCCTGAAATCTACACATAGCCGGATCTCTCCATTTTTTTCCTAACGGGATCTAAATTAAATAACAAAGAGAAATGGTTGATTATAAAAATGATGCAAGCCTCGATAAGCTTAGAAAGATCCTTTCTCATCATTGTGTCATCTTGGGATCCAATGGTCTCTATTCTTTCCAAATTCGGTTAGCATTAGGATAGAGTTCAATAGTAAGTTTTGCCAAACCCGGATCAAATCCATACACATCCTTGTAACTCCATGCAAGGACATAATTATAGTCTTGAAAATTTTCAACAAAATCCTTTTTCTCTTATGGATTACACACTTTTCACATATTTAAAATATTTTTATTTACTACTTTAACCTCTTCAAAATCATCTTCTTTAATTACCATGTTAGCACTTTGTCTTCTATCTTGATCATCCAAATTAAAGATCAACTCAAGAGTAACCAAACCTTTTGGAAACTTGTTTCTTTTCAATTATATAATTTGGTCGCTATATTCTTCATGCAACTTAGCTTTATTTTTCATAGTGAGTTCCACTTCTTCTTGTAGAAAGAGGATTAATTGCTTGTCACTATCAAAAACTTGTTAACTACACACATTATCGGGAATCGTAGGCCAAACGACTATTTTAATAGGATTTTCTTCATCTTTCATAATATCAATAGGTATTTCATATTTTGAGCCAACATCATAAGTCTATCAACATCTAGATTTTTATTTTTAGAAACCACATAGATTTCGAAAACATAAAAATATTCAATAAAATTCCAAACTGGTTCTTGTAAGACCCTAAAAATCATTTTTGACGTGCTTTATGGGATCTTACCTAATTCACAACCAATTCATTATCCCCAAAAATAGTTAAATCTTTGGTCTCATTATTTTGAGCTAATTGGATTCCCTATACAAGGGATTCATATTCAAAAACATTGTTAATATAGCAAAATTTAAATTGAAAAGAAGAGAAATACTTATATCCTTGTGGAGAGATTAACATGACAACAACACCTATCCCATTTTTACTCCTTGAGCCATCAAATAATAGTTTCCAAATTGCTTCCAAGATTTTTTGGGTTTTGACAAGCTATGTTATAAATGTGCATTTTTTTAATACAATATGTACCTAAACTTGTCTCCTATAAAAGAAAAAAACTAGCTTTCTCTTTTGCTAATGCCTAAACATAAGGATCAAAATGGTGTTCTATACTTACCTCATCCAACATAGTATTAGGGACCTCTTCCACAAGAGTAGTTGATTCATGATCGGAAACCTCTTCTTCTTGATAAAAAAATAATGTAGTTCCAATTTATAAGGCTAGCATTATAAGGCTCAACATGGTTATGACAAATTGGCTCTGTGCTTATATTTACCTTAGTTCCATATCAATGCCTAAGAATTATACGTGACAAGTCGGAGGACATATAACCAACCATTTTTAGAGTGAAGTCTCATGATAAGCATTTGGCGAAGAGGCGGGGAAGATCAATGACTGATATGTCTTGTGTGAACAAAAATGTAGGACACGTATGGATATTAAATTGATGTCCTTTGATAATCCCAAACAAATAAACTAATGTACCATCCAACGGAATAACTCCTTTAGAGATCGGTGTATATTGTATTCCTTGTACATATGTAATATGCTTAGGTATGACAAAACCGATAAAGACCGTAATCAATCATATAGTTATGTAACTAATGCTCACCAATAATCGAGAGAGATATATAATTGGAGAGGTTTATTAATATTAGGTATAACTCTTCCTTCCAATTGGCATAGAATTGTAATTGATGATCCACAATGTATTGCTTCATTAGATGTACCAAAAATTTTGAGAGCTTCTTGTAAAAATTCCTCCGAGAGGGATTTGAAAGTTCTTCCTACATAACAACGTTCAAGTTGGTATTTTCATTTGTTCAAAAATAATGAAGGGGATACTACCTACTTTATCAACATTCTTCTAAATGCTAGTATCCTCCTTTAGAAAATGCTTGTTTGGTACCGTGATTCCTTAAGAACCTTCTTTCCTAAATTCCCGACTATCCTACATTTATCGCAACTTCTTTCCCACATATTTATCAACCACCACTTGTGGCCGAGGTTCGAACTCGTATGCTTGATCAACCTTTTAGGGTTTTTCTTCTATTTCCCTATTTTTTGAACGGGTATTCACTGCTATTGATGAAGAATATGTATTAAAACTGCAAAAATATTCCACATGTCAGTTTAACAAAGTGGTTTCCTTGGAATCCCATGGTTTCTCTTCTGATCCTTGCGTAGATGCATCCTCAATTTGATCAATAGGGAAAAATATATTTTTACCATAAGAGCTTGAATAAGAACTCTATAGGGAAAAATATTTTTATTATGGGGCGGAGAGCGGGGATAACATCATTCATGAGCTTGAACTAGATTTTTGGGATGGGTACAAGGGCTATAGAATAGATAGTAGCAAGAGGATTATGAAATTTTATAGCCTTAACACTTGTAACTTGATTTCATATTGGTTATTACCTTGAAGAGGTTGAAGATTAGGTTGGTATTGCTGATTTTGGGGGTAATAAAGATGAGCTTACTAGGAATGTTTCCTTTTAAGCGCTACACGTTCATTCCCAAAAGTTTTTAGAAGTGACTTAACCTAAAGAGATCATTTTAAGGGGCTGGTGAAAACTAACTCGGGTTCTTAGAGGTAGGCTGAAAGAGGAATAATAATAGGTTGATTGTTGGGAGTCTGAATATATAAGGGAATTAGAGGTCTTGGAGCTATCTTCCCATCTTGAATCAAAGAATTATTCACTCTTATAGGAATGTTGTAAACATCGAGAAAGTAACTCCTACAATTTATTGGATCATAATTGCTATGCCACTATTCAAATCTCTCAAATAGTATATAAATGCATTATTTGGAGAGGGTTTTATTAGCGCCAGAATCTTATTCCAAGTATTTTGCAATCATAAATTGAAATCATTCATATGATCTTGAGGATCTCTCTTTATAGTGGCTAATTTATTCATAAGTGACAAGTCATCACCTTATCCTCAAAATGTTTCCAAAAAAAATCTACTAAATCATCCCAATGAGGTACTAAGCCAGCTAATAATCCCCGAAACAATTGGAGTGCTTTACCCTTAAAGGAGAGAGCAAGGAGTTAGAATGTGACATTATCTTCGGTGACATTATGAACTCTGTAAATGCTAGCCACATCTTGAATATGTTCTATAGGAATCACATTTGTCATTCCTATAAAAAAGGGAAGACTCTTGAGACAAAGCTTGAATATTTCTTCTTCTCGAAGGAGATAAAGATAATTTGATACATTGTTGGTTTTATTTTTTCAAGAATCTCTTTTCTTAATTATTCACATAAGTTAATGCACCGAAAAATCAATTTCTATAGATGTGGAGCCACAAGGTACTTTTATGTATGTAAATAATAAAAGGAGTACCAACTCTTAGTCTATCCCACCAGGTATGCCAAAAATTGTTGTCGCATGGATCATACACTTGCTTGAATCCCTGAGTGATCTCCTACAACGTTGGAACATCCCCAAGGTGTGGGATATTTTTGCCTTGGGATGAAGCTCCAGAGAAGGCCAAATTCCTTTGAAACTTGGTACACTTGATTTAAGACCAATGTGCAAGGCTATAACACTTGAAATAAAAACTAATCTACATTTCTTGAGATAAAGGAGAAAGATATTTAATAGATAACAATTGAAATGGTGATGCACCAGAATAAATTAAACAGAAATATCTACTTTGTTTGCACAATCAATTTCAAAACAATAAATGACATTCACCTCTTATAACATCTTTTCAACCACCAATGTTACTTAATATAGAATTCAAATAACAAAACGAAAACAATATTTTCCACAACTTAAGTATAAAGATTTTATATCATATTAGACAGTGAGTAAAACAATATAGCTGACTTAAAGGAAAATTAATCTATCATACGCAAGGAACTAAACATTCACAAGTGCTAGATAAATTAATTAATCATACAATATATCAAATATTAGATGGAAAATTACTATTCTGAATATAATTAAAAGGCTCAAATCTTGTTGGAATTCTCCAAAGAATGGAGAAAAATTTCTAAAAATATATAAAAGTATTTTAACTATAATGCACCTAACTATTTATAGACTAAGGAGGTTGAGCGATTATAGCTCCACCCTTAACTAATTAAATACTAAAAATAGAGTGCATTAATGTCTTAGGGAACAACCTCCCATAAAAATAGAAAAATAAGTTACATAGGTTTGACCAACCCTACGCAACCGATGATATAGAGATTGGGAGTTTTCCATAAATGCTTGTCAAACCTATCTAGGACTGACAAAATCTCTTTCTTGTTAATATTCCTCATACTTATGCGGCTATTTTTCCCCCGTATTCAAAGAAACATTTGATAATACCTTGGACTTCCTCCTCTTCTAGTCCACATTCATATTGATTCACCACATCTACAATATCGATTTCCTTGGCAACATTAGTCACCAACCTTTTAACTTTGTTCACAACCTTCTTGTGATGAGCTATAAAATTATGATACAAAAGCAATTTTTTATTGGATTCAATGCTAAAATTCTTTTTTACATTTTCATCTTCCTTAACTAATATTTTGAAATTGTCCATAACTTGATCACGAGGAAGAACATAAATAATCTCATTGATAAATTTACAGTTGATATTTTCAAACTCAATGAAATATCACTTAATCCATAAATTTCTTCAAATTGTTTCTCATCTAACTATTCAATGAGATCCTTAAGTATTTATGCTCTGAAATCCATGGCCTTATGAAATTCAAAAAACTTTGAAACATCTTAAACTATTCCCTCTTGCGGGAGAAAATCCGAATCACCCTCTCTGATTTCCTTCCATGTCTTCAAAATTTGATCCAAATGATTATTATCTTCAGTAAGAATATTATCTAAATTCATGACAGAAACCTTCTTAGCATACAAATAATTATATAAATCAATATCCATTTTGATTAGTGGATCAACATCTTGAATTAGACATTCCATCCATGTACCAACCAATTTCACCTTTTGACCAATATTTTCTACTGGATGGTGTGAATTATCTTCAAAGCTTAAGGAAATGGAAAGTGTTGTTATAACTTGCACTAGATGTGTAATTTTGGTGATAAGAGCAACAAGCTTCTCATCTTTTCCTTTCAATTCACCCTTGGATTCCTTCTCTTTGTCATATTTCTCCAATAAATTACCAAGAGATATTTGTACATCTTGTTTAGCACCTTTGTGAGTAGCTCTCCCAAGAGCGAACCTATAAAGATGGTATTCCACTGTTGTAATTGCATATTTTGTTTTATCCTTGGTAGGAGTAGCTATTTAAATGAATAATTATCTATATTTGTTAACCGACACATTAGATATGATTTTGGGTGTCTTAGCTTGTCTCTTGGTAATGGTATCTAAGACACTTAAGTAAATCACAACTATAATAGCTACCTTCTTCTTTATCTTAGGAGTTTTAAAATGTAGCCATTCAGGTATAAAAAAAGAAAATGCAAAATACATCAATGGAATGGTTAAATTATAACTCAAAGAGCTTCACAATATTATGGCCAGGTAGTAGTTACGGAAGGTGACAATTGTAGTGATAATGAAAGGTGTTGTAGATAAAAACAACCCCATGAATAGATGAAATAGAAGTAGAAATAGGAGGGAACTACTAAGGAAGTGGAGTGGAAAATAGAGATCCCGTTATTTATCCTCTGAGACCATATGAAGAGAGGAAAATACTTGATCCATGGATGGAGATGGAATGGAAGAAAAGGAGTGGAAGAAATGGAAGATATTACTAGAGGAAAGGTGGAAGGTGTGAGAGAAAGAGGAGTTGAGTCTACTTAAGATAGGAGAGAGGAAGAATGAGGAAATTGTGATACCTGAGAAATAGCTGGTGAAACACTCAAATCAACTACTTCAGTAGGCTATAACTCTGTGGATGTGCATTTGGAAGGAGCCTCAATTGAAGACACTAAACCTTTGATAAAAAAGAAATATTTCGTGGCTTTGTAATGGGCATGAGGTTTTACCTTTTTCCCTTAGAAGGAGTAGGATAACATATCATAGGGTGAGCCTATACTAATTCTACATGTAAATGTGATTATTTGGGTGTGATTCCCAAAGCAGCCAGCTATTCATATGTTTTCCTTAAAATGGGACCCACCCTTTCTTTTGCATTGTTGTGACCAATTAATCTAGGGTAATAGTTGGTTGGCGACATAATCTCTCCTATAAATAGGATCCAATACCTCATCCTCATCTTTCATACCTTCAAAGACTACTGCGAATCCCATAGTGAACTACTTCACTCAAGGTCAACCTTTCAAATTCCCTTTGTCTTATAATTATTTCATCTTGAAAATGAATCCAAATATCTTCATGTTGGGTAACATGGAAACTAGCTAGCCACATTCTCGCCAAACTTATTCAAATAATAAAAATTGGACTTTGGATGAAAATTCCTTTGAGTAACTTGCGATATTTCTCTTTCTACATTCTTGGACTTGAGGATATTTGCACATGAATATCTCCCTATGGTCATGGGAAACTAGACTCCCACCTTATGTAGATTATTTTGGATCTTTTGATAGTCAATAAATTGGAAAAATAGCTCAAGAAATACTCATTTATCATAAAGACATTTGGGTAATTTGTTTGGAGCTCGTAAAAAACCTGTCACTCTAATATGGGTAAATTTTGGAAATTGAAGATAAACTCCTCCCCACTCTCACACTTCTTGCCAAGCCTCATATGAAATTCTCCTATTGTACAAATAATTATGAAAATAATACAATAGAATAAAAAAGAAGGTGTCGTTCACTCCATCCGAAGTGTTTAGTACCTTCTACAATGGTGAGTTGTGGGAAATAGTCATATATCTTAACAATGCTTCTAATTCCCTTGAGATCCAACCCATGATATTCTCTCATTGCAGTCTTCGTGTAATCTAGATAAGAGGTCACAAAGAAGTTCTTCAAGGTTAGTACGTCTCCTAATTGACAACATATTGAATTCTTGATGTGCTTTCCCCACTTTGGATAAACTCCTTGTTTTTTTAATCATGGCTATGTACAAAACCATCCACTCCTGAAACTCGCTAGCTGCTGGAAGTCCAAAAACATTACTCAACAACTTAATTATATCATTGACTTCTTGAAAAAATTCTTAATTTGGATGTTTCTTAGGAACCTTCGACATGGTGCCTTTTTCTAACCAAGTAGCTCATGGTAAGGAGCTTGGTGCAAAATTTGTTCTCTACCACCTAGTTCTCAAGTGCAGCTTTAGGAGAAATTGTGGTATATTACTCTACATCAGGGAGTTTAAAAATATCCTCAAACAAATCACTATCCAATTTGATAACAACATTCCCATCATCATCTCTTACGATATGGGTGGCCTCGTCGAAGTATGAGGCTGTGGCTAGCACAAACTCTAGGCATTAAACAAATGATAGAAAAGTGGCCGCAAGATGTAGCCCTCTATCATAAATCACCCGCATCTAAGGATTTTTGTTTTTGGCCTTGATCCTTTGCCAAAATTCATCCATATCTACATGTCTGAAATCGGTGTTTCCAATATTTTCTAAATCAAAAGACAGGCAGCAAAGAGGAGACACACCAAAATAGGTATACTTCAACTTATCTTTTCCCTTTAAATAAAAAGAAGAAATTAGCTTGTTTCAAAATTTACCAAACTCGAGCCTGTGTATACACCTCGAAACAATATTCAATACCCTCCTAGACTTCTAAAATTATGAAAACCAAAGTTTTGAATTTCGGACTTCGGATGGTGTAAGAAACTTGGAAAGGTCTCAAACTCAAAACTAGAATTCCAAAATGATGACGGACAAAAATCCAAAAGAAGTAGAATTCCACAATTTTGAATTACGAAAGTCTAAAATCCGTAAAAAAAAAATTATTCCAATTTCTTATTCCTCTGAAATATGAAATTTCCAATTTCCAAATCCCAAAGGTGAAAACCTCTAAAATCCTAAATCACCTATCTTTGAACAACAAAGTTAGTTTCCAAAGCGTGCAAAACCCTGAACTCTTTGACTTAAGAAATCCAAAGAGATTTCCTTTCCCGAAAGC
Source organism: Taxus wallichiana var. yunnanensis (assembly GCA_018340775.1). NCBI lineage: Eukaryota > Viridiplantae > Streptophyta > Pinopsida > Cupressales > Taxaceae > Taxus > Taxus wallichiana. Next base: position 951,738,737 of record CM031240.1, on the reverse strand, counting down.
CACAAATTCTGAAATGAAAACAATTCCGTAGACTAAAATCCCAATATCCAAAATGACTTGGATCTGAAACTTGAAACCCCGAAATGGCAAATGTGAAATAACAACAATTATTTTAAGGCTCCAAAATGCAGGAAAATGAAGTGTTTGCTAGTTATGAAGCTTATAGTTTTGAGAACAAATATTGTTGCTCAAGTCAAGAAACTTGAGAATGAGTGAAACATAATAGCAGAATCCATTCTTGGGATAAAAATGAGATCCACAAAATAATGAGGAAGAAAAACCAAAAACAAGAAAGAGGAGAAACAAAACCCAAGACGTGAAGATGAAACCAAAAAAACCTTAATCAAAAGGAAGAAAATATAAAAATTACCTTGAAAAATTTCTTGAGGAGTCTTGTGAAATTTTTAGTAAAATTCATGGTGTCGAGTACATTTACCAAGTGAAAATGATAGTTAACAAATGAAGTTTTATAGAAAAATTTAAATTTAATGCCTAAATACCAACACGCATGATTTGTTGAGTATTTAATGTTTTAGAGATTGAATATGACATCCTCCCATGTTAGAATAAGTTTCATGGGCAACTCAACATTCCTACCAAACAAATGAGCCGCCCTTGATTTGCATTCATACTCATACCCGGATGATCTAGGCACATTCGTAGATCTTTCTTCAAGCATGGTCACAACATCATTTGTCGCACCACCTAGTTTTTGTCACAACCCGTTAACATGATTTTTTTAATTCTTAACTCTAGTTAATACTCTACACTAAAAAAAAATTAATCTACGTTACATAATATATTTTTAAAATTGTTAATATTCTAAATTTTGTCGAGATATCTTCATTCCAATTTTTCAAACCATTTCTAATATTCAATGAAAAATGTCAAAAATCTACATCACTAAAAATATGATTGTGTATTATCAATAAAATATAAAATTTATTCATTGATAATTCAATCCACCACATATTCATTTATATTCCAATCTAAACTATTAATACACGCACTAAAGTCTAATTTTACATCACTTTGAGACTTTGATTTTGTATCATCCATAAAATGTAAACTATATGCATCGTGGATATTAAATACACCAAATAAATCTAATATTTTACAATTTATTTACTAATAACGCCACTAAAGTTTAGTGGTGGGAAGTTTGTTTTGAGTAGAATTGAGGATAATTTATAGTACTATAAAATTTCAATAAAATTATATCCAATTTTACTAATAATTTCAAATAATTTTATTTTTAAAAATGTAAGTGTATATTAACTAATTTTTTTCTACTCGCGCAAACTAATAATATCATCTTAATTAAAAAGTATATATATATATATATATATATATATATATATATATAAAAATATATAAAACAAAAGAATACAAAAAATATGTCCCAAAGTCCAATAGGCTTAGAACCGGATTCATTCCTTCTTCTTCCCCCTCCGGCTAGAATGTTTCACATGGCAACACATTCTTCTAGGTGATAGTATGAGATTTCCACTCATGTTCTCTCAGATTTGGCATGTTTTCAGAGGGGAAATTTTATTTTGGTTATGGAAAGAACGAAATAATTTTTTATTTTCTAATATTGAAGTTGATCAACAATTTTCAGTGTATAATAAATCAATGGTTATCTCCAATTTGCTTATGTATTTTCAAGTTCACGAAAACAAGGTGGCCGTGGAGGTGGAGCATTAATAGACTATTCTACAACACTTGGGATACGGCCTATGTAATGTTTCTTGGGAGCCACCTTCACCTTCTTCGCATTTTCAGCCATGTGGTGGTCGTCCCTATGTAAGTCGTTGGAGTTTCT